>VZTD01005910.1:124296-212932 GCA_013397725.1 Rhagologus leucostigma
GCAAACGGTTGCTCCAGCGAGCAAACTCCACTCACGGTAGAAAGGAAGGCAGCAAAAGGCAGGACCCCGCAGTGATGGTGAGTTCTCCCTACAGCGACTGCAGCCTCTCCTTCCCCTCCGAACGCCGGAAGAAAGAAGAAGCTAGGCACTGTATCCAACCCCTTTTCTCAGTTCAAAATCTCGCGGTATTTTCCTCCCTCACCAGAGAAGAAAAAGTAAAAAGAGGACAAACTGGCCTCCCCCTCCCATGGCCATGTCCTTTGTCTTCCTTAAGCATCCAGCAATTGTCCCTTAGCATGGGGAAAAAATTCTTTAAGAGGGAAAGAAAGGAACAAACAAACAAACAAACAAAAGAACTCCTAAAAACCCCCAACAGGTGCCATTTGGCCTGAGA
This sequence comes from Rhagologus leucostigma, assembly GCA_013397725.1. Taxonomy (NCBI): domain Eukaryota; kingdom Metazoa; phylum Chordata; class Aves; order Passeriformes; genus Rhagologus; species Rhagologus leucostigma. The sequence continues at coordinate 124,691 of VZTD01005910.1, forward strand.
AATGACAGGGTTGCCAAGGGTGGATGGAGGTGGAGAGGAGGGAATAGACTGCCTCTTGGTTGGTCTTTGTGTCTGTAGGCTGTCATGTTTCAGTTGTATGTGTGCATTAAGCAAATCATCCTGTTCATCTTGAATCTATGATAAATTTCTTTACACAAAGAGATTTTTTCATCCTCAACTATTTCTCTAGTTGGAAAATCCTTATTACTTAACCACTGCATACTGTTCCCATTACTCACACAATACTAACCCCTGGCAAGCAAACTAGAAAGGGAAAATGGAAATCATTTAAGTTGATCAAAATGCAAAAGCTAAGCAAAACACATGAAAGTAATATGCAACTTAAATCTTACCCGAAAATGTGAAGCCTGTAAATATCATGCCTTCCTTGAAAATAAGCCCTTAATCAGATATGCTTTTGTTTTCCGTCTCTGTTTAATCTGCTTCATGGTTTGCCCTCAAAGATAAAGTTCACTAGAATTGGAAGGGTGGCAGAATGACAATAGAGTGAGTAACTAACCTAATCTTTCTTTTACAAGCCTTCTGCGTTGTGCTGTCTGTGGGTACCAGCCAGGCAGGGCCAGGAGAGGCAGCTGATGGTGGAGAAATGAGGATGTATCTTGGTGTGACATCTTACCTGAATTGAGTTCTGTTGCTCCTGTCAGCCTGGTGTGCTGCAAGTTGATCATAACTGGTAGTGTTCATGTAAATGTTTATTCCCCTTGTGCCAACTCTGGTTTTATCAGCTGGGCACTGCAGCAGGAAAGCTGTTCTGGCTCCATGCTTTGGAGGCAGATGAGGATGCAGTTGGTTGTTGGCTGGTAGGGCAGTACCATAGCTATGAGGACAGGCTGGCACTCCAGAGATGTAGTTCGTTTTCCTGCTGATTACCCAAAGGGGTTGAATTTGTCTTTGAATCCTGCACTGAAAGTACGGCAGAAGGTCAGGCTGTTGCCTGAAGGTAGCATCAGTTTGCATTAGTGCACGCCCATGCCCTTCTAGGATGCTGATCTGTTCTGCAGCTTCTGCAGCCTCCCCAGGCAATTTGCTTATTGCTGAACTGACCTTACCTTTAAAACTTTATTTCTAATATTTAGCCTAAATTTCAAAACAGGAAAAAAATCAAATCCTTACTATTTGTCCTGCCCTCAAAGGACCTGGAGGCTGGAATGTTTATTTTTTCTTTGCCTTTTACGTATTTGATAACTGTTGTCTCCCCCAAGACCTCATACTTTGCTCTCTGCTGGCCTAAATACTGTTTGAGTCTCTCCTTGTAGCTCCAGTTTTTCTCCTCCAGAGTCTGTGCCCTTCCACTGCAGTGGACTAAGTGGACTACGCTTGTTGAGGCTGTACCTCACCTAACTCAGCCTGTTTCCTGTCTCTCTGCAGAGTATAGTACTGTTTAGCACTCAGGTGTGCTGCAGTAAAATCTGAGAGATGTTCATACTAGTTATTGACTTGGCTGCATCACAGTTATCACAAAGAGGCTGGAAAGCCATGAGAATGATTTATTCTCTGTCACACTTTTGTCTCCAGTATTGATCCTTGCTAAGACTTTTTCCTTTTTTTATTTGGTTTGTACATTAGGAGCCTCCCTAAGGAAATCAGAGAGAACAGCCTGGATTTGTATGATTTAATGTGTGGCAGAAGCAGAGAACAATCCCGTTCTTGGGATTGTAGAGGTCAGTTTGAGGTCATCTTCAATTGATGCCCTGGAAACTCGAATGCAGCCTCTCCTGCTGGACTGAGGAACCTTTACTTTTCTGTCTGATCAAACGCTTTCACAAAAAGCTGAGATATATAAAAACAGTCATATAAAACCTGTTGTTGTAAGCAGGCCCTGGTACAAGGCAGAATCCAAGCTGGGACTGCTGTTCTCAGTTCCTTGAGTGAATATGATGTTCCTATGTAGTTTTCTTGTTCCTTCTGTGCCACCAAGGGTGACTGTAGCAATGCTGGCTGTTTTCCCACCTGGATGTTCCTTGTGGTTGTTCACCTCCAGAGATGTTCTGATGAGCTCTGTAGCTGCTCAGCTGTTGAAAGAGGGAGGATTTAATGACTGGTTCAGATCACAAGAACTACAAGACCAGTGGTTGGATGCTCCTGTAACTCTGCTGAGGAGTTGATTTGGGATTGTACTGGGATGAGGAGGGGGAACTTCTCTTGCTCTTTGTTACAGGAGTTTCTACTTCTTTATGGCCTATGTGGTATTAGTTTTTTTTCTTCATCTTTGGAGAATCCAAAGTGTGTATGTGGGAGCACTGAAACACAATCGCACGTGGAAGAGCTTCTGATCTTGCAGCATAAGCACTTTGTAAATAGCAATCTCAGTTTTCACAATGTTATGCAATAGTGATGTTCATTTCCCAAACATCTCTAGCTAGCCTGGCCTTTTGCCATTCCATTTCAAGATCTGTTAGTAACAGATTCTACTTGTAACACCTAAAAGAGGACTTGGAGGAAATCACAGTCCTCCTACTTTTGGCTGTCAGGGCCTCCGTGCTCTAAAAATTCTGTCTGGAAGGTAGTTTGATTGACACTGTAGAGGGGAAGTTAAAGGCATGCAAGGGAGGTTGCCTGTCTGCACTTGCACAGGGCAGCAGTGCTGTGGCACATGGAATGTGCCTCCCTGGGAACTGCAGAGCTTTCCCTCTACACCCCTTCACAGCAAGACACTTGTGTTTGAGAGATGTGGTTATGCCAGCATGCACTTTCATTCCTCTTCCTTTTCTTTTCCTTGGAATTGTTCCTTCTGTTAATTACATTGATGTCATTTCAGTGCCTCCACGGGAGTTTCTCCCAGGTGATATCCAGTTGTACACTCAGGAACTGTGTTAATGTGAGTGTTATTTTTGGTCAAACACATGAGAGGTTGAAGCTTTTTCTAGCCCTGCCTTGATTGTAGCTCTGTTATCAGAGATCAGCACTCAGCACAGACGTGCCAACAGTGGTGCTCTTTGTGACTACCAGCACCACCAAATTAGCAGGGTGCACTTATATTAATTATGTTGCTATAGCAATGTGGCACTTTGTTAAAATTGCTGGCTGGGACTCCTGGTGAGCGATGGGGGCAGCACGGGGAAGCAAAGTTGGGAAATGAGCTTTTCTGCCTGCTAGCAAGTGATGACGTCCTGCTGGATGAAAAGGAAGGATGTGATAATTTGCTGATGTTATTCAAGTGTTCAGAAAGATGATGTGTGATGAGAGCTTTGAGAAGTCTGCAACGAAAGTAGGATTTAACTTATTGTGGCCACCCTCTTTAAATGGGATGGGTAGAAAAGTCTGTGCAAATTGTTCAGCCAATGTGCTCTCTGAAATTAGGTTCATTAACAGTGCCTATGCTTGTGTTTTGACTTTTGCAATGATGAAAAGAGACAGCTTGGTTTACCAGGGAAAAAAGGATGTTGTTCTTGGTCATGTTAGCTAAATGTGATTTAAGAGCTTCTGGTAATCCATCACGCTTCTGCAGAGAAGGACACTTGGTTGGAGCCCATTAGCTCCACACACTTTTAAGATGAGAGCTGAGGTTATGTCATTTGCTCCTCTTCTTAACATAGTATAACACAACATCCCCTTTTTCAATGGCAGTTTGTTCAGATGTCAACAGAAAATCAAGGGACTACCTTTTATTACAAAGTTAATGCTGTTAGTTCACTGAAGGACCAGCCACCAGGGATTCTCAGATCTTGAAAATACCTTGCTTGGTTGTAGTGAGAATCTCAGTTTTTACCTGTCCCGTCTCTCTGCTGTCTTTTTGGGAGGCAAAACCCCAGACCTGGCCTGCAAATGTCTGAAACTCCTAAATATCGAGTTGGAGTAGCCTGAATTACATTGCATCTCTAGGGTTTCTGTTACAGAGTAAGTTGATACTAAAAAGTCAAACAGGAAAAATTTGGGCTGAGTTGTAAAGGTCAGTGACCACCGTCAAGACAGAAATTCCAGCTGAGCAGAGCTTGCTGCAGTTTCCCAGGGGATGAAGCACTACAGTGAGTGACCTGATTTATTTGCATTTACTTGCACCATCAGGAGACTGTGGTACAGATGCTTGGGCTGGGGGGAAGCAAGGGAGACAGAACATGGCCTGAAATCCTCCTCCAGGCTAAACAAAGCAGGTATTGATGCAGCCGTTCATCACCACGTCCAAGTGCTTGGAAAAGCCTTTACAGGGGAGCAGCCACGTCTCGGAGCTGTGCTGTGAGCAGTGCCACAGGCCCTGGGGAGCAGGAGGCAGCACCAGTGTCCTGCTGTTCCTCGGGGCCTGAGGGACAAAGCGCAGTGCAGGGATCCAGAGCAAAGGGTGCCAGAAGGCTGGTGAGTGCCCAGGCAGGGGGTGCCCAGGCTGCCTTTGGCAGGGCTCTGACGTCCTCTGTGCCTTTTGAGAGCAGCCTGAGCTCCCCGTTTGGCTTGCAGAAAAAGGGAATGGTGAGGCTGGGAGGGAGTGGGCTGTGTGAAGGGGAGCAGTGCTGGAGCCATACCCTGTGCTGGGAAAACTGCTGCCTTCAGCTGAGCTGGAGTTCTCAGCTGCTCCAAACTACTGGGCTTCCTTGCCTTTGTCAGCACAAGCCTTTGGACAGGTCCCTGAGCACCAAGGGAGCATTGGGCTGCAAAAGTCTTGGGCTGTGTGGCAGTAGGAGAGCTTGTGTCTGTGCTGTTCAGGTGCCCTTATAGCCAAGGAGAGCTCCTTATGTGTGAATGCTGTGGCTGGCATAGCCCTTGCGTGCCCCCAGCATCCCGTGTGTGCCCAGAGAGTCACCTGTGTGTGCCAACAGAGTCACACAGAGACAGAGCTCAGCAGGAGCCACCACTTTCATTGTCAGTACAATTTCTGATCAGAGTCCCAATTTACTTGAGTTAAGAGTAGGGGAAGAAAAAAAGAGTTAAAATGGAGGCAAGCAGAGAAACTGTGTTTCTTTGTTCTTAAATTTTGGGTTGTTCTGTTTACTTTTAATCGGTGAACAAGTATGCCTATCTGAAGAGTAGTGAAGTGGGCTATTCGGAGTAAATCCACTGACCTTGGTAGAAGTTGTGTGAGTATATGCCAATCATTTTGTATGCTCTCACAGGGAGAAGAGCTTCACTAAAAAATAAAGTTTGAGAATTCACTCCACTTTGGTTTTAGCTTTTACTATCAAAGACTTTAGTACGTTGGAGTTTTGGTTTTTGAGGGTTTTGTTCTAGCCTATATTATTAATCCTGTACCTAAGGAAAAAAAACCCCATCACTTTTCAAAATCTTTTGATGTGGTGACACAGGGCATTTTCGTTTTGTTTATGGCAAGCTGTTTCTTCAGATTCCAGCCAGAGTGTTTGCCTGAGCCAAGAGGTGGAACAATGCTTTGGCAAGTGTAAGATCAATAAATGGGTACAGTGCCATTATACTGGAGTTAATAAAATGAGACATTCTGTGGGCTCCTGAAAACAAGTATGTGAAATTAAATTTATATCAATGAATCAGCCTAGAAATTGCTGCCTGTAGAGCCTGATGGCCTGTAATGTGCTTTAGGAGATAACAAGCAAGAGCAGGGAAGCCTGTTCACCTGTGTTGCTAAGGTTTTAGCTGGCTCTGGTTCTCAGAGTTATTGAAAGTGGTTGTGGTTTAGATAAGCTGCTCCTGACACCTTTGCTTAAAAAAAAAATCTCACAAACTGACCAACATTACTAATTTGATAAAAATTATCTTTAAATCAACTCTTGCTCTAGGAAGACCTGTATATTCTGGTTTCACTTGACCAGTTTTGCTGTCTGAAAACCTGTCTGTGGATAGACATGAGCTATGCCAGTGTGAAGTCGTGCAGCTCTGCACAGCGAAGTGCTCTTCATTTTTGATCACTCAGATGTAGCCTTAGATAGCTGCTTCAGTGTACCTGTGCAAAAGAGACTGTGGCATAAACAGTAGCAAAAAGATGATCATGACTGATGATTTACAAAGCAGACTAATCCACTTGCGTCTCTGTTACACAGCCTGGCTGAAGGAAGCAACCTCCTCTTGACTTGTGCTGTTAAACAAGTTAGGGCAAGATTAAAATATTCTCCAACTTATCTCCCTGTTATACAGCTCTGGAAGTTGGATTTTTTTTGTAGGGGAGGTCATGCCGTTTGCAGTATCCACAATAAAACTTGCTTAGAGAAATAATTGAACTTGTGTGTAGTTTAGAATCCTTATCTGTTACAATATTTCACAGATCATCCTTCACGGAAGCAGAAGAGGGGAAATGTCATCCACCCCTCCCAGGTGGTGGCCGGGACTGTTGCTCTGGGTTTTATAGCCTGGCAGTCAGGACTTTGCAGGAATGGCTTGGGTGTTTGCAGAAGAGGAAATCTTTAATCATGGTCCAAACAAGTGCATTTTTGTGAGAACTCAGTTGAATGGACTAAAGAAGGAGGTGTTCTCCAGATGAGAGGATCCTGGGAGGTGAACAGAGGGGATGTGGTGGCACAGAGTCTCTAGCAGCAGGGCACCAGGGAGGGTGGGGAGGAGGAGGGTGAGGACTATGCATGCAGTTATAGCTCACCTGTCTTAAATCTGCAGCTGTGCCAAACGATTCCAAGTCTGATGCTGGGTTTCCATATCTTTCCTGTTAGTGCTGACTCCCCAAATCTCCTGTACATTCTGTGCCTCTTGGTGCTTTCCCCTTTGTCATATGAAATAACACCCAGAGCCTGGGGGGAGGGAGAGAAGGAGACAGAGGAGAAGCAGAAATGTTTGCAGCTGGTTTGGTGGGATCTCTATTGGGCAAGGAGTGGGTGCACAGAAGGGTAAGTTTGGTCTCTTCCCCTTTTAGACTTGGAAGTGTGCCTACTAAACCTGCAGCCTTATTGCCTATGGATTGTGGAGATTTTGATCTTTTATATGCAGTAGCTTTTTTCCCTTCAGTGGAGCAATTGCCATGCAGTCTCCAATTTACATGAATGCTAAACAGAATGACACAAAAATGGTGTTGCTGTAACAAAACCTATTAATAGCTTTGTGGAGAGGCACTGACACATCTGAATTAAAGCTGGGGAGAATAATCATCTTTGCAGACTAAGTTTTCCCAAGATGAGCAGTGACTTTAAGTGCTCAGAGATGCTTTCAAAGGGTGGTGATTTTCCAGATAGTTTCTCAAAATCAGGCTTGCTTGAGACATCTCAGCTTGGGCTAACACAAGCTGAGGCAAATGTCTCGAGTCCCTGTTGGAAATTTTGGCTGAATGGCTGTGCTCAGAGCACTGCCGAGCAGTATCACAGGATACCTTCTGTTTTCCTTGATAAATATTTGGTTTATTTAACAACTGTAACTTCCAAACACAAAACATTTTCAGTACGTTGCTGGAACAGAGCTCTGACAGTGAGAGGTGAGTATGGATGGAAGTGCAGAGGGGCTGGTGCTGCCAGGGTTTCTGGTGGCAGTGCTGCACCCCAGGGATTTCCATGTGTTTCAGTGCTGGCCTGCCTGCCCAGGCATCTCCCTTCCTGCACCTCTGCCAAACTGGGGTGCATTTTATCGATTTAGCACCTGGCAGCACCGCTCTGGCACAGCAGGGCGTGGTGAGTGGTACCTTTAGACCCTGCTGCTCTGAGTGCCCCAGGCAGGAGCTGGTGTTGCCTGACTTCCCGTGCTGAGCCCAGCTCTGAGCTGCGGCTGGTGACAACGAGAGCTAAGGACCTTCATTTTGGGCCATCAAATTGCACCAGCTTAAAAATGCCTATCGCAGATATAAAAAAAGTTATGCCCTCTTCTTTCAGGTCCAAGTGTGATACCCCCAAGTTAAGAGTATTAAGATCAATTTGTTGTTGATACTATGCTGGGTAGAGGCTTGCAGATGCTCCATGACAAAAATGTAATTGCCAAGAATGTTGGTTTAGTTCAACATGTAACCAGAGTGTGCAGAGCAAGTTCATAGTCTCTTACTATGAGCTTGCTTGGTAGAGCTTTGGAGTCTGTACTTCCTTTTTTGCAAATGTGCAATCCCCATATTATCCCATAATCCTCTTATGGAATATGTACATATTTGGAATACATGCTTACCAGAATGTCTCTGTCATACAAAGTTTGCCTAAACCGTGTGTTTTAAAACAGTTATTTCAGAAAGGGAAGCAGAGCCTGTTATTGGTGAAGCACAGGAGATTTTTGCCTTTTGGTTTCACTAAGGTGTAAGATGTTTCTGTGGTGTTTGGACGGTCGGGACGGATGGAGACGAGAGATCTCTGAAGTCCGGTTTTAGAGCATGAGGTTTATTACGAAGGGCGTGGGTACAGGGGGCCTGCTTAGAGCTGCCAGTCACAGCTCGGAGCAGGCCAGAAAAGTAAAGGAGTGCAAGAGAGAGAGAGAGCTGAAGAAGGGTGAGAAGGATGTAGTAGGTTAAGAAGGGTAAGAAGGATGATCCTAGAAGTCCTTTACAATACAATAAATCATCTTCTGTGTTGAATATTCTAATTTTCATCAACCAACCTAGTACAAGATACAAGTCCTATAGCATTTACATACAGCGTATAAGAATCATTGCATTACCATACTGTGTAAATCAAGAGGGGATTACCTTCAGTGGCCATACCATTGTTTTCCAGTTGTTCAGTAACCAAGGCCTGGTATCTCAAAGTATGCTTTCATTTCTATCTGGTTCATAGTTTCCATATACTCAGCATCTTTTGCCAGGCAATCATACTTATAAGTCTTTCCTGTTTCATCTTCCCCAACACTAAGGTGTCAAGTTTATTATGATTTCCTACACATGAGGATAAAAACCAGCAAGATCAGAGGGAAAATTGGCACTGACTGGGACTCGGATTTCAGAGCTGCACTGCAGGATGCTGGTTTCATGTGAGACAAGGCCATTTACCTTTCTGAGACAAATCTTTCCCAAAGAGTGTTCTTTGAGCTATTAAAAAACATCATACTGGATTTTTCCTGTGGACTCCATCAGGCTTTTTGGTTATTACTGGTAGTCAACTAAACCATCTCTGTGTAGGAGAGGGGAATTTATGGCAAAGGCTTGCACAGGGTGTAATGGACAGACTCAACAAGAGAGATGGAAACGTGCTCTCAATCCTCCTGTGCTTTACAGTAGGATTTGCCTCTGTTTCTCTAGGGTTGCCTTGTCATTTCCCTCTTTTTTTTTTTTTTAGCCACCTCACTGGTATTAGTTTTATTTTAAGACTGGTCAAAGATGAGATATATAGTTCACTTCAGTCAGTTCAATGTAATTGGTCTCATCTGTCAAGTGTTCTCAGTTAGGCAAGGTGTGGATGTATCCTCTGAGAGGAGAGCACAGAAAATATGGTCTGTACTCAGGTTTTCATTATTTCTTACAGGACACAGGTATATCAGTCAAGCTGCAGCTAAAATTGACATGGATTTTGATTATGATGGACCTCTGATGAAGACAGAAGTTCCTGGACCACGATCTAGAGTAAGTTTCCGAAGTATAGTAACTTGGTTTTTTTTATCTTTAGCTGTGTCTAACTTGCTAGAAAACAGATTTCATTTCAAAACTTAAATCTGATATGAATAAACATGATTCCATAAGTCTATGCTCACTTTTACGAGGAGGTTGAGAATGAAAAGCTCATGAATGAAATGCACCTCTCTGAGAGGCAGATCTGAATCTCAACTGCCAAGTTCCCACATGAAATAATTCAAAGCAAAAGAGCATCATTTTAATAAAACATCTGATCAGGCTTGGTCACTTGTGCTCCTGCTGAAATATAAACTTTTTATGTTGTGAAATAATGCTTTGGTTTTGAAATGAAGCAAGAGTTTCAATTTACTGGACATTGTTTTACTCTAGCAGAGTCAGCATTTGTGCATGTGGTGGGTTTTTGGTTTTTGTGAGGTTTTTTGTTGTTTTCAGTAGAAAGGAGCTGTCTTTCTAGAACCGATGTACCTGTATATCTCCTGTGTGACTCTAGCTTCTCTTATTTTCTGATTTCTCTCTTGTTTTCTCAGTTCAGTTGGTCAATATAGAAGAGGCAGCTTTCTCTTTTTGGAGATTTACAGTTAAACTGTGTTTACAACCCGTTTAGCTCTGCATGCCACAGATCATAGTTTTGACTGTAATATTTGCAAGATGCACCATGAAAGTTCCTGTGGCAGGTAGAGTTGCCTGGTAAGCACACAGGACTACGAAGTTTGCATATGATTTATGGGATCAAAAAAAAGAAACGTACATTCTCCATCAGTATTTGCTAATTACACACCTGAGACTCTGACATTTGTTTTTCTGCAGGAATTAATGAAGAAGCTGAATGGCATTCAGGTAATTCGTTAAGTTTTCTGTGTTTTGGGGAGTGTTAATACTTTGATTTCAGAACTTGTTTTAAAATCCTGGTTTGTATGTTTGTGCCACAGAGAGAGGTGAAACACTGACTCTGGATTTCCACTCTGAGTTCATTATGTGTGGTTTATATGTGCATTTGAATAAAATCTTTTGTAGTATATTTTTGAATGCTGCAGGTTCATTTTGCTAGCATCGGGGGTTTTTCTTTCAATGTGTGTTTAAACTATGTGTGTTTAAATAAAAACTTGGGAGTTGTTACAGAGTGGCCAATGAAAACAAGGTATACTATGGCTTGAGTTTAAGAGTATGTCAGCCTAAGTACATATTGCCTTCCTAAGATGAGCAATTTCTCCAAGTCTGTGCTTCATTTCTGTAGAAAAAGTAAAGACTTGCGCTTTTAACAGTCATTATAAAAATAGCTGTACAGTTAATTCCCATGCAGTGAATTTAATGTCTTTTTATCCTAGCATTAGATATTTTTATCAGATTTTGCTGTATAACCATTAGTTGCACCTTCCTACATACTGCCACTTTTTAAAGCACTAATTGTTTTTTTTCCTTGAAGAATGCAGAAGCTGTGCACTTCTTTTGCAATTATGAAGAGAGCCGAGGGAACTACCTCGTAGATGTAGATGGCAATCGTATGCTGGATCTCTACTCTCAGATTTCTTCCATCCCAATAGGTAGGAGATGGTTGTACCAAAATGTTTCGCTTTGTCCTCAACCTATCATTTTCTTATCTCAGGCACTACCAGGGAAGTTGGTTGATTAATTTAAAAAAGCAGAGGTGACATAATGAACACCTTGTGATCAGGGACAGCTCACTGCTCTGTATTAGTGGGGGGTTTGGATAGCTGAAGAAACTACAAATTCAATACCTAAAGCTCACTTAAAGTGTGTATTAGTGCCTGGAAGAAGCTCTAGTATTAGTCTCAATTTGAATGTGCAAGTTCCACAATTCAGGTTGTCTTTGTTGGCTTGGATTTGTGACTTTGTGATTCTGTAACAGTATGTTACTGTTTTGAGCATTAACAAGCATAGCATAGACATTTTAACATGAAATTATAGGCTTTAGTTAACACTTCTATCTCAAAATAAGTGGGGAAAAAAAGGAGTGGGCCATGTGGACTGCAACAGGATGAAACAAGCCCCAGCACTGAGCTGTGGCACTGACTGAAAGCAAAGATGGCAGCTCATTTGTCTGAGGGAGCAGACACGGGGCCTGGCAAGTGCTTGGGAAAGTCAGCTGATTGCTTTGTGAAGCCTTTCAAGCAGAAGCAAGGCAGAAATGTGAGCCCCAACTGCAAGGCATACATGTTTCAGTAGGAGTTCTGTCCAGTTTATTTGCTCCTCATCCATGGTTCCTCTCAGCTGCTTAAAAATACACTTCTGTAGAAGCAAAAAGAGCAGAAGTTCTGGGGTAATTTAAAAGATAGATCTTGTGCTATGTATAGAAACTGTGATGACTCAAAATCATCCCTACAGGCCTCCTTTCCTGGGAAACAGGATTTGATGATGTTCAGGTTGTTACCAAATTTTTGGCATCTAAGACCTTGTGACTGCAATGGGTGTTCACTTGTCCCAGTCTTCTTTGCAGACAATATTTTTGCTGTTCTATAGCACTCAATCAGTGTAATCATTCCAGAACCCTGCAATGTTTGTAGCTTATTTCTCACTACTCTGTATCTTTCAGGCAGCACTGAGATGACTTGGCTACTGCTCGTGTGGAAATAGGGGTGAGACAGAGGAACACAATGCTTGTATGCCAATGAGCTTGGATTTTAGGTTTCTAGAAAAGGAGATGCATTTAGTGTTCATGGCTTCCCATTCTTCACGCAAGAAATTCTGATTTGGAGAAACAAGTCTCAGTCATGTAGTCAAATGCACACTCCAAAGTATGAAAGTCAGTGCATACTCCAAAAGAATGGAATTCAGGTTGTACAGACTGAGGCTTTCTGACCTTCTGGTGCTTGATGGTGCAAGCATTATCTCTTTTAATATAGTTTTGTGTATAAAATATTACAGTATTATAGAGGAAATATTTTTGAAATGGGCAGGGGCTCTGCAGTTTACTTTCTCTGGTTGACTGAAACTGGTGACATAGAGACAAGACTCCAGTGCTGTGACTGACCCTCCTGAGCCGTGTAGTTCTTCCTTCACACGTGGCAATGCCTTCTTGAGGACAAGCTGGGTTTTTATCCTGGGGAACATGTTCCCCAGTCCCAAAGGAACTGCAGTGCAGTGCTTCATACAGCTTCTCAGATAATGGCTCTGGGATGTGCAGCAACAAAGAGTAAATGGAAATTTAATACTTGCAGGCTGACCTAAGTCTAACACACAACATTAAATTATATGTTTCAGTTGTACTGAATGACAAGGCTATCTGAAGCTGCCCAGGTTACTAATAATGTCCCTCTTGGTAACAGAGGTAGGGCCTGGACTGGGAGAGCAAAACAAGATCACAAGGTGCTTATTAGTCATCTGTGCTTATCTCTCTGCAAGTAAATCAAATAAAACCTTTCATGAATCTGTCAGGACTCCCCAAGATTTAATAATGATCTGGTACACTAGAATATATTTATCAGCAGAGGTTGAGAGGTAGTAAGTGTCTGTGTGGAGAGATAAGAAATAAAAGTATGAAAAACCCCTAGGCAAAGATGCTCTGGGCTGTCTCTTGCTGAAAAACAAAAATTAAAATAGCTTTTTACCACACTTTTATGGGCAGTTGTAGCACAGCATAGTCCTTTCATCCTGCATCTATTCTGTCTAATAGAGTTAGAAACCCCATGGAGCCAAATGCAAGAGGGATGCTATTGACATGTTTGCTGTTAAACATCCTGGAATAACAAATGAAACAATGTGGTTTTCAGTGCTGGGAAGGTCTCTTTTGTTTGGGGAGATGCAGAGAGGTGTAGTTTGATATTATTGACAGCAGCCTGCTGCTCATTTCAAATTATTATTTGGGCTTTCTCCATCTCATTATTTTAGCAGGCTTTAGTTGTTTTTCCTTTTGCAGACAGGCACATTCATGAGCCTGGAGGACATGTACATTCCTGTCACACTGATCCAGACACACAGCAAGAGTGATGGAGCAGGTGCCCCTCCCTTAGAGCCAGCTCGGTCACCTCTGAGAGCGAATTTGTAACGCTGCAAACCCTTGTGCTGGTCATGGCACTGAAACGAGTCAGTGCCTGTTTGCCATCCCAGCCTGGAGCTGTTTGACTTGTCTACCACAGTTATATAATGGTTATTCAAGCATTTAGTTCTTCCTGGTGTTAGTTCCTGACTGAACCCACATGCCAGCTCAGCTTCTGTCACACACAGCCCGACTCTTTCACAGCAGTCGGGCTTTAAGGATCCTCCCTTCCTTCACTGGGGCCTGCCTGGGGAGGCACGAGGACGAGGGAGTGTTGGGAGGAAGACCAGGCCACTTGGCCTGAAGTGAAGAGATTGGGAGAGAGATTCTGTGGGGGAGAGATATTCTGTGGGAGTGCAAAAGGGTAAATCAGGGGTAATAGAAGTTTTTGTTGAGTAAGAGAAGATACAAAGATATTCACATATGGTAACACCAGCAACAGGATTACAAGTTCTTACAAGCAATACCAGAGTTGATCCTTGAGCTTCCTAAACAATGGTAGCTGTTTATAACAAAGTTCTGTGCACTTCAGAGATTTCTAAAACAGTTGATTAACTCTCAAAGGGGGTCTTAGTGGCAGCCACAGGAGCAGGTCTCAAGGACACAGCTCTCAGTGTGTCATTCCCTCTAGCTGAACAACTCTTCCCATGACAGCAGATGCCGTGTAGACTTAGCTGTTCTGTGCCCCAAATAGCCACTATTATTATCTTCATAATAACTTTAACAGATTTATCAGCATGACATGCCACTAAAACAATATGGATATTCTCTTGTTTTCAGCTAAAATATTCAAAACTGAATTTATAATTGATTTGTTAACACAGTAGCCTAATGCTCTGTTGCTCAAACAGGATAATCAGGACTGTTGTCATTCCACTGGAATGGGGATTCAGAAGCACAGTAAGCTTTTGTAACAAAATTAGCGTGGTCTGACTTCTTGAGCAGTAGGGAAGATGAGGTTTCCAACTGTTTCTACAAGGCAGTTTAAAAGATGATGTTAATCTCTGGCATTGGCATTTCATACATTAGAGATCAGGCTTAAAATGAAATTTCTAGCCTCTTTTGAAGATTTTTGTTTTTTACAGCAGATAAATTGCTTTTGCCTGTAAGCAAGCAAGTTATCTTGTAGAATGTCAATGGGTATAAATTAAGCACCTTCATTGTGTTAAAACTGAAGCTGTCTTAGTTTCTTAGTAAAAAGGACAAATTGTTGCATCTTTTTCCAAACAAAAGTTTGTCAAAGTAAGGAAATGGTAAGGAAAAAACAAAGCTGGTCATGAGAGAAAGTGAACAGTGCAGAACCTCCTTCTTTGGCAGGAGACAGCAATTTATCAAACAGGTTTTTTGTGGTAATGCACGGCTGAGATATGTAAATCTGTGGCTGAGAAGGGAGGATTCCCAGCCAGGTGTCTCAGAATAACTAATGGACTGTGGCAGGGTAAGGATTTGGGTGCTCATTAGCCCATGGGTTTTAAGTGCCTGGCTGTCTGTGCAGTCAGCCTCTTCCTTCTGGTAGAATTGAGATGATCATGCAAGAATCTGCATGTGAGGGGTGAAATCTGTATCCCAAGCCTGGAAGTGACTGAGTGTGTTTGTGTGAAAGGGTGGATAATGGTGAGGCTGCTGCCTGCACACCTCAAAGCCGGGTTCAGCAGCGCCTGGCACAGGGTGTTCTCAGAGAGCACTGCAGAGCAGAGTGGTGACAAGTGCCATCCAGCTGCCACAGGTGTCAAGGAGTGCTGTCAAGCCATGGGCACAATGCTGCTGGAGTCCCAGGACTTCTCTGCTGGGTGTGCCACACGTGCTCAGTGCGCACAGCAGTGACACAGCTCCGAACAGCAGTGCTGTGCTGGAGAGGCTGCCTTGCACCCAGACAGGCTGTGAGGGACAAAGAGGCCAGAGGTTTGTCCTGCTTCAAAAGAAGTCCTATTATTAGCTAAAAATATACAAATTACACAGAAACAGTTAAGCATTAAGTTATGGTTATTCTCTAGATTATGCTTTGCATTATTTTATTGAAACCAGATAGAAAGAACTGTTTTCTTTCTTTGTTCTTTTTAATTAGGTTACAGCCATCCCTCTCTGATAAAGCTTTTACAGCAGCCACAGAACCTGGTAAGTGAATTAAAACATTAAGTACGTGAAGGAGTTCTCTCCCTCCTTGTTGTGGACTTTCTCTTTTTTTGTTAGACTGATAGTGAATGCTAATGATTCAATTTAATGTATGATAGGATCAACTTGCATTACTTCTCATTAGATGAAAAGAGCTTTGTAGTGTTTAAGAAGACACCGAAACCTCTGAGAAGTTTTACAAAAAGTAAACATTTGGGTGAGGTAAGCACCTTGGTATGTTTGCAGCCACATTTAAATCATAGTTCAAACATACTGTCTCCAATTAACCATTTTAATAATGTTCTCTAAGTAGAGATTTTTGAGCCTGAAAGCAAGCACAAGACCTTGAGAGAGAATACAGTATGTTGGACATGGTGCCCTACATCTGGAATGCTGTGGGAAGTTTAGGGTTCATTTGAAGCTGGGGATAGTGACTGATTCCCATCTCCTAAGTGCACTCCAGCAGGGCAAAGAAATGCAGACATTTGCGTTCCCTGAGCTGATTTCCTTTATGGAGTACTCATGTCTTCAGGTGAGAAATTCTGCCTTTCCCAGAACTAAAATATTTCAAGTTAAAAAAAACCCAAAAAAAACCAAACGAAAAAATCAACCAACAAAAAAAAAACCCCAAAAAACTGCCAACAAAATACCAGGACTAGAAATGCTGGACTTATCAAAGGCAGATTTGGATATTTTGGAAGGTCTAATCTTTATGAATAATTAGATTAACTCATAAAGATGATTTCTGAGAATAGTATCTTCATTATAATGCAGCAGCAGGCAAAGTCAGATTTAAAAAACAAACAAAACAAAAAAGAACAAACAAACAAAAATCCCAAAACCAATTAAAAAATCAAAAAGCCCTGTTGATGGTGGCAGTTGCTGATTTGCCCACTGGGGAAGGACAGGTAACACTCCTGGAAGCCTGCAGTGAAGGAGCTCCTCCAAAGTCCCACATGAGTGGCACAACTTTGGTTAGTGTTAGCAAAGGGATTGGTGTTTTCCTGGACGGAATTTTTATTTGGTTTGTCTGTAATGCTCCACAGCTATAAACACAGAATGTGCATCTGTTTATTTGAGCCCACAACAGTTTGATGTCAATGTTCTGTTTTTCTCAGTTCTGGGTATCTCATCAAATACGGAAGAAAAATACACTTTTCTGCTTAATGGCAAATGTTGTCAATTGACTGTGACAACCCATAATCAAATTCACAACAAATGTATGGTCTTCTCTCTTTAACTTTATATGAAAATTTACTTCTGAACTGAGATTAAAAGTCAAGTAAGATTTCTCATAGCTACTAAACAAAAACTTTGTGTTAACCTGTCAGTAACATCCATGCTTAGGTTTTCTTTGAAGTTCAAGTCTGTTGAAACAGTGTTTTGGAAGACATTTGAACAATTTTCACAGTTCTAGCTCATCCAGTGTTCTGTTTTGTGTGATACTTGGTGTTCCCTAAGAATCCTGATGAAATGTCCTTCCAGGTACAATGTGACCACTTACACCTCTTGCTGTGCCTCACACGTCTTGGAATGAATGAGGACTTGTGTTGAGGAGAGAGACTGAAGAATGCTGATAAATGTGCAAGCTTAAGCTGCACTGAAAATATGAGTGTTTTGGGGGAGGCTGTCTGTCCCCTCTGGAGACCCACTGAGACTTAAGTTATCGAAGCTCAGCCTTTAATTTCAGCCCTTACTTGTTCAACAAGAAAAACAACGAACAAAAGAAAAGGGCAAATAAAGCTGCTTGGCAGTTGGCAAATTTATTGAGCTTGTCCTTTTCTGAGAAAATTTAATTTAAAATAAAGAGTAGCACGGTATGAATCAAATAAGATTACCCACAAAGACTAAGAGCAGTAATGAATCGATTTTAATCCATGACACAATTAAAATTAATTGCATAAATGTGACATTCATCTCCATTAGTGGACTGGGGAGGCTGAGGGGCTTTTTCCAGAGCTGCTCCTTAGAAACTCCTGTGTGGGCAGCAGGCTGCTGTTCACTGACACCAAAATTACCTTTCCCAAAGGTGTGAATCTTGATGTGGCCAGTTCACAGTGCCAGTGAAGTTAGAAGGGACCTCAGGTGGTCTCTTGGCCAACCTCCTGCTCCAAGAGGGGCAGCTATGAGATGAGACCAGGGTGCTCAGGGCTTTATCTGGGACCTAGAAAACCTCCGAGAAGAGCAGCCTGTTTCACTGCTTCACAGTTCTCTTGCTGAAAAACCTTTTCCCTATACCCAAATCAGTACTTCAAATCATGCTTTGATTTGCACCCATGGCTTCTCATCTGCCATTGAAGAGCCTGGAGCGTGGCTCCACCTTCCCAGTGTTCCAAAATGGTCTGTCTTGAAGCTCAGTAAGGATGAGAATGCTGCTATCCTAATTGAATTTAGCTACTCAAACTGAAAGCAGATAATAAAGATTTTAAAGCATATTTCCTGTGTGTAAGGAAAATGGAGATTAAGCAACTAAAATGGCAGTATTGAAGAGGAAATGTCACTATGAGTTAGCATGCACCTTTCCTAAGGTGTCCTGCAAGAATAAAGTAGTAAGGATTAGACAGAAAAACATGCTAAGGCAGGAATATTAATCCCTATCTTAAAAATACTTGTGCCATGATGCAGATTCCTGCATGGTATTTATAATTATAATAAAATGTAACTGCTTTGATAGCAACATATTTTCCATGTAAGACCTAACAGTTCGTCTTCCTTTGTCTTTTTAGAGCACTTTTATCAACAGACCTGCCCTAGGGATTTTACCTCCAGAGAACTTTACAGAAAAACTGAAGGAGTCTTTGCTATCAGTAAGTTTGAGATAGCTGTGATGAGTTAACCATGCTCTGGGTTCAGGGACACAGGCATATCAAGGGATGTTATGGGTTTTAATAGGGAACCTCACAGAGTAGCTGTTCATCCACTGCCTTCCCACTGCAAGAAATGAGATTAAACCCTTTTCCCCAAGCTGACAGCTGAATGTGAGAATGTAGCACGTCAGCTCTGCACAGATGCAGCCTCTTTCCTTAGGGGTTCAAAAACAGATGAGGAAACACAGTTTCACTAACCCCTGTTTACTGTGCTTTCATAAGAGATAGTGGGATAAGTGGCTTCTCTTTATCTTGATTTAAATTTGAAGATCCTTAGAACTGAAACTGAGTCTAACCCTCTTAGCTGCAGCTGACATTGGCTTTCCTCACCCCAGGCATGGTTGGTCTCCCACTATACTGAAGTCCATGGTGTCAAAGACTAATCACTATTATTATCACAATTATTATCACTTTGCATTATTACTTGTGCTCAATATTTCAGAGTAAATTTCTGTCTTTGCTGACAGGTGGCTCCTAAGGGTCTGTCACAGGTGATGACCATGTCTTGTGGATCCTGCTCTAATGAAAATGCCTTTAAAGCAATATTCATGTGGTACAGAGTAAGTAAAACATTAAGAGGTTTTTGTAGGTTTAGATGTAGAAATGAGTATTTATTCATCATCAGAATTGTTATTGTAAAGCAAAGTGAGGCTTGGAGGTTGTTTTGCTCATGACATTCTTTATATTCAATCTAGTATAAAATCTTCATTAAAATGTCTTCATATAAGCTTTTACTTCATATTGACGCAACTTTAGAAGTTATAAAGTACAGGAAATAAAGAAAATGAAGATTGCAGTCAGCATGTGAAAGCCATAGTCAGGGTCTTCCTTGACTCCAGTCTTGAATACCAGCAGTACTGGTTTGTGGTTCAGCCATAAATGCACTGGTTACAACTACAGAACACTCATATTGGGTTGTTTGGGTTTTTTGCAGAACAAGGAGAGGGGTCATAATAATGTCACAAAAGAAGAACTAGAATCTTGCATGATTAACCAGGTAACATTTGTTCTTTACCACACCTACAGATGTACCACTGGTTTGGGCTTCTAAGGGAAGATTGGGAGGAAAAGTTTGGTTTGCTACACATGAAGTGGAATCTGGGCTTTGTAAATTTAGGAAATGGTGAAATACAGATTGCTCCCAACAAATATCAGTGAGTCATCAAGAATACACAGGGGTCCAGCACAGGGCAGCCCCAGCTTCTCCTTGCTGAGCCCCCACAGCCTCAGTGCCACCCCCAGGCACAGAGATCCCATAAACACGTGTTCCTAATTTGTGTAAAAAGGGGTGATTGTGCTGAAGGCTCAGCCTTGTGTGAGCTCACCTGTGCAGTGATGTCAGGCCACAGCATAAAACACCAGGGATTCATCAGTGTTAATGTCAGGGTTTGGGAGGTGGGGCAGGTTTTAGGGGGTGACCAAGGTGCTTGTTGAAGAGGAGGCTGTAACAATTCATGGTGCCTGATGGAGGAGGAGCTCAAGGGGCAGTGAGGGGGTGCAGCTGGGCCCAGCTGCGGCCTGGGGTGTGTGAGCCCCTTGCTGACCCCACTGTGTGCTCTGCTTGCAGCCTCCCGGCTGCCCCGACTACGCCATGCTCTCCTTCATGGGTGGCTTCCACGGCAGGACCCTGGGTAAGCTGTCCCTTGTCCGCCCCTCAGCCACTGCAGGGACCCTTGGCTCACTGTGCTTGCCCTTAGACACACAGTATCAGTGGAGAAGATAGAGGTTCATTACCATTTGCCTTGGAAGCCCCACCAGCACTGAAACAGAATGTTTGAGTGACAGTAGGAATTGATTTTATATTTTTTGAAAAATTCTTTTCAGACGGGCTGTAATTTTCATTCTGAATCTGCAGTTTCCTGTCTATACTCATGAAAATCTAACTCCTGAGGTAAAATCACCACAAACGTGCTGTCACTCCCTTTTACTGGTTTATATCAGTTCAGTCCCTGTTCTAAGCATGTTACCTGAGAGTGCTGTAACTGTGAGCTTTGTGAGCAGTTGTCTTTGCAGGGATGAAACCCACCTTGTCTGAGCAACCTGTTCAGACTGACAGAGGTTCTCCTGCTCTTCTGGAACAGTGCATGTGGAAACTGATGCTTAAAATCTAGAGCAATCCATTTAAGCCTGACTAAATCCAATTACCCAGTATTTCAGAAGACAGTAAGAACATAGAGCATTTAATAGAATTCTACAGTCAGGCCATTTTTTTACCTCTTGGTAGCTTTTTTCTTGTATTGTTCCTAGATAGGTATTATTTTAATTTTTCCCTCTCTGGGTTTAGGTTGCTTAGCTACAACTCACTCTAAAGCAATTCACAAACTGGACATTCCCTCACTGGACTGGCCTATTGCTCCATTTCCAAGGCTAAAGTATCCCTTGGAAGACTTTGTGAAAGAGAATCAACAGGAAGAAGCCCGTTGTTTAGAGGAGGTAAAAAATTCACTGGCAGCTTTCTGTTGTTTTTGATTTGAAATAATGAATAGTGTTGGTAGGATTAGTGCTTTTCACTAAAAGAATGTTTTCCGGGATTGGAACAGCCTGTGATTGGACCAGCATTCACTGTTGTTTACAGTCAGACCTTTCTTTCTGCCAGCTTACTGGGAATACAGGGCTGCATGAGTGATACCAAAGTGAAATTTCACCATCAGAACTTCATTGTATCACAGTGAACTTGTCTGCCAGCTCTTGCCAAAGGGCCATGGGCTGAGAGAGAGCAGTGTGGATAACCGTCTCTGCAGAGAGAACCTCTAACACTATTTCAGCCTTTTCAGCCTTTCAGTGGCAGCCTTTGGCATAAAGCTCTGACCATGCGGGGATGGACCTCCGAGTCCACTTAGCCAAACCTGCCTCACTTCAGAGAACATAGAAAGCACAGCACATGGCTTCCCTGGGGCTGCTCCAGGGTAGCTTTGGTGGGAGAAATGCAATGCTGGAAGCCATTATTTTAAAAAACAAACAAACAAACCAAAAAGCCAAATGTTTTCTTAGCAAGTCTGTGCTTGGCTTACTGGCCCCCTTTGGAAACCATTGCTTTGCACAGCCTGCAGGGGCTGTGGCCCTGAGAGCTGTGAGGGGGATTTCAAGCACAAACACACCACTAATTGCAGCAACTGGCACTATGAGGTTAATGAGAATTATCTATCAGCCCCTTACAACAACAGGATTTCTGCACTATTTCATCTGATTAATTTAAATATATCTGAAGTGAGTGACTAGAAAAAGTCAATTTTCCAGATTACCTTTTCTAATACACTAACAGAGTTTTGGTTTCTGACACAAAAATCTATCCCCTTCCATATCTCTTAGGTGGAATGATAGCAGTGGCACAGTGAGCTGCAGTGGTGCTCACCACAGTGCCAGCTGAACCTGGCTAGAGCTTTCACAGCACTGTAGATAAATGTGCAACTAGTTACAGTGTGGTTAGGACATGATTCAAACCCATTCAGGAACAAGAAGGCAGTGTTAAATGCTGGAGGAACCACTTGTTGATCCTTTGTGCTTCCTGGCACCTTTATAGTGAGGAATGTCTATGCAAAGTTGAAGTTCTGCTGAGATTTAATCGTGCTGGGAGGAAATGTGCAAATGTTCTGGAAGGAGAATGTACCATAAATGTTTGTTTTACAGGTGGAAGACCTGATTGTAAAGTACAGGAAAAAGAAGAAGATTGTGGCTGGAATCATTGTGGAACCGATACAGTCGGAGGGTGGGGACAATCATGCTTCAGATGACTTCTTCAGGAAGCTGCGAGATATTGCCAGAAAGGTAATAAAACATTTCTCTGGGCACTCAGTGGTAGCTAAACATTGTGGGTGTCTCCAGAGGCTTTGCCCTGCCCCAGGCTCTTGGAGGTCTTCACAGGCCTCCTTAGCAGCAGTCAAGGTAGTTATGTACCACATACAAGCAATCCCTGCTCTCTTCCATTTGATTCACACCTAATGGTTTCCTCAGTCCAATAAATTATCTTCTCATTTCAAAGTGAGAGAGAAATTACTCTGATTCATTAGCTATAAATTTTGCAGGTATGTTCTTTAAATGATAATGCTAGTTGGTCAAGGAGGTTCAATTTGTGAAGAAGCGAGTTGTGAAAAGTATAAATTTTCAATGACATGTTTTTAATTGCAAAAAATAAAGCTGAAACACAACTTCAGTCCAGCCATAGTGCTGATGTTCCAATAAAACAATGAAAAGGACAGATGTCTTGGTACTTGGAATGTAAAGTTACCTATTTAGAAGCTGTGACCCTCAGTAATACCTACTCCATGTTTTTTTCACCCTCAAAACATCTGTGTGCTGAAGAGATGCTGCCAAAAGTACTTACCCATTGTTTTTAAATACAGCATTGTGATATAGCTTGCTCTCCCTGTCACAAAGTTTGGACAAAGTAGTCCTCCTCATAAAAACCTCACATTGCCACCTCACATGAGTAGCTCTTTCAGCAGACTTGTCTGAAAAGGCAGCTTTTCATGCCCCCTAAACTGAACAGCTCATGCTGCTGGTACTGCCTCTGTGCCACATAGTGCTCAACTCAGACTGGGGGCAGAGACTTCATATGTAAAACAAAGCCCCTAGAAGTGACACTCTGCTTCCCTCAGAGGCTTTGAAAATGCCACCTCTGCTCCTCCCAGATGTTTTCAGGTATCCTCTAGAAATGCTCAAGACTATATAAAAACATGTGCTTTGTGAGTATAGGAAAAAAAAAAAGTTTCTAGCGTCTTCCTGAGAAAACAGCTGAATTTTTAACTGTGAAATCTAATGCACAGTGAGTGGCATTGTGGAGGGATTGAGGAGGGGAGGTTGGGGCAGTGAAGGGAGAGGAAGGAGGTGTGTTGCCTGTGAGTGGCTTGTGTTTATGTGTTCACTGAGGGAGGTGTTTCTGTTTTGGGAAGGAGGGCTCACATTCCCTGCTCCTCCCGTCTGTCTCCGCAGCATGGCTCTGCTTTCCTGGTGGACGAGGTGCAGACAGGAGGCGGCTGCACAGGGAAATTCTGGGCACACGAGCACTGGGGCCTGGATGACCCAGCTGATGTAGTAACATTCAGTAAGAAGATGATGACAGGAGGATTTTTCCACAAAGAGGAGTTCAGGCCAAACGCTGTAAGATTTTTGATGAAACTTGAACTCTGTGCTAGTTAGGGACCCCCTGAGGAGTGACTGTAACATCCATGGAAGGGACGAGGTTTCCTTCAGCAGTGCGGGTTCAGCTGGATGGGGCTGCCGTTTTACAGAAACTTGCTGTGTGCTCACGCAACAGTTGTCATCACCTCTTCACTTTTATTCCAGTGGTTGTCAGTCACCAAGGTCATAAAGCTGGTGGGGGGGAGAGGAGAACTGGGTTTAGCCAAATGGAACAAACCTTCAGTACAAAATCCAACCACAGACTAACACCTTCTCCTGTAGTGCAACTTGGGAACTTCAGAGCCTGTATGTCAGCATTACAGATCCTGTCAGCAAGATTTCTTCTTTGCACTAATGACATTTTAGATGTAATAAATGGAAAAAAGGTAAAATTAAGGAAGGACATAACGCTTGATGTAAAAGCCTGTATAGATGATGCTTATTTCCTGTCATCTATAGCTGTGTTTCAATGAGATGTCAGAGCAGCAAGGCAGAGTGCACTAAATGAGAAGCATGAAGTAGTCACCCTGTGTTTCAGCTCAGCAGGACAGTGGGATTTTGCTTTACAAGATAAAACAGGGGTTGGTGAGATTAGTGCATGCTTTTTCATACACCACATTTGCATTGCCAGTGTGATGCCTTGCTTTTCTTAATTTATAGTGATTTGCCTGTTAACATGTTCCACAACTCTTTTTCCATCATTTCCCAAGCCCTACCGGATTTTTAACACCTGGCTTGGAGATCCATCCAAGAACCTTATGCTTGCTGAAGTCATTAAGGTTATTAAAACCGAAGACCTTCTAAACAATGCAACCCACGCTGGGAAAGCACTACTGACTGGGCTGCTGGATTTGCAGGTAAACATCTGGAAGGATTGTAGATAAGAAGGAGAAATTTGCTGATGAGGTAGGATCTGACCTCATCAGTTTAAACACTTGGACTGAGGAACTCCAGCTGGGGTCTAGACCATTATAATAACTTCAACACAAGCCTGAATAACTGTGTCCCATTTGGAATTGAAGTAAACTTTCTTTTACTGACTTAAAAATGCTGGGTTTATATAGCTTAATCCAGTGTAAAGGGTGATCCTCAAAATACCTGAAGGTATGTACTGCAGCTAATTAAATTACTTTGCTAGCAGGTTTTGTTACCACAAGCAGCTGGTATTTCATTGTCCTAAAGTTGTTCTTAAAAGGAAGGTGCTTCATATTTTGTTCCAATTCAGCTGGGCTGTTGAAATAAAATTGTAGCTTTCCCTCTGTTGTTTAAGGGAAATTCCTTACAGCTTCTACTGTGGAGCTCTACAGACAGGCATTTAAGGATAGGCTTGCAGTGCTCACCTCCCAAAGGCATTTTGCACAGGACAATCCCAAACAGTCTCTTCTCTCTCCACAGCTTTAAGACACAGCAGGCAGGAGAACGGAAAATACTATAATCTCATATTTCGGAGGGCCAGAATACAACTAGTCCTATCCAAAAGATTGCTCTTCCAAAAGATGAGGATTGTAATTGAGAGTAAGTGATGCAGATGCTACTGGCAAGTGTCTTAGTGCAGGGTAAGAATGAGCTGGTTTCTAGCCCCAGTGCAGATGATTTATGCTCAGGTTTTCCGGGAGTCCACTGTAGATGTAAGTAAGGTGTGTTTACACTCATTCCAAGGAAGATTTTACTTGACCCAGCTGATGGGTCAGATTCACTCTCCCTCCCTGCTTTGTGCTGGGCTCTGCAGGCTGAGCGGGACATGAGGCTGTGTGAGCCACGCTCCACTCCAGTGGAGCGAGGAGGCAGCAGGGTTTCCACCTGGCAGAGCCAGGCTTGCCACCAGGTGCCCTCTGTTGCAGCACCTGCCATGTGCTTGTCTATCCTCTCTCTGCAGGCTCGTTACCCTCATCTCATCAGCAGAGTGAGAGGAAGAGGAACATTCTGTTCGTTTGACACTCCAAATGATGCAACTAGAAACAAGTTAATTACAATAGCCAGGAACAAAGGTAAGAAACTTCGTGTGTGGGTGAGCTTCACGTGACAAACAGTAGCACAGGTAA
The DNA here is from genome assembly GCA_013397725.1 of Rhagologus leucostigma. Taxonomy (NCBI): domain Eukaryota; kingdom Metazoa; phylum Chordata; class Aves; order Passeriformes; genus Rhagologus; species Rhagologus leucostigma. The sequence goes on from VZTD01005910.1 coordinate 150,221, forward strand.
TGCTTTACATTTTCCTTTTCATATGATGTATTTCAGTATCAGAGGACAGCAGTGAAATGACAAGGTTGTGTTTAGACTTCTCTGGAAATAACTGTCAGAGATCTCAGAGCAGTCTGTTGCATGGTGTGTACATTTACCAGTCTCTGCAGGTCTGAGGTTACTGGAAGAGATCTGTGTAGGGCATGAGTTTCTGTGACATCAGTTTCATAGTCCTCTGCAGTGACCTTAGGTGCCCCTGGACAAGGCTTACTTCTAGAAACAGGAAAGTTAGAAGAAAGTTAATGTCACTCAGGAAAACACAGAAAGAAGAACTATGAATTTTTTAAGTATGTTTTTAAGTTTTTTCCTATACCTAGGAATACCTAATGATGAAATGAGTGCCTAAATGGGCACAGATCTACAGTGACAACCCTCATTTCCCACAGAACTATTACCAGCTGCAGACAGGCCCAGGTATCAGGAGGGGAACCTAGGGATCCACACCTAACATTCTCTTTGAATGTAACTGTGTGGGCCTTGTGTTTGCTGCTGTCTGTTTTTGCTATTACTCCTATCTCTTGAAAGCAGCAGGCAGGGTGCATCTCAACTGTGGTGAAACCAAAATTTTAGTGTAAAAGACACCATTTTTTGTTCTTGGGAAGTAAGCCAGCAAGGGACAGAAGGGAAGTCGTTTGTTTCATGATAAACCTAGGCTCTGTTTTGAGGCAGGATAAACTCAGCTTAGTAATGTAGGTTCTCATTGCTCAAATATTTCCAAGAATTAATTTTGGGCTAAAAAGTGCATTTAAAGCATTGCAGGGAGCGGTTTGCTGGCATTGAGACATTTTAACTTTTTGTCATTAAAAATGAATTAGTTTAAAAACCAAATTGCAAAAAACCTCCTTTGTCTTGTTGTGGCACCAAGATACTTGACCAGTAGAATACTGCAGCTCTGAAGTCTCAGATGCTGTTTGAGCTCTGTGCTGGATGGATGATTTCCATTGCTGTCAGGATTAGTCTCAATATTCTAAGTGTTTTATAGAACAGCTCCAGGCACCCACAGTGTTCTTCTAAGCTGCTGTGAAGCTTGAGGCCATCCACACCACAATATGCTCTATCACGGTGAGGCTGGCAGGATTTGGGGAGCTTCTGTTGGCCCTCCACAGTGAGGTTATCCTCATTCAGAGACCTGAATTTTTCTGGATATTTGACAAAGATGGAAATGACTAGAGGACCTATTCTGTTCTCATTTCAGGTGTTGTTCTGGGAGGCTGTGGAGACAGATCCATTCGTTTTCGTCCAACACTGATCTTTAAGGATCACCATGCACACCTCTTTCTGAACATATTCAGTGACATCTTAGCAAACTTCAAGTAAAAAAGCAGTTCCCTCGCACTGAACAGCTGATTATGAAATTAGTTTGCATTAATTCATGTCTTCTCTACTTACAAGATAAGTGTAAAGTCATAAACTGAGGTTTGTGTTCTGTCTGTAATCCTGCCCAAGGCAAGCTGCTCCATGCACACGTGCCCCAGGCAGAGCATTGGCACTGGTCACCAGCAGGTACATGCAGCTGTCCCTCACTGTGCATTCCCTAGAACCTCCCTCTTCTGGCCTGGGCCATGTTAACTGCAGAGTCCTCCCTACAGCCCTGGCCCTGACTATCCACTGTCTGAACAAGACCTGCTACAGTCTGTTTCCACAGACTGGTAGATTTGCATCCAGAAGCAGCAACAACTGTGGCCAAACACTCAGAGCCACACGCCTGCCACACAGAGTGCCATTCTCTAATGGCAGCTGGAATAAAATCAGTGTTTCAAGGAAAGCTCTGCTTTCCACCACTGCCAAGCACGGTATTTTACAGAATAATTTCCAGCTTTATTCCCTCGAGTACAGGCATCTGCCACACCAACTGCATCAGGGCACTGTCAGCCCTGCCCAGCCTGCACTCACCGCTTCAGGGCCACTGGTGCCCTCAGCCACACCTACAGCACTGCAAGCGGCACTGAAACCCTAGTCCTTTTGTCCTCATCATGGATGAGTTTTAAAACTTTTGACTTCTCTTACAAGCAGACTTGTACAGAGAAAACTACCCTGAAGTACGTAATTTGACAAAGCTTAGAGAACCATGCAAAGCACATTCTTCCACTTCTGCCAGCAGTCTAGAATGATTCCAGATTATTTTACCATTTGCCCAGAACACACAATAGCCATTAATTTATCTATTACAACTTCTACACAAATACTTGAGGTATTTTGTAAAACTAAAGCAGAAATGCTTAACCTTAGCCATTATGTGGTATCAGAGCCACTACAGTGAAGGCCTAGTCCTGACTGCACATTTATAATGCGAAGTAATTCTATTTTTGTTGTAATAGTGTATTCTAAGTCATCGATACTTCAGAGATATTCTAGAAAGCCACAGGATCAAAAAAATGTCAACAGTTCATTCATTTGTTTCTCTTCAAAGAATTGTTTTGGATGTCTCTACTGTTTGCTGAAGGCTGACTTGAACTAGATCTGGTGCCTTTCTTTTTTTTTTTCTTGGTGAGCATCTGGATTTTGTTTACTAAGTTTAACTTTTTGTTGTGCACAAAAAACAGGGACCACAATGGACTTTACAGTTGCCCTATCAAGACCTGACCACAATTTTTAAGTACATAAGAGACAGGGAAGTTAAAAGATTTACATGTTTAAAACAGCTACCAAAATGTGAAAACGTTCCTTACCTGCTTTGAGAAGTGTTAATCATGGTTTTCCCATTTTAAAGTACTGGTATGGGAAACTCAAGCACAGTCACTTCTGCCAGCTTAAACCCAGTGGGATTTCTGTAAACCTCTGCAGAAAGCAGAATTCTGGTACCAGCTGGGCAGAACCTGAGCAGGTTTTTGAACAGAGGTTGTAAAAATCTGGGGGAAGGACTGGTAAAAATTGGTGTTCAACAAAACCTCACTGTCATCGCTGTCCTTGTAAGCGTATTATCAGTAAAAGGAAAGTCAAGCCAAGAACTGGATTTGACAGCATTTTGGGAATTAGTTTGTTCAACATATCAGTGCAGTAGTTTTAGTGAATGTCTCTAGCAAGTCTTGTACTTTTACAGAAGCAAAGGTCCAGTAATTTGAAGTCTTACCACATCTTCACTTTTATTATGACTACTCTAGGTGTTTTTATAATTTTTACTGACACTCAGTAACTGTATAATTGTGTACAACATGTTGATAAAATCGTTAGAGAATACATAGAAAGCACTGCAGCTGAAGCATATAAAGTTAATATTGTTTACAGCATACTGTGGACAGTGCCAAATAAATGTTTAAACAAATACTTAAGTACACTTCATGGTGTAACTAGTAACTGTACACAGATTCATAACAAATGACATCAATCATGTGTAATCAATATTCTTAAATAAAATATTTATAATTGAACTTCTCCAGGGCTTTTCATTTTACACCCAGTACATGCCTAAACTGAACCATTAGTGCATAATAAATACATTCTGATGAAGATAAACCTCCAAAAAACACAGTGTACCTGTACAGCCCACTATATTTTGCTGCCATGGTGTTTACACCAAGGAACATTTGGATTTCTTTTGATATTGCTGTGCCACACAGTATCAGCCAAAATTTAAATTCACAGAACCCCACTGGGAAAAGTTCAACATGAGAAATAGTAATTCAGGGTTACCCTGTGCACTTAAATGGCAATTCTACTTACCTGCTTCTGCTGATCCACTAAGAAACAGAGGTTTCACTTCTCATGAGGAAGAAATAAGGAAAAGAACACTTCAGATTATTGGTGAGGGTCAGTTTTATTTGCCAGTTTCAAATGAAATTAGAGCTAGAAGAGTGGTGTAAGGAGTTACCTTGCTTCTAACAATTCAAAAAATGTGTTACATGTTATAGGTGGTAAGTTTGGTTCTTTCTTGGGTTTAAATTCCTCATTTCTACTGAGGTTTTGGAAAAGGAGGAGTCGTACCAATACCATGGATTAAGGCCACAATCCTTCATGGACACAGGTGCTGCTTTCCCCCTTCCAATGGAGAATGACAATTTCTATAAGAGGCTCCCAAAATACTGTCCCAGCCTTCAATTTAACAGCTGAGCTGCCAGTGTCTCTTGCAGCACACACCCTTGTTTTGACCACTTCCACTCCCATCCTGGAGGACCCTCCTGAGGCCAGGAGACCCTACACACCTTCTCAGTTCCCTCAGTTGCATTAACACATGAGCACGTCTCTCTCTGGCATTCAGCAGTACTCATCATACGGATGTACCAGACCAGCTTTAATTTCCAGAGGCTTCCCAGCCAACCTGAAATTGGCTAAAAGAAACACTGAGTTTGAAGTGAGGGTGCTCTGGCAACTCCTGCATTTCATTTCAAGAGTTTTTTCATGTTTCATAACAACCAAAGAGGTCAACTGAAAAAAACAGTCAGGGTCAGCCCCAGTAATTTGGCCTCCTATGGCACATTCCAGGGAGCACACTTCAGACTTGGAATGGTGTGCCATTACTGAATCTGACATGGACAGACACTCCTCACACCATACACAAGCTGCAAGACCTTTAATCCAGTGGGCTGTGCTTTACCACGATGACTTTCTGCACTGGGTGCACTTAGAGCAGGCTTTGCACATGAGAAGGACAGAGATGTGTAGTTTGGTAAACTACTTACACCTCATGGAACAGTAAGCACAATAAGCATGCATCATGGAAAATCACTGGAAATGAGCTGCTGTGTCACACAAGTTCTCCAAATATTTGAGCAAACTTCTCTCTGTCTACAATCTGGCCATACTTAATTGTAAAATACAAAGTATCTGTACTGTTATACCGTTTGAACTGGAGAAGTAGCTCCTCCTTGCTATCTCCAACTTCATCCAAAGTCACCACTGTCTCTATGGGACAGTAAATGTCATTACGTCTTCCCCAAAATGTCAAGTGGGCCACTCTGACAGTTTGGCTGGTTTCACTTAAGTAGATTAAGCCAATAATTCTTCTGAAAAAGTAGCTCATACCATACAACATTGCCCCAGCAAAGACAGCGATGCCAGTTGTATAGAACAGGATATTCTGAGACATCTGGCCCTGCAGGTAGAGGTAGCAGATGGGAGGCAGCATGACCATGGAGGTGGCAGTCTGCAACAACTTCAGCCTGGACAGGACCCTGCAGTACTTTATCCCTGGGAACCTGTAGACCAGTTTGAACTCTTCTGTCCTCCCATCCACAGCCTTCTGATGGACCACAGCAGCAGGGGCTGAGTGAGAGAGACACACAGATGGCTCTCGCAGTCTCCTGATGTAATTATTGACACCATGAACTCGCTGGGTTTGTGACTGCAAACACTCCCATGAACCAAAAATCCAGGGTGGGCGAGCATCTTCCCTTCTCCATGACCTTGTCCAGAGCTCCTTCTGTAGACATCTCCCAAAAGTTGGTGCCATGCAGACTTTAGTCCTAACTGTGCAGAGCCCAGACTGTAAGGAAAGATTCCCACAGGTCACCATTTGAGTCCTCTTTAAAACCCGATTCCCACAGGTCACCATTTGAGTCCTCTTTAAAACCCAATCAGTGAGCTCAGAGTTGGTCCCTCGGGCACCTACAGACAGTAGAACACAAGCCCCAGCTCACTGTAACCTTAAACCAGTGTTCTGATAGGAAACCAGTGTTTCTGCTGGCATCCTTCCCTGCAGAGGGGGAGGGAAAACTTTGCTAACACAGCTGATACCAGTCAGCTCAGTGACCGACCCTTACACACCCCGTGCCTGTCGCTGTCTGAGCAATATCACAGTGAAAGCTGCCTCTACCTGGTGAAATCGGCGACCCGTTAAATAACCGTAAACAGCAATTTTAGGGAAACAGAAAAGGAAAGTGAACTAAGCACGGTAAAGGGGAGGAGAGCGCGAGCTAGGCCGAAAGAGGGAGCAGACGCTGGGAACTGAGAAGGCAGGAAGAGAAGTGCTGCCCCCGCCATGCTGCAGCACGCGTGGGCACGCGTCTGTGCAAGGACCCGTCACCGAGCGGCCCGCGACGGGATGGAGACAGGGATGGAAAAAGGGAACAGGAAGATGGGGAAAGGGGAGAAGAAGGGGAATGGGGAGCGACGCGCCCGGGCAGCCCCAGTCCTCACCGCCGCCATAGNGCCCCGGCAGCCCGCGCTCGCCATGGCTCCGCCGCCCTCAGCGCTCTGCCTGTTCGACGTGGATGGCACCCTCACGGCCCCGCGCCAGGCGAGTGCGGGACGGGGCTGCGAGCCCGTGGGGAGCGGGGCGGATCGCACACCGCATCCCGCCTGCGAGCCCGGGGGGACCGGCTTNTGTGCCGCACGCTGCATCCCGCGGGCTCCGTGGGCACAGTTAATGCGCTGCTTAAAGACCCGCACCGTGCTGCGGGTTTGTAGTGATTGTTGCGGAATGGAGGCGCTGGCCTCTGGCAAATCTGACGGCTCTGTTTTGGACCCCAGAAAATCTCGGCGGAGATGGCGGCGTTCGTGCAGCGGCTGCGGCAGAAGGTGAAAGTGGGAGTGGTGGGCGGCTCGGACTTCGCCAAGATCCGCGAGCAGCTGGGCGAGGACGGTAAGAGCCGAGCTGATGCAATCCGCGCTCAGGGGCCCGCGGGGAAGGCGTGAAGGTTAAGTGGAGGTTAAACCCCATTCATCCTCGTCTTCCCTCGCTTTTAACTGTCTTCCCGGTGGAGTTGTGTTGCGCTCAGGATGAGGAGCTACTTACCGGCATTTGGAAATCGCAGCCGGTTTGCACTGTACAGGTATCTCTATATAAAATTAAGAGATTTCACTGATGGTGAAATCCTGCCTTGGTGACAGAACCTTGGGAGGGCTGTTTCACACTGCTGTGTACAGTGGAATAGTGTATGTGACATACACATGTGGGCTGCTGAGCTGTCGAGCATACCCCTCGAGGACCTGATTTTGTTCACTGTGGGGTTATGATGCAGCTATGGGTTTTTGCCTTAGTCCTTTATTCTTAATGGTCTTTACTTAATTGATGCCACTGATAGCCTCCTGTAGTGCCCAGACAAATCAGAGTTTGTTTGCCTTCCAAGTGGTCTCCAGTAAACCATATCATCTTGTGTTGTGCTAAGTTTCACAACTCCCAGGCATCTGCTGAAGATTAGTGACACTGAGGAAACAAACCTACAAGGGCAGTATTTGACTTGCTCTCTAGCCAGGCTGTGTGCCAGGTGTTTGCAGTATTTGAGGTGTTTGATCATTTCTATACGTTTAATGCAAAGAGTCATATTTGCAGGCAAGGAAGAGTCTCTAAGTAAAACCACAGGTAACTCAAACAAATTACTTCATGTGATTTGAGGTGTGCGTTAACCTTAGTGGGAAATGAGACTAGCATTAATCTTGTCCTTGATGCTATGCTGCTGAAACTTTCATGCTTTAGGAGCTAATGTTTGCTGTATTTTAACCTATTTAACATATAAGACAATTCTGCATTAAGCATACAGGGGAAATGATGAGTTACTGTTTTTTGCTTGTTTGCAGTGATTGAAAAATATGACTACGTGTTTCCAGAAAACGGCCTGGTAGCATACAAAGATGGGAAATTCTTGAGCAAGCAGGTGAGTGTGAAATTTCCAATAGTGGGAGAAAAAAATTTGCTAAACAAGATTTTGGTTTATTGCTACAGTGTAGTCCTCTGTAATCACCCTTCCAAAGACCAAAATTACTGCTGGTTTCATGTGTTAGTCCTGTTAACAGATCATTCATTTGGCATGTAATGTTTAACATAAGTAATGGAGAGTAAATATTTAAAAGAGGTCCTGGCTGAATTTGCTGCCTTGACCAGTGGTTCCAGTTTACTGCAGGAACAAGCTCCGTTTCTTCATCCTTGGCTATAGCAGACGTTAAATGCTGCTTTTTGTTTACGGCTGCTGCTTGTGGCCCCCAGTTTCCTTCTGAAGCAGGTACAAGCAGGAATCACATTAAGGGACAGTTTGGTGTTATAAAGAGAACAAAAAGAAAAATGAGAGCCCTTAGTTAGTACCATGTGAGCATCAGCTGATGTTACTGATTGACAGCATGTTTGTTTCTCTGTAGTATTAACCATGCCTGATTACCCAGTGTCTGTGTTTTCCATGCGACTTGCTTTTAGAATCTCATATGCTGGACCCTTGGTTGAATGGTGTTTGTTTTGTTAGAGCATTCAGGGCCACCTGGGCGAGGACATCCTTCAAGATGTCATCAACTACTGCCTGAGTTACATTGCAAAGATTAAACTGCCAAAAAAGAGGTATGTGCACACAGACAGCTCAGTGTGGCCGTGTTCTCCATGCTGGGATGTAAAGCTCAGCTCAGCATGCTTAGCAAAAAAATTAGTAATTTCTGCCTGGGGAACAACACTGTGTGTGTGAAACAGAGCTCCATCCATGCATACAAGGACAAGCTCCCAGCTGGAGCACAGGGTTTGGAATACTGACTCAGCATTTTTATGTCAGAGGGAAGGAGATTCAGTTTTGAAGTAGGAGTGTTCCCTTGCCGTGTTTGGAACTCAGCAGCACAGAGTTTTCCAGAGATGAGAAGTGCAGTCGGACCAGCTCTGTGTGATGTGTGAGGTGCAGCTGCTCAAGACACTGAAATGCACTGTGTGAGGCAGGGCAGGACACTGCCCACTGGCTGTGAATTTTGCAGCTCCACCCCAAAACTGGCAGCCTGGCCTGTCAGGCTCTGAGGTTGATGGGATGCTCCAGTCACACTTGTAAAACCAAATCGTACTTTTAAAAGTCGGTAAGGATGATGTTGAGGTTGCCAGATTCAAAGTCCAAAAGACTTATTGGCGCCAGACATATCTGCATGTTTGTGGTTTATGCATACAGTGAGACAGCTGATTCCTGCTGCCTTTAGAATTAAATGGAAATTTAGTGTGATATTAAGTGTTTTGAGCAATTTTCTCATCTATTCTCTTGCAGAGGCACTTTCATTGAGTTCCGAAATGGGATGTTAAATGTGTCCCCCATTGGAAGAAGCTGCAGCCAGGAAGAACGACTTGAGTTCTATGAACTTGATAAAGTGAGTTACAACTCTTGAAAAATACCCAGCTCTCCTGGAGGAGGCAGTTATGGCCAGGTTATGATTTTAAAAAAACTTTTATAATTTTTGCAATTTTTTTCATTTTAATCCTTTTTATGTGGTTTAGCTAATTTCCTCCTTCAGACCTCAGGCAATAGACAATGGGTTTTTTGTTGCAATAGCAATGATTACTCGCGGAAAGGTGGGTTTGGCTCATGTTTTTAATCCAATATCCAGAGTACTGAACATCCTGCTTCTATACATGGGGTTCCTGAAAAACCCTGTCCTAGGTAAAGCCATAATTTCTTGGTGTGCTCTTTAGTGTAACCATTCAAGTCCATAAAACCATTCTTTTTTTGAGAATTTTTGGGGTGTTTTTTATCTTTTCATTGATAAATCAACACAGCATGTATGTAACTGATGTTTGGTTTTGTTTTCTTTTTTTCTTAACAGAAGGAGCATATAAGAGAGAAATTTGTAGCTGATCTACAAAGAGAATTTGCAGGCAAAGGCCTCACCTTTTCTATAGGTAATACTTTAAAAGAATGTCATTTAAAACATCAATTAATTTAAATGTCATTTAAGTCATACTCTCATGGCTGTGACATCCCATCTCATTTGTGTGACAGGTCTCTCTGGGGGTGGCTGCAGGCAAGACTGAGCCTCTCTTTCCTCTCAGGCTTTTATTGGGACATTTTAATTGAAATCCATCAACAAAGATAACTTCATTTCTTGTCATCAGGTCATTATCCTTTAATGTCAGTTGTGTGACTGATTCTGCTCATTTTGGAGCATATTACATGCTTCTGATTAGTCAGAGCTGTTTCTGGGAATCAGTCTTGATCAGAACTACTCCCTCAGTGCTGTTCCAGTTGCCCTTGGTTCTTCAGCTATACCTGCATTGTGTGGGAGGAAGGAAAGAATCCAAAAGCAAGTGCAAGCTTAAGGAAAAAAATTATAAGGGGAAATTAATTTTTCATGCATTTTTTCTTTTTTACCTTCTCCCCTAATATATCACCACATTCCTGCCTTTTATTATTTTTCAGAATTGCAAAGTATGGTTGCCATTAGTGCTGAAGCACTAAGGCACAAGTGAACTGCAGTGTAGCTCTCCTCTCTCCTGTATGTTGTAAATACCTTTTGGGCACCTGCTTTAACTGGGAATCCTGCTCTTAGGTATTGGTGAAGGCCAAGGCCTCAGAACTGGGACAGTTGTTGTCCTGTAAGGGTGTGCTAAAAAGGCTGATTTCTTCCCTTTCCTACTCTGAAAGCCTTAGAAAGTCTTTTGCCTATGATTTTATGGCTGTACATACACCAGTGGCTGTGTTCATTTGTGTCCTTTCTTTCTGAAAGTAAAGAGATTAAATGTAATTCTTTTTAAAAGGTTCACTTGGAGAGCAGTGAGTATTTGGGAACATGCTCGGACTTTCATATTTGTTGAATGGATAAATAATCTTCTCTGAATCACGAGTGTAATAACTAATACCCTATAAGACATTTTCTGTACTTGCAGGACTTAACTCCACGGTCTCATAACATTTCTGTGCCTTCTGCAAAGCTCTCTCTGCCTAAAATCTTACCCAGCTAAGGTTTTTTTCACTTCCTCTCCCTTCAGAAATATGTTCTTAAAATGAAACAAGTCTTGCTTCCTCTCTCTCCTAGGAGGGCAGATAAGCATCGATGTGTTCCCAGATGGCTGGGATAAAAGGTACTGCTTAGGAATTGTTGCCAAGGATGGATACAAGACTATTTATTTCTTTGGAGACAAGACCATGCCAGTGAGTATATTAGTTTGTTATATTAATTTGAGAGCTGCTGTGTTTTAAACCACAAGGACTGTAGGTTCTACCTTATAACCTTAATCCTGACAGGAGCTGAAGTCAGGATATAAATGTGTGTCCATCCATGTTTACCTGCCTGCAGCTGTAAAGTTTTCCTTCTGTTTCCTGAAGTGAACACAGGGTTCTTGACTTAACAAAGGTTGTTTTAAAATTGAACTTCCGTAATTTTGTTAAACACCTAGGTGACATGACTGTGTGAAACTGATTATCCTGCTTGGTTAGATTGATGCTTCTTGTTGGCTGGTGTTTATTAAACGTATTTATTTGCTGTCTTATTTAACGCTGTGCCTTTGCTCACTACTCTGTCTATCTCCATCCTGGGGAGCTGAATGTAGTCCCTGTGCCACATCATGGGGCAGAGCTCTGCAGGGCAATTCAGAGGCTTTTAAAAATCCTGGACAGAGACCTGACGAGCTTGTGAGGGCACTGGCAAGTGCAAGGACTTGGATGAAATTAAAGCTGTCTGAATATGGCCAAGGGACAGTGCCAGGCTACGTTTTGTAAGAAAAGGCTTAGTTTTATAAGAACTCACAATTATAAAACTCTTAAGTTACAAAGAATTTTATAAATTTTAAAAGGTGAAGTTTTATAAGAAGAAGACAAGCTTGAAATTAAAGTTTTTTGCCCTGACATCAGCTGCAAAAGTAATCACCTGTCCCTCTTGGCACAGAGTTTACAGACAGTTCATTTTAAACCCTCTAAGTGGCAGTGCAACATTTCCAGAGTGTTGAAGTACTAAGAGCTGATGCTGAGCCTGTGAAAGCAGTGTGGCAAACAGAAATTTGGGAATGAAGCCGTGGATTTTGGAGATCTGTGCTCATACAGTGGCAGTGCTGTTGTTCACTGAGCCTCATCACTGCAGGCCCTTGGAAAAAGTTTATTCTTTCCCTGCTTCTCTTCGTGTGTCCCTTTTTGTGACTATGCTTTATGTTAAATAAGATTAAATCCTCTTCTCCTTCCAGGGAGGGAATGATTATGAAATTTTCACAGACTCCAGAACAGAAGGCCACAGTGTCACATCCCCACAGGATACAAGAAGAATCTGTGAAGAGCTATTTTTTAAATAAAAGACTTTTAGAATTCACACTTCCAAGACAGTTAAAACAGCAAAATAACTTGAAACATCATCTTCATTCTGTATTGTTTTTTGTAATTGGTCATGAGCAGCAGGTGCTTTGCAGGTCAGTCATTACTGAAGGGAAATGTTTTAATTGAAGACCCCTTGCTGACTGGGGGAACACAGCAGAGTTCATTTGGCATCATCCTTGCAGTTCCCAGTCACATAAGTACTTTGTTTTCTTTCTGTTTGGTTGTGGTGTTTGTGTTGGGTTATATTTTGGGTTCGTTTTTAAGATACCTGTAAGTTTCCTTAACTAATTAATTACAATTTAGGGAGGGAAGGGGAGGCATAATTTGCATCTAGTTGATTCATGGTCTCAAAATTGGCCTGCAAGGCTTTATCCCTAGTTTTTTTATATTGAGGCTGCTTTTTAAAAGATGCAGTTGGGTTTTTTTTAAATACTTACCTCATGCTGCATGAATTAACTTGAATTATAAGACAGTTGGGATTTTCTTGTCTAAAACTGGAAGATGAGTAGAAGGGAAAGGTTTTATTTCTTCCTGGGAAGATGGAACTGAGCCAGAAGTCCCTGACCACCACCCCTGGGAACGCTGGGCCAGCTGGTGCCAAAGTTCCCTCCTCAGGGTGGCCAAGGCACAGTCAGGACACGGTACCTACACTCTTTGCAGACCAAATCTAAAAAATCATTTTTTAAATTAAATTGAAATAAGTAAAAATTAATTAAAATTACTTCAACACATTAGAAAAATCTATTTCTGTCACTTTCTGATCATATTCTGAGATTCCTGATTAAGGAATTAAGGGTAGGTGAGATTTTTCATACTACAAAAATGACCTAAATTATGTTTCTATTAAAATTTAAATCAATGCTTGACACTCTTGTTAATATAACTGTTAATATTACTTTTCTCATCTGGCATTAGGAAAGTAATCTTGAGTATGAATGGTTTGTTTTAGTAAAGGAGAATAAAATCTCATTTTATCATGAAAAAATACTATTCTAATTTGTCATCTTGGCAAATAAAATACTTTCAGCAGACCTGTTGCCTGTCTGTACAAGGAAATGAGTGACTTGAATCTTTCCAGTTCCAGGTTGATGTGATACTTGCACAATAAAAAAGCAGAGAATAGAATCTTTGTGTACCAACCGAAATCCCCAGAAGAGCTTACGAAAAAAGGAGGGGGGAGCTGTAATGCACCTCATGCACCAAAACTGTTTTGTCTTCTAGCACACTTGTTCCCTAGGGTAATTCCTGTTTAAGTGGGAGCAGACTTAGGACCAGAACCACCCATAGTATAGGAATGCTCTTTAGGACAGACAGTTTAAGAGCTGCTGCTTTGTGTGTACTCGCATGTCCTGTATCTGATGCCTTGGTTATTTTACTGCAGGGCTGGTTGTGGCATGGGCAGACAGTTACCTGTGCAAAATATCCTGTGCAGGACCAAACCCAGGTTTGTTTTCAGCCCCAAACACATTATTTCTGGCTGCTCTGTCTTAGGAGCCTCCTCTGACATGTCCTGGCCTTATTATTTCCTAATTGTTCTGGTACTTGCAGTCAGTTGGTGTGAAAACATTTCCTTAAATAAAACTTTTAAATGTCACCACACAGGGGTGCATGTGCAGGCACCTGCATTCTCCTCTTCTTTGACCCTGATCCTCTTCAGCACCAGCTACCCAAGGAGTATCTGAAAACACATTAAAGCACTGAAATGGTTGCATTTATTGTAAAGAAAGCAGGGAATGATATTCCAACAAGCTGCACAGTGATAAACCCACCATTGCCAAGTCGTGTGGGTCATAAAAAACAAAACCAAACCCAAACCCCACTACATCATGGTGTAACACAGGTACAGCTAAGGGAAAACAAGCCAGCACAGCAGTTCCTGACCCCACACCCCTGTGCTGTCACCACGTCACACCTGGGAACAGATCAGCTGCTGTTAAAGGCTCAGGACATGTCCTGACAGTGAGCACCTCTTGGTGAAGCTCCAAATACACAACCGAAGCTGCACTGTTCCATACAACTAACAAGAGTTGTGCCTTTTTTTTTTTTTTTTTTAATTTGCAAGGTCAGTAAAAATCCACTGTTAGGAACATAAAAGAGAAAAATGCTTCATTTGAAAAAAAAGATGTGGAAGACAAATAGGAACAAAACCAATTTATTAGCACTGCAACTACATAAAGAGTCTGGGGAAGGGTGACCCTATCACATCCTACCAAGCAAGCTGGCCAGGGAAACAGATGCAGAATGTACTTCACCAAGACAGCTGAGCCTGTTGAGTAACTCACACAGAATTTAATACGCGGTCACCTGGCCAGCACACACCTGCTGTGCAGCAGTGCAAGTGTCCTTACCCAGTGGCACACCATAGTAGTCAGGTGTATGCAGTCTAGAAGGCAAACCTTCAGCCTTATAATTCAGACACAGTCAGAGGCTATGAAGTATCCACTATTCTATGCTTTTCTACCACTTACCTTGAAGCAATTTTAAATTTGGGATGGGATTTTTTTTTTTATTTTTAATACTGGCCTATAAAATCTGTTGCTAATCAACCATCAAGGCACCTAAGTCAATTCACAAATAACGCAAATTTTACCACCACAACACAGTTTCCACACCTGTGCAGCCACACCATTTGCAGTGGTGCACCTGATGAGCACTGGAGCATAACCGCCTGATGAAGATTTTCCACCCTGTGGCAGCTGCTCTGTTTGTGAACTTCCTTCCATGAGGAAAACAAATCAGCAATGAACACCTCTGTCTCCAGCCAACGCATTCAGGCACTGTTATCAGCAATAAAAGTACTGCAGCCCTACGGAAGAGCAGTCCAAGGGAACACTGGGCTCACACAACACCAGGGGCTTAGGAGTGCTTGACCATCTGCACTAGAAAGGCTCTCCTTGAAACCTCTCCCCCCTTCCCCTGGGCATTTCCTGGAATCAGTTCACAAGATATAAGAAAACCCAAACCTCCCCTCCTCCACCAAGCACACAAACTAGGTCTCTTTAAATACATTTCTTGTAAACACATTACACTAGATTTTTTTCATTAGCATTTGAATTGCCTTTTTTTTTTTTTAATCAGGCCAGCTGTAAAAAATGGTAATTTTGGCCTGCTTCTGCTTTATTGACAATGCAGTATTTCCTCACACACAATATTCTTCAGCCAGGTCCCTGCGGCCAGTTGTTGAGCAGAGCCCATGCCAGCAGCAGCCGCATTGCTGGGGGACACTCAGGAGCTGATGATGTGCCCCGACCATGTCTCGTGCTTGGTGCCAGGGGCCAGGTGAGTGATCACCACCTCCACTGCCTGCAGCTTCTCGTTCTTGGGAGGGATGGTGCACATCTTGTAGGTGACCTCGTCGCCTGCCACGGGAACATACTCGCCTTCAATGCTGTGGAGGGAAGCTCCAGTTAGTCATCAATCACATAAACATGCGTTCTCTTTTGCAGCTTACTGAAATTTTTATCGTAATTGTTATCTTAGATGCTCAAAGTACTTCAGGGATTTTATAGAGCCTGTCATCCGTCAAAGTTTGAGGTTGATTTTGGTTGTTGTGCAGTGAAATCCTGTGAAAATACTATAAACACCACCATTGCCCTAAAAAACCAACCAACAAAAAAAGTACAAAATAAAAACCAAAAAAGCCCACAAAAATCCCTACCATAATACGCCCTAAAGAATACTCAGGTGAGCCCAGGCTTCAACTGAAAACTGTGCACCAACACCTCACTTGCAACAGCATAGAGGGCAGGCCACTGGCTGCCACTTACTTCGGGGATACAGTTTTTAAACTAAAGAAAGTTGATCTCTTTTTGTTTAGTTTCCTGCCCCCTTTTCACTTAAGCTTTTCGAGTTTGGGTTTTTTTCCTTTTTTCTTAAAAATAATTGTACCACGTAATGGCAAGATTTTACCTTTAGGTTAGGCCACCATAACACAGTTTGTGGTATGAAAAAAAAGGAGCCCAAGTGAGATATGGTATCAAATATTTCAAAATTACTTGCTGTGAGAAAAGAGAGTTCTGCCAACCTGATGTGTTAGCCTGCAGAAACACTCATCCAGCACTCAGGGAGATTTCCAGGAGACTTCTACCTGGCCTCCCCCAGAGCGATGCCAAGGGATGCTGGAAGACCTGCGCTGTGCATTTGCTACTGCACGTGAGTCCGTGTTTGGAATTGGTGGGTGATGCCAAAAGGGCTTCACCTTCTGTTCAGAACAAGGTGCTGATGGAACAGAGAACTGCCAAGTGTAACAGCCCTCCTCACCTCCGCCCCTGTGTTTGAGATCAGAGCTTTGTAATAAATATCCCAGCATGTGCCAGTGAAGACTGGCAGGGATTCCTCCATCCCGCATTGCCATGAGGCTCTGACAGTGCAGGAGATGCTACTTCACCTTCCTTTAAATCTACCTACACGAGCCCATGCTCAGCTCCCCCTGCCCTGACAGCTTAGGCTGCAGATCTCTCATGGAAGGTTTTCAGTGTTTCATATAGGTATCTGGTTTGGGAACAGATAAACAGTAATAACAAATTCTACTGGACGCCTAATTGGTGTGACTTGCTTGTGAACTTCTGTTACCCTGGAGGTAAGATTTGGGGTCAGGAAAGAAAAAAAAAGTGGTCTAGGTCAGAAGTCTGTAGTGCACCACCGAGTTTGGTATTTGCCTTCTCTGAGAGCACACTAGGAGCATGCTTACTCCACCCAGGAATTTTACCCCATGTTTCTGTTAATAGCAGGGATCTCAGATTTTAGCAGTGCCCTTTATATCCACTCTCATTTTGTGACCCATTATTCTTAGGGATTTCTACTGCAGGAAAGGCTGGCAGGACTGATAGGAGGTAAATACACTGGCCCTTGCTGCCAGTTCCAACCTCATATCAGTTTGCTTCTCCTCACAGTTCTGCGAAACTTCTTCAGCTTCATCTCCAGCACTGCCTCTCCCCAAGCCTTTCCCCTTTGAGGGCTCCTGTCTGACTCCTGCCCTGAAGTGCTGCTCAGGGAGCTGGTGCCAGGCTGTAGTGAAGCAAGAGCAGCCCATACCCAGGGACAGGACAGAGTAGCCAGGCATGTACAAGGGAAGCTAAAAATGACCCATAAATCAAAATTTCTCCCATGGGAAATTCAAAAAAAATCTCATTGTTTGTAGTGCTGTATTTCTCCACTCCTTTTCTTACTAAATGCCTGCCCTTCCCACACGGTCCTCCCTTCCCCGCCCCTAGTCCTGGACACTCCCTCGGATTCTCCCTATTGGTTCCTGTACCCCAACTCCGCCCACGTACTGCCCCTGTGCCCTGAGACCATTAGTCCATGTGCTCTCTCCACCCCCCTCATCCCTCCGTAAAACCCCAGGCTCCAGGCCTCGTGCCTTCTGTCTGCCTTTGGGAACCAGAATGTCTCATGTGAATAAAGATCCTCTGAGGTCCCCATGCAGGGAGCCTTCTCGCCTCCTTTATCGCCACCGTGTTGTGGAGCCAACAGCTAGCCAGAACATGAGCCCGGGGCCACCTGGAAGGGCTGCAGGAAGCAGGAACAGCCGCTCTCCCCAATAAAGCTCCGCTGCGCTCTCTGGGAAGGTCTGCGACTTGCCATGCCATCGCAGGAAACTACACTCCACAACAATTGTTTGCTAACTGATTGTATCAACATGATACTGAAAATGCTTCTGTATCTAAATATGAATCTAAAACCTGCTATGAGGAGTTAAAGGTGTTCCCAAGGCCTGTGGCTTGAAATACATGTCCTTCAAACTGTATTTCCCTGGAAATACCTCTACTCCGGAGCTGCCTGTGACTGTGGCAGTCAGACATGCAGTCAGTCCATGCATGTCCAGTCAGGGCATGTCCTAAGCTGAACCCTTCAGAGCAGTGCCTGGGAAAATGGGAGTAAATTGAAGGCAGAAGAAATATTTACAGAAAAATCAAGATAAAGCCTCCTTCATCAGACCTGACAGCCCTTTCCAACCCATGCAGGCTGATCCGACTGACCTTTATTTACTTCCAAAGTCTCCAGGCCATCCTGTCAGCCTAGCCTGTATCACACTGGACAGGCTCTGTTCAAGCTTCCACATCTGACCTTTGTTGTGGCTGTCCTCTCCAGTTACTGCCTCCATTTCCACAGTTTTAAGATCCTTTCAGGTGTGAAGGGATTGCACACCCAACCCTTACTGTCCTTGCAGGAGCAGAAACTAATTTACCTTTTCTAGTGCCAAAGGAATTTGTTACCAAATACCCAGAAGTTTACCCAGGCTTTGAAACAGCAGTTTTCCAGCAAGGATGTACTGGAGCCTGATGAGGGGACATGAGGCCCCAAGAAGAGACACAGGAAAAGGTTGAAAGGGTCAAACCACAAGTGAAAATAGGAATGGCGTATAAAAAAAAAAGACATCACCTTTCCTACTTGAACCTGTTGAATCTTGAGGAACCTTGATCCTTTGTTGCTAAAAAAATTGTTGCTATGGAGCTAAAACCGCTAAAACTAAAGCAGCATCTCCCCTTGGAGTCCCAGACACCCACTGCAGAGCCCCAGGCCCCTGCAGGGAGCAGGAACACGTCACCACTGTGCGGCCACCCAACCAAATGGATGCCCTGCCCAGGAAGGGGTCTCAGGTTTGCCTGAAACTCTTTTTTTTTTAAACACAGGAACCTTACATGTTTTTTAAAAGCTCCTGTGAAACAGGATGAGCCACAGTTAGTAAAATAAACGTTTGAAATCTGCAAAAGTACGTAAATACGGGTAATGCAAAAGGAAAGTGGATTCGCAGTCTCCTGAAGCACCAATACACAAAAGTTTTAAGCTCCTGAAAAATGGAGATAAATTAGGTATCACTTCTATCTTGAAAATCAAGTGAGGAAGAAGTACAGCCTGAGCATTAAAAAAGATGGGTGTTTTGTTGGGGTATGTTTTGTTTAAAATTGAAATGTGAATATGTACCTGGACAGGTTCTGGTAAGATGTGTGCTGCAGGTACACTGGTAACAAAGTCATTCTGGTTTTCCAAGAAATAAGACCGAGAGAATCAGTACACACACAACGTGCCTAATGTACACGCTGCAGTCAGGAGAGGACAAGCAAAGGCCCAGACTGTGGGACACACTCAGCTGTCACTGAAAGCCACCACATCCCTCAGCCCTTGGGAGGTGACTGGGGCACTGTCAGTGTAGCCCCTGGTCTGCCAAGGAAAAAGAAAAAAAACAAAGTATTTGTTGACCCACATTTCTTATGCTGAACCATGAGGTTAAACACTCATGTTCCTTCTCCTGAACAGATCAGCTTATCCCCATAATCTGCAGAGCCCTAAGCATTACCCAGAAAAGTGCACTTTTATCTGCTAGAGAGCATTTCTTGCAGGATTGAGCATTATGCTGATAGCATCAGATCCTTTCTTGGTTTCATTACTTATCCAAGCTGACACTATAAGTGACTGGAGCTTGTTATAAAACCTCATTCAACCCCAGCATGGCTTCATCTGATCCCTAGTTTGTTGTCTTTCCTTGTTTGTGGAGGTGACCCAACCCCACCAAGGCCAGGCCTGTGCTTTGCACAGCTGTGGACAAAGGTTGTGGCCACACAAACGTCTCCAATTTCATTTTCTGCTTTTGGCCTTTAAGCTTTTCTCCCACAGATCTGATATTCTTCTCTCTCCTGCAGCTTTGTGATCACTGGTTATTCCTGGTCCCTAACAAATATGAGATCATTAGCTCATTGCCCCCAGTGCACATGAAAAGCAAGAGGACAAAGGTCCTGGTCTGCAGCCTGAAGAGACCTGTGAGTGAGCAGCGTCCCCTGAGCAGTGTTTGCCACCAAAAGCTACTTCTGAGACAGACAGACTTACTCTAGCACAGCTATCGCTACCTGTGATGCTTGGAAGCAGAAACAAACAACACCCAGATTGTGCAGCGCTTCTGGTGGCACCAAGAAAGAACAATATGATGACACTTGAGAGGTGATGAAATGGTGGCACTGGAGGCAGAGCCCTACATAGAGCTTGGGGAAGATCCTCCAGCAGGAAGCAATTGCCTTGAGCACTGGGCAGGAAATTAACTGGAAAAGATCAGAGAGTGTAAACGGAGTTCTTAGAACAGATTCAGCCTACAACAGACATTCTGTAAACTATGTAAGTTACCTGGAAAATTTGGTAAAGGAAGTTAAACATAGACTTTTTTGATGTTACATATTAATTAAATAATTTTAGATCTGTATTTTTTACTTTCACCCTAAATATATATTAAATGTTGATCTAGAGGAAGGTGGAGATTTCCACTGCCATTTGAGATATTGGAGTGCACTTTCAATTCAAAATAAAGAGTATCTACATACCCTGGAATCTTAAGACACTTCAAAAACTTCAAATTCAAGCTAAAAATAGGAAATGCTTCCCTGATGTTTGAGTCAGAGTGAGACACAATAGAGTGAGTTTTAGATTATCCAGCAACTCCCATTTCGCAGCTCAGTGCCAGTCTGGTATTGTGGAGCATTTTATCCTGCACTATTTTTAGGAAACTTTAGGAGGTTATTAGGAAATTACCTAAATAAGGAATGTTCTAGTTCTTCCTTCTCACAGCTGCTATTCATATTCCAGGGCTCTAGTTAAACCTCTTGGGACAAAGACTAAGTCACGTGGAAACATTTTGGAACAAGAGTTTTCAGTGAATTCCGAGCCTTGCTGGTCACCAAGCCTGCCATGAATGAGACCACAGAGCACTTCCATGATTCAGTGGCTGTTACCTCATGGGCTTCTTAAAGTTCATTTAACACCTCAACAGTTGTCTCAAGAAACCTGAGGGTTTTTTTAACAGCAATATACAACAGAATAATGAACCACTGTGAGTTACTAATCCCAAATGCCCTCCCATGCATTTCCTGTGCAAGCCAATGGCCCCAGCACCCAGCAGCAAACCAGCAATGACCTTATGGAACTGGCCAAGCAGGAGCAGGGCTGCCTCTCCCCACAGTCACACTCCTAACTGGGACAGAAAAGTGTAAAGAGGCCCAGACACTGAAGAGTCCCAGCAGTTCATACCCAAGGTCTCTGGTCCAGGATTGCCCTGGTCCCTGTGCTGTTGCAGAGAAAACTTCCCAGGAGCTGCACTTCCCTCCCAGTTCAGTGGATGCATCATCCTCTTGCCCACTTCTCCACTGGGTCATGCTGTTTGAATCCCATTCAGGGATAGTTGTGGCTCCATGTCTACTTCCAGCAGCCAATTCAAGCCCAGCAGCACAGCACACTCCGTGAGGAAGGAACAAGAGAGAGCTTTCCAAGGATGCCTGTGTGGGCTCTGTCAAAGACAAAGAAGAGGCCTGTTCCTGCAAACACCCAGCCTGGATTCTGTCACAATCCCACCTCCTGTGTGCATCCGGAAACCAAAGCCCAGGGCAGCTACCTTCTGTGCTCACTGAGCACAAAGAATCCTCATCCTCGAGCTGCCACTGTCTGCAGTGCCCACTGCCTGGCTGGTAGAGTGCCAGCCTTGGCTCTGACCTGTTACAGTTTGTATCATTGAGGCGAACATCCTGGGAGGGCTTAGCTACAATAATGACCACAGCAACCTGACTCTCCTGCATGCACCACTGCAATGTGAGTTTTCTGAGCCAACTGGGGGGTGGAGAACCCTTAGGAAAAAGATTATCCACATTCTATTCATTTCCAAACCCCTCTCAAGAAAGATCTGGAATTCTGCTGCCTCTCCTTCCTGCCCCAGATAACTTACTTATTTCAGACACTTCAACAGATGCAGCAAAGCACCACAAAGGGAGCACATCAGGAAGTGTGCTGTCTGAAGCAGGTAAGTCATCCAGTATTTTGAAGGCAATCAGAAAGCTCAGATTTGGCTTCCCAGCACCCCCAGAGCAGTTGGTTGCAGTCAGCAGAAACTGTTTTTCTGGTAGTTCACAGAAAAGCCAAAGAGGCTGGAGAAGTTCGTTCTCTCAGCTCAGATTCAGATCTCAGATCATTTAGAATTACTGGGTAATTTCCAACCCATATTGTTCCACTACACCAGAGGAACAGCACCACAGAGAAGCCAGGAGATGTAGCATTAATGCTGTGCATCAAACAGTGATCTGGCAGAAAATCAGAGGAAAGAATGAGCATGAAAAGATGATCTCTCCATGGACACAAATAGCTCAGAGCCAGCTCCTTGGTGCAGTAGGGACACAGTTGGGTTCTCCCTGCAGGAAGATGCAGCTGACAGAGCATCTCCAGCATAGCCAGCAGCTGGAATGCAACAGCAGAGTGGGACCAGCCTCACCTGGGCACCTGGAAAGAGCCCTCAGCTGTTCAGCACTGCTGAGTTACAGGCACTGGAGGCATAACCTGAGATCACACCACAATGCACACGCAAAGCAGAGCAAGCTCAGGATCTCCCCAGGGACCCAGGGGTGCTGGGTGTCAGTGTCCCTGGGGGAAGCACAGCATCAATTCTCCAGAGCCATCATTGCTCACGGTGTCAGGAGTCCAGCCTGAAGGACAGCCTGAAGGCCTCTCTGCAATGCAGCATTTTCCCCTTCAGAGCCAAGTGCTGGCAAACTGCAGAAAACCCACAAGCACTGCATGTTTTTGCTCTTTCATTAAATATGCTGCTTTTGCAAAATAAAATCCTTAAAAAAACCAAGAGTGTGGTCATTCATCCGTCACTGCTCTCTGGTAAGCCGCCTCCTTGCCTTGCCCTTGCAGGTACACAGGCTTCAGGCCAAATCCCAGATAAACGCAAAAGCCTGGAGCACAAACCAGTCTCCATCAGGTGCCTGCTCCCAAATGCACTGAGAAGCAGAAGAGTGGGTGCATTGCTCTAATGCACAACACTTGATCTGCTGCTACAGGTTCCCCACCCCACCTCCCCATCCCCTGGTGCCCTCAGCACCTCAGCTGGGAAGGGAAGCTGATGTGAACCTGTCTGTACATCTGGCTGTCACCTGGCAGGGGACATCCACAGCCTGCAGGGAGTCCATCTGCTGTGTGGGAACATCCACAGCTACAGGTGGAACAGCAAGAGAGTAAGAGGAAGGCCACCAGAGCCACTGTGTGTCAGTGACAACCACAGCAGGGAGTATCTGTGAGAGCTGACTGACTCCCAGGATGGAACATGAGCCAAGGAGGTGACATACAGGAGGATAAAGCTCTCACGCTGATGCTGTAACACCACGATCAATTTGGTGACAGTGGATCACTTTACAGGCTGGTGGAAATGGAAGCATTAACAGTACATGTCGCTATTAAAAATGTAATTATGGGCTTTTAAAAAATTTCTCTCCAGGCAAATGAATTTGCCTTTGCTTCCTGCTTTCCAGAGATGTTATCTGGAATTACTATCTCAGCAACTCCTCTACCTTCGTGCTTGCCAGCTAGGGTTTTCTATTCACTACAGCAAGCACATTTTGTGGTTGTTCTAGAGAGAGAAGTATGAATCTGAGAAAAACAAAACCTCATCGCACTCAAGGAGCCATGACATTTTCCTAGCACAACTATTTATACCAGCTTGAGAACTGTCTCCAGTGAGCACAAGGAAGCAGGACTCACTTGTACCCAACCAGTTCAAAAGGAGAAGTGGCTCCACACAAGTGTTATCAAACACCAAAACAAATCATCTCTGCAGCCTTCAGAGACACTCATTAAAACAAAGCCAGGCAGAAAAAAGCACCTTTCAAAACCTGCATTTCAAACTGGTGTGTGGTGTGTTTCTTACACTGATAGTACGAAACTGGGGGCAGTGGCTGGTACAGCTGACGGCTGTGCTGCCATTCAGCCAGACCCTGACAGGCCGGAGAACTGGGCAGAGAGAAGCCTCATGAGGTTCAGCAAGGGCAAGTACAGGGTCCTGCACCTGGGGAGGGATAACCCCAAGCACCAGAACAGGCTGGAGCTGACCCACTGGAGAGCAGCTCTGCAGAGAAGGACCTCAGTGTACTGGTGGGTGACAAGTTGACCATGAGCCAGCAGTGTGCCCTGGGGGCCAGGAGGGCCAATGGTACCCTGGGATGCACTGGGGAAGAGTGTGGCCAGCAGGTCAGGGAGGTGACCCTGCCCTCTACTCAGCACTAGTGAGGCACATCTGCAGTGCTGTGTCCAGTGCTGGGCTCCTCAGGACAAGAACGACAAGGAGCTACCAGAGATAGTGAGGGGTCTGGAGCATCTCTTAGGAGAAACTGCAGGAGCTGGGCCTGTTAGTCTGGAGAAGAGAAGACTCAGAGGGGATCTCATTAGAAACATTTAATTATCTCAGAGGCAGATGCCAAGAGGATGGTGCCAGACTCTTTTCAGTGGTGCCCAGCAACAGGATGAGGAGCAGCAGCTATAAACTAAAACACAAGAGTTCCACCTCATCATGAGGAAGAAATTATTTATGTCGAAGGTGACTGGGAGACATTCCAAACCCACCTAGATGTGTTCCTTTGTAACCTGCTCCAGGTGACCCTGCTTTGGCAGGCACTTTGGACTGGATGATCCCCAGAGGTTCCTTCCAACCCTAACAATTCTGTGATCCCGTATTTCTACCCACATCTTAAGTCCAACACAATAAAGCAGCTTTGTTGCAAGTTCCACTCAAAACATGTCCACATTCATGCACAGATACACAGAAAATTTTGCAGACACCAAGTGAAGCTTTTGAATGCCACATACATTTGACTTTATTTTTGGGCTAATGCTCACTTACAGAAAGGAAATGCCATCCTAGTATTGTTATTATCTTACAAAAAATAAAGTAACTTACAGGAAACAGACATCCCATCTTATGGAAGACATTTTCACTAAAGTGGTAATCTCACAGCTCCTCAAAGCTGAGGGAAAAAAATAATTTAATTCCTCAAATTAAATGTTTATGTTGAAAATCATATTAATCTGCAAGATAGGCAGCTGGTCCTAATGCTTAAAACCTTTACTAATCATCACAGCTTAGTGATGAACACAGAGGAACAGCCTATCTTGGTGAGTCCCAACTGGCATAGCCATTTTATCCAAGTTCCTGAAATCCCAGCTTTTGGGGAGAACTGATTTGGGAGAAACAATCTGCTTTCATTTCACAAGTAGATGCCTATACCACATTGAGACAGTGAACAGACTAACATCTCTCTCACATTCTGATTTAACTGAATAAATAGGTAGAAAAGAATCACTTGATAAACATGAGGAGGATCTCAAAACTCACACTGCAAACCAGAGTCACTGGCGTCCCCTGAGCCACAGGCCTGGTTACAGAATGCTGCCACAAAAAGCAATTCCCATTAATAAAGAGCAATCTATCATATTCACTGTGAAATAAACTGAAATGAAAGGCATTACTAATTCATCCTTCCAGTGTTGCCTTGCATCAGAATTAAGGCAGTGATACCATCACCCTCCAGCACTAAAAGCTGTTTCCAACAACTCAAATATACTCCGAGTAATTAAAGAACGAAATGTGCTGAAACCTTCACTACATCAATAATAGCCCTTTTCACTGACAGGTTGAAGCAGAAACATCAGCTATTTTTGAACTGAAGCTCTGAGACAGTACCTACACACGAAACATTTAAAACAATGGCCCATTCCTGGTACAACAGAAAAAATGCTCTTGACTTCAAGAGAGCAAAATTGACCTAGAGAAGCTGTAAAAACAAAAAACACTTCAGTCCTACAAAATCCATATGAAGTAACCTTGCTAAGATGTTTCTGAAAGAGCAAGGAAATGAGTCTTTGAACACACAAATAATTTCTACAGGAAAAGGGCATCGTTTTCCTGCTGTGGAGATGGGAGGAGAAGTGAAGGTCCATCTTGAAAGCCAAGTCAGTTAAACACCAGAAAGGACTCAGAGCCAGGCCTGTGCATGGCAGGAAGAGATGGCCCAGGGAGGCAGTGGATCCTCAGCACTGGAATTGCCAACCATAGGTTGGGAAAAGCATCTGCCAGAAGGCACAGGTGCCTCCCAGCAGTGGACGGGGTGGAGGAGGTCCCCTCCAACCTTCTTCAGCTGCACTGCAGAGATACCACAGCATTCTGCAGCACAGCACATAGAGCCTGTTCCTGGTGTGAGCACTGGATTGAAATTATATAGCTGAAAACAAAGAGAGCCAGCCTGGTCCAGTGGGTGGGCACTGGGTTGCGAGCTGGGAAGCCAAGGGTCAGGCTGAGGGCTGTGTCTGAGGGGCCAGAGCCCGTCACCCCCTGCCCACAGAGCAGCTCTGCCCCTCTCAGCCCTCATCTGCTCCAGCTTTCCCAGACAGGGGTGGTGCAAGGGCACGGCTGGTGAGGGTGGTGGAGCAGAGAACCTCCTGCATCAGCAAAACAAACACACTGAAAGTACTTTGAGAAGTGTGGCTGGCCATAAATTTTTACAACCTTGGTGACTCGTTCAGTGGTGCTTTAGGATGGAGGGAGTGGGTGGTAGGGAGGAGAGGGCAGCACAGCACATTCAGGGCACAGTTACTCAAATATAGCCTATTGATGGCTCCCAGTCAAAGCAGTTTGAGAGCAGATGGGATCAATACGCCGACAGCACAGCCCACGAGGGGGGAGTCCTGCCAGAGGGGGCCTCGCACAGAGCACCAAAAATCACAGCACACATTATTTTCATAGTGTCACTTGGGACTTCAGCATAGGAGACATATGGGAGTCTTAAACAAGGAAACAGAAAAACCATCACTGGAGTTTCTACTGATTGGAGGGGAATTGAGGGCAGGAACACCTTGTGCACCCAGAATCCAGTTCTGGGTTTGGGCCAAGACAGAAAGATGTGTCGGGCCATAGGATAGGAACTTGGAAGAGCAGTTCACATTTTGTACAGATAAACAAAACAGCAACCCCAATCAAAAAGTAATCTCCAGGGTTTTAAAAGGATTAATTTCACATAACTGAAGGAAATTTTACTGAACTAATTGGAAAAGAAAATGTACAGGAAAAAAAAGGATTGAAAATAGACAGTTCTTTAAAAGGAATTCATTAGAAAGCTGAAAATTCATGTTTCTGCGAGAAGGCTGTTGTAACTAAATCCCTGCTAATCAGTAACTGTATAGGTCAGACTAGATGTTGACAGATTTTTTTAATTGCGACATAGGAAATGCTATTTTTAAGTTATTCAGGAAATGAGGAGAAATTGTGCATTTGCATTAGACAAAAGAGAAAGGAACTATTAAATGACACTTCCTTGTGTTGAACACAAGTCAGACCACTGAGCCTATTTGCACCCATGAGCCCCACAAAGCTTTGGTTTGTCAACGCCCATCGTGCAGTAACATTCCAGAAACCTGGAGGAAAGCCAAGTGCTCCTTCTCCAAGGACACGTGCTACTCACACAACCAGGAAAGACATCTGGGGCAGCATGAGTAGGTTTGGTAAGGCTTTTCTTGACTTACCACTGTATAACCACTCTGAACGACAAATAAGGATTATACAGCTTCAATACTGTGAACAACAGGTAAAATAAAACCGGTGATAGATCTGGAAGAGGTTACTGGAGAATAAACATTGAGCAGTCTTAACACACACACCCAACACTGGTCAATCTCAAACTAGGAACAAATATAAAAATTGCCCATTAAACCTTGCAGACTAGCCAAGCAATAAACACCAAGGGCAGTGCAGGCAGGGAGTGGGCTTGGGGTTCCTGGGCAGGCAGGGCCTGTCCCAGTGGGATGTGCTGCTCTGCAACCCAACCAGAAGTCGCACATCCAGGAATCAGGAATGCAAACACAGCTGTTGGGAATGCCAGGCTGGTATCTGGGACTGCACCAAACCTTGACACTGCAGAGGATGCTGAGGTCAGAGCAGGTAAGCAACTCTGCAAAGACTGGGGATAAAGGGCTAATGCGATTATGGGATGTACAGAAAGAGAAACAGAGCAGGACTCTGGAGATTTTATCTCCTTACACCGAACATATGTGTATAGCGTATAGTCTTAAAATTGTATTTAAATTCTTCAGTCTCTTTTCTAAGTGTGCTGCAAAGACTGGTTTAGGCTGGAGAAAAGTTCTCAGCAAGGGACTTAAAAAGTTTTATCTGCTGAGTTTATCAAAAGG
The DNA here is from genome assembly GCA_013397725.1 of Rhagologus leucostigma. Classification (NCBI taxonomy): domain Eukaryota; kingdom Metazoa; phylum Chordata; class Aves; order Passeriformes; genus Rhagologus; species Rhagologus leucostigma. Next base: position 178,147 of record VZTD01005910.1, read on the forward strand.
TGAATTCAGAGGGGGTGGTTCTCAGTGTGTTCAGGACAAAAAAGGCTGAGGTACTAATGAAGCCTTTAACAGAGAAAGCTTTAACTATAAACTGCTCACAACCTAAGCTAGATAAATTCAAGGAAGTAATAAAGTGTGACTTTTCTCAACAGTAAAGGTAACTAACCTTTAGTTTAATAATGGTACAAGCAGTGCAAAGTAAAAGTAATGAATTTTCAGTGTTATAAATCTTTACATTAAAACTAGACACTGGAATATTTGCTTCAGGTAAATGCAAGTTTCTGGGTCTGGGCAAAACTGTGTAGCTTATTCTAAGAGATTTAAGGATCATCTTCTAGTTTTTAACTCAACAGATTTATGATAATACAGGAAAAGAACAGCATAATCTATTGCTGCCAATAACATCTGCATAACCACTCTTTGCTGGCGTAAGGGTGACAGATTAAACCAATCTCGTGTCTGAAACGTCAAAAGCATTTGGTAATGAAGGCAAACCAGAGTTCTAGCCTTCCTTGGCCACACACACAACTCACTCCGAGATGTGCACAAAGATGTCGGGCCCTCCATCCGCAGGGGAGATGAATCCGTGGCCTTTGGAGCGGCAGAAGCACTTGCAGACCCCTTTGTAGACGGGTCCCTCCGAGGCTCTCACCGTGCTGCAGGAAGAAGCACAAAGAGCAGCTCAGTGCAGAGCATACGCCCGCTGTCACCAGAGCACACAGAGCAAAAGGGCACAGTGGGCCAATTCTCCCTCCCAGTGAGCACATTGCTCTGCAGACACTGCTCATTTCTCACTTCCACACACTGCACGTGTTTTGCCTGGGGCCTTTTGGAGGGACACAGAGATGAAGATGTTTGCTAGCACCATAATGCATCAGTTGCCATCTTGAATTCAGCGGCTCCATCACTGCGCCAAATTTTCCCCCAGACGAGTACCAATGTGCACCTAAGCATTGTGCTTTCACAGATTTCACAGGAAGTGTGAAGCCCAGCTGTGGTGCATAACACCAAGACTCATGTCTGAACTGCGCCTCCACTGTCACAGGACCTGTATTCTAAAACGAGACACATTTGCAGAACCACCTTTATGGTGACTTACTGCCATCAGGAAAAACAACTTGCATGAAAACTGTGTGGTTAAATCCTTTTCTCCATCAAATACACTGAGTGCAGCCTCCAGGAATCCAAACTCACTCAAACACTTCCATGAATGAAAACCAACTGTTTTAGACACATTATCAGGTTTACTCTAAGCAGTTACTATATCAGATCCTTCTTCACGCCATGAGTATCCAGTAGGTCGCTTCCATGTTAGAAGAGGATTTTGGTGCAATTCTTCAAACACAATGACTGTGCTGCCACTTGGTTACATACATCATGGCAACTTGGACATCACTGTCCCAAATGTTTAAATTTTACCGAAGTCTAAATAAAATTGTTTAAAAAAACCATGGTAACATCTTTGTAAAAAAATGGTAAGCTTTGTTCCTTAAATCAAGCAAACAATAAAGAAGTGCAGTTGAAAGTGCTAAGGAAAGAAATCTCCATTAAATCACTTCATTTCCAGCTCTATAAAGCTGTCAACACACCTGACCCCACAAGTGCTTGTTATACAGAAAAGCACTCACTGTCCTAAACAAGCCATTAAAGTTCAATTGCATCTTTCAAAGAGATAAGGCACAGTGGGGGGATGAGGCCCCCCACTTCTAGTGAACCAAAATTAAATAATCCTACTGAATAATAAGCCACTGCCTGTCAAATTCATCTCTTTATACAACTGCTCACCTAGAGCTCCTCTTGTTTAAAGAGGACACACACACAAAAAATTCAGAGCTATTTTGGTTTTCAGGGCAAAAAAATACAGCAAGATTCCTACACTAATTAATAATTAAAGAACTGTGGAAGCCAAGTAACAAATTCTTTATTTTTGTAAGAACCAGACTAAGATTAACAGCTGAGAAGATTTACAAAGAGTTCATTATTAACACAGCACTGAAGCAAGCTAGCTTGGACTTGCTTTTCAAGGGCAACCCCAATTATTAAGTCAATTACGTTCCTTTTAGCAATCTCCTTCCATCAGGAAGTTCAGGGCATTTAAAGGCTTTTGGAACTGACAACATATAAACTTTTCTTCTGCTGCTCTTCTTTTTTGCCTCATTTTGAATTCAGAAGTAATAATAAGAAGCATCAGTGAGACTGTTATTATTCAAATCCACAAGGATAACTCTGGAAGAAAAGAGCTGGATAACAATGCAAGAAGAAAAAGAAAAAAAGCACACCGACCAGAGTAAGTGGCCCAAACAGGCTGGCTGTGGGGCTGAGATCTTACTGCTGCAGTGTTCATTCAGCACTGCCAGACCTTCCTCATACAGAAATAAAAGGCTGTGGCGGAAGCTTCACATCATATCCTGATTCAAAGGCTCTGAGATGAACAAAGAAGCCCACACTGCCTTCTGCAGATCAGCCCCTCACTGGGAGGCCCCTCACAGGTACTGGGAATTCTTTGCAATGGCCAAACCTTGCCACACCATCCTCTGCTGCTGCACTGGGGAGGAGTCCCCTTTGGACAGGGCACCCAGGAGCCAGCACAGCACCACAGGGGCCCAGGAAAGCTCAAGGGAAGCCAGCTCTGCTGGAGGATCACTATCTCAAATAACTACAAACAGCAGCAAATATTATCTCATTTCATGGAAAACCTCATACAAAAAACCTTAGAGAAAGAGATCAGGGTTCACACCCTGATAACCAGCATATTGTTTTACAGGTCTATTTGAGCAATCTTAAGATGGAGATATGAAAGCTGAATAAGAAAAGGAAACAAGGAAAACACTTTCCTCTGAAAAGCGATGGAGTATCCCTAAAACATAACCTTGATGACATTAGCACAGGTGTCAGGAGTAAAAAACCTTAAACTTCTGGTGAGGTTTGGTCCAGTGCTTCAGGGGCAGTGAGAAGAGAGACCATGCCAAAAAAAAATCTGGATCTGAGAAGGAAACACCAATGGGAACTGGTCCTGAAAGCCACAACTCAATGTCTGAAGTGAAGCAAAGCTTCAGACAAGGACCTCTGTTTTGAAAAATCTTGGTATATTTTCTCCTCCCTGTAAAACTCTGGTCTTAAAGAGTCAAGAGACTTTTACTAAAGTCTACTTTAGTAGACTTTACTCTACTAAAACAGAGCATTGAAAAACTATAGGATATTTGGATGAAAAGCCTAAAGGCATCAGAATTTATTGGAGAGGAGTAACACACCAAAGCTAACACACCAAAGGTAACACACCAAAGCATCTTCAGATACAAGCACCCCTCCACCCCGCAGCTCCCTTCGCCTGTGCAGGGGGGTCCTCACTCCGTGTGTCTGTGGCAGGCAGGATTCCCAGTACTCACGCAGAAAACGTCCTGGTGCGTCGGGTGGGCAGCGGGCTGGGGATGAGGTACCCCCTCATGGGGGATGGGGAGCGCTCCCTGGGCTTGTGGCTCTCCGGCAGATGGAGGGAGCTGGGCGAGGGGGGAGAGGCAGGGGACTGCTGTGAGGAGGATGAAGTGGGCTCAGAAGACATTCCTGAGGCCTGAGAAGAGCCTAGAGGAAAGAAGAGATCTGATTTAGCCCAAAATGGGAATTGTCATAAAGGTCACAAATTCTTGCAATGCTGATTGTGTAAGAACATGACTCACTTCCTGCAGACGTACACACGGACACAGTTGCACCAAAAGCTCCTGCTTTGTATCAGTGAGTTCATGTTTTGTAAAGTTTATGTATTTTTAAGTGTCACAGCTTTTGTCAGCTGTACTAGGAAGCTCCACTGCAAACAGATTACTCCACAACTAACGCATTTGCTCACTCCTGCCTCACTCACAGGCTCTTGAGGCACAGCTGAGCCCCAACACTGGGTCTTGGTGTGCCCCACACACCTCCCTGACTGATGGGCTTTGACCGTGGGCAGCACAGAGGAGCTCCTGCATCTGCACACAAACACACAAGAAAGAAGCCCTTGAAGAAGAAATGCTGAGGTAAAGCTGCACCTCCACTGCTGCAGGTGGGGTTTGCAGGGTGATCACCACGATAACTGCAGTGCTGCTGCTGCTCACTTATTAACACAGCTCTGCCAGCTCATAACACCTTCAGCCTGACTGTGAGAAGAGAATCATAGGAGTGCTCCTTAATTCCCTTCAGACTGAGCCAGCCAGACAACTGATTTGCTCTGCCTGGGACAGGAACACAGACACGGCTGGAAGGCAGTGGCTGGCCCTGAGGGGGTGACCCCTCCTGCCTGGCGAGATCTGGCAGACCCAGCAATCCCCTTTGGGAGGTCTGAATCTGCTACAGTCTCACAGCAACTAGGAAGCCAATAGTCCACATCTTCATTCAGACCCCCAGCAGCCTCAGGTTTGCTCTTGTTCAGGTCTTACAGCAGAGAAGGGAGAAGATCCCCTTCTCAGCAACATCAACAGCAGTAACGTCTTATCACACAACAAGCAGAACTCCCAGAATCCATACAAAGAGGAAGATCAGAAACAGCAGCACTTCTACACAGACAAATGCATGGCTTACAGGTGCAGCAGTGGCAGAAATAAGATGAAATAATAAGCATTGCTCTGATAGCACTATGCAAGTCCCCATCCACACTGGAAGGGGAAGATGATGTACAAAAATAACCAATAACCCACTACAGTCTTACTTAAGAAGACTAAAAATATCTGGTTATCTGGATGAGTTAGCAAAAAATGCACCTATCTGAGTCAAGAAAATATGATGAAGGCAAGAAAAGCTGCCTTTAGGACCAATAGTTTAATTGAACTGAAATCTCTCATATCCATTATGCACCCTCCTCTTGACACCCACACTCCCCAGCCCATGAATTATGGAGTGGATCCTTCACATGACATTTGAGAGATGCAGCCTCCTTGTCAATGACAAATCTATATTATTTCTTCCTGAAAATAAAGACTAAAATTAAAAAGGCTTCTTAAGAATGAAGTCACCAGGGAACAAAGGCTTTTGTCTTTAATTGCTCAGGGTGCTGAGAAGATAGAAGTGAATAGTCATGTTCCTTCCTCTACCAGCTTGAGTTTTCCTCACTGTTCTCAAAAGCAACTCAGCTGAGAACAAAACCCCAGCTTTAGGGATGGCATTTCAAATATGGATGGCATCTGTCACCCATGAGTTAAAGCCCTGCCCAGTGTCACAGCACAGAGTTCAGCTCAGACCAAGATGATAACACCAAAGGGTCGGGATTTTCCAAACTTCCTCCTCCTCAAAATAGACCTGCTGTGCTGGCAGGTACAGAGGAAGTCTCAGTTTTTGAAAGGCCTCTCCTTTGGACACCTTGCTTTCAAGGAATGCATGTTTGACACAGCAGGACCATAGCCCTAGTAAGTCACATGAAATAAGAACAAACAATTAAAACTAATTCTGATAACTCAGCACACATGGGCTGGCCTCCGCACGAGTGAAAACACAGCTTTCAGAGTCACACACTTTCTCTCCTCGTCCAAATATAAACCAGCTTGTCAGGTGACAAGCAAAATGCAGAGTATTCACCCATCTACTGCAGTACAACCAGAGAGTATTGCCCATCCCCTTCCTCAAACAAGGCTAGAGAGGCAGGAGAATTTTCCCTCCTTTCTTTAAAACACAGACAAACCACAAAAATATCTACAAATAAAAAGGACTAAATGGAGCTAGAAGTGTGCTACCGTATGTTATTGTTGCCATTTATATTATTTTGGTGCCCTCTGCTCTGTAAACATAAAACAGTGATGTAGAACATTCAGTACCGTTTCGCTGTACAAATACCCTTTTTGTTCTCTGCCCACGGCCAAGGTAGATGAACATCTATTACATGAGCCCTACACCGTGCTTAGAGCTGGGTGAGAGGTGACCCAAACACAGAGCTGGTTGAGAGCTGACCCAAACACACACAGATGGAGCCAGCCAGCGGCAGCTATGCCCGACCTCACCCTGCCACAGCCAGCAGGGACAGCACGGCACGGGGGGATGCAGACCAGCAGCAAGGGGCAGCCTGTGCCCATGCTGCAGTTCGGTCTGTATGGGCAATGTGCTGCATCACTGCACAGGAGAGTGCTCTGGCACATCCCTCTGCCTCTTGGGCTTCTCTGAAAATTGTAATAATCAGGCACTGTGAGAAGGATTGGAGACTGAACAGCCAAGTTTTACCATGTGTGTACAGCGGGATGTCAGCAGCTCCCGCCTCCCACGACCCTCAGGAGATCACTTCATCTGGACCTTTACAATGACAAAGGTGCAGCTTGGCTATTTCAGTTCGTGCTGGTGTGGCCACTTCTTGACGTTGTTCATACAGAGATGAACTCATCTCCCTTGGCAGCCCTCCTGCAGGAGCAGAGACACTCTCCCCACTTGCAGGCGCAGCTGGAGGCACTCGGAGGCCGGGCAGTGTTGACACAGGAAGCCAACAGCAAAAACTCAAAACAAAACAAAACTCATGCCCCAGCCCTCCCAGCCTCCTCCTCACAAATGCTTTGCCTTCCTAAGGCAGTTACCAGCAGTCTTACGAGATGTTTTCCAGATGTTATCCTGGGTTCTGAACTGACTCCTCGTAAATCAACAATGGCCCCTGGGACTCAGACGGCTGCCTACGAGCCCTTCCTCAGCACCCACAAATTCCCTCCTCTCTTTTTGACTCTGTGACTAGCTGAACAAACCCACTTTCCTGCCTCTCTCAGAAGCCCACCACTTCCCAGCCCACTTCCATTAGGTTTTTCCCTGTCCCTCCAGCCCAGCCACCACTCCTCACTTGGCCATGGCCAGGACGGCATCCCACAAACCCCAAACAGCAAGACCAGCACACCCTGCTGAGCTCCCAGGAACATCCATCCATCCCCCTGTGCCTCGTGAAGGCAGCCAGCGCTGCAGAAAGCCCAGCAGTGTGAGATCCCAGCCACGCAGAGACCAGGGACAGCACAGACAGTATCTCTCTTTTGCTTGAGCCAGCAAAACATTTGCCTGCGGGTGTTTACAGAATGAATGTAAGGTGACATAAGGTGGAGATGTTTTCAGGCTCTTTAGGAAACTCCAGCCATGTGCCACATTACCCTTAAATCTGCCCATATTTCAATATGCATCGTTTATCTTTCTCCAATGTGATTTTTAAAATATTTATGTATAGGAATGCACCAAACTAAAATATAAATAAAATAAACTACAGTAGCATTGTGGCAACAATAGACTACTTTAACATTTCAAAGCACAAATATCTTATTTTTTTACCATACCTTCTTTAGAAAAATTGGCCAATGTGTGCAGAAAGAGACCCCAAAATGTCGTCTGTAACAGGTGACCTACAAAGCACTTGTAACAAATGAACTACAAAGAGCACAATACATGCAGGAGAAATTTCTGAAATTCTCCATGAAAAATAACTAAAAAAAGATATTAAAGTAATAAGGTTGGGGGTATATAAGTGCCATCAATTTCTCCATATATCTATACATCCTATTTCTCTTTAAGTCTACCCTGTTATATATGGACTGAACAGGTTTTTTATGACAACCCCATACCTCTAGAAATACCCTAAAAATAGCAGGTTTGGGGAAGTTATCCATTCTGACCAGCACAACACTCACAGAAATCTTGTCTCACTTTTAATTAATGTAAATGCCTGGAAATAGTCCAAATGGATAGGGCAGGGTGACAGACTCCATGAAATCTCTCCATCCATTAATGGTTTCTTTTTCACATAACAGACTGCAACACCTCCAGTGAACAGGCAGAGAGCTCATTCCCAGGAAATGCTGGTCTGCATCCTTCACTGGTCCAGCACGGAGAAAATGCTCTTTCTAGCCTCCTTAGTCTGGAAATGATCCTGTCTGGAGCAGCTGCTTTCAGACAGTACCATGATGGTCCATGAGCAGGACAGCACTGGCTACGTTTGCCTGGAAAATGAGGTTTTTTCTCAAAGACAGAACAAAGTTCCCAATGAGCAGCTGCTTTCAGATGCAGATTCTGCAAGTTCTCTTTCACTTCAATCTCTAAAAGGAATCTGAAAAAGATGTCTAAAAGACATCTGGAAATTTGATTGTTTTCTGTGCTTTTGCTGGATTTAGAAACAACACCAGAAACTCTTCTTAATTTTTTAATTTTCACTTTCAAGTGTCCTGGTTTCCAAATTTATTCTGCGCAGCTGCATTTCTTTCCTTCTCTAAGGAGGCTGTGCAGATAAACTCCTCAGCTCCACCTGCTTTTCTGCTGAGACCTAGAAAACCTCTTCTCAGCAAGAAAAACCACAGCCCCTTGCTCCCATCTACTGAGAGAGTGAAGGCACCAGGACTCCCCGCTCCCTGACCTGATGAAGGTGAGGTACTGAGGGTGTCCCAGCTCCCAGCTCCCTCTCCAAGGTGCCTGAGCACCAGCCACAGCACTGCTCCTACCTGCAGCTCTTTCCAAAGCCCTTTCTGGCACTGGGACCCCATCCAGCACTGTGAGCATCCCAGCACTGCCCCTGCATCACAGAGTGAAGCACTTACAAAACACACACAGTTATGAAACAGCGGCTTCCAAGAGCTTCCCCTTCCAGCTTAGCTTGCATGACTAACTTTCCACAATTAATACTGGTATTCCAATTGGCACTGAAACTCAGAGGAGTTGCAACACGCATGTGACATGTCACAGAGGCTTATGGTATAAACATGACGCTCTTGGAGGCTGCAGAGGAGTGCCCACACACTGGAGTGGTTTGGCAGTTAATGGAGACCAGGTGTCTAGGTTTGAAAGACAGGTGTCTTCTAAGGAAGGCAGGAGCCTCCCTTGGAATGGAGAATGTAACCCCCTTCCCTCCAAATCACTATAATTTTGAAATTAAGGGGCTTTCAGGCAACAACATGAGGAATAGGAATAACAGTTCTTTACTTATATATGTAGATAGATAGATAGATAGATAGATAGATAGATAGATAGATATAGCAAGGCAAACAAAACACCAATAACTATGGCAGTAACAACAAACAGAACCAGAACCCAGTGCAGCCTTCTCGGCTGTCGGGCCCTTTCCCCCTCGGTGCAGTTCCGCTCACGGCCGGCAGGGGCGCTGGCGGCTCCCGGTGGGCAGGGCGGGTGCGATGGTTCCCCCGCGGCTGCAGGGGGCGCTCCGGAGCGAGCTCGGGGAGCACGCGGCAATGGCGGACGTGCCCGAGCCGGGAAAGGATGGGAGAAAGGCTTCACAAACCCCTGGGCAGCCGATCCCGGTGCCTCAACAGGACCCCCGGGAACAGCAGCTGGAACAGCAGGGACGAACACAAAATCTCGGGCGGTAGACGAGATGCACGGAGCTCCGGAGCCGCAGCGGGAAACCAGGGAGGTCTCGGCAGGCAGGGGGTGCGGCGGGTAGAAAAGAAGGCAGCAGAAGGCAGGACCCCGAAGTGACGGTGAGTTCTCTACAGCGACTGCAGCCTCTCCTTCCCCTCCGAACGCCGGAAGAAAGAAAAAAGTAGGCACTCTATCCAACCCCTTTTCTCAGTTCAAAATCTCGCGGCATTTTCCTCCCTCACCAGAGAAGAAAAAAAGTAAAAGAGGACAAACTGGCCTCCCCCTCCCATGGCCATGTCCTTTGTCTTCCTTAAGCACCCATCAATTGTCCCTTAGCATGGGAAAAAATTCTTTAAGAAGGAAAGAAAGGAACAAACAAACAAACAAACAAACTCCTAAAAACCCCCAACATCAGGACATAGCCCAACCATGTCCAGCAAAAGCTTAATTATAAGGTAAGCAAAATACAAGGAAAATTCCTATAGCTTGTCTGTGCATACAAATTAATTTGGATTAAAACAGAGTTTAATTTATAAACAGCAGCAGTATTTCCAAGCGATCTCATCACTGAGCACCTTGTCCCCAAATGCTGGGGGTGCCCTTCTGCTCCTGCAGTGAGCAGTGTGCTGTGTCTGAAGGAAATGCTGCCCAGGCAGCAGGAACCCACCCTGCACAGCAGAGACCACAGAGAGGGATGGGGAGGAATTAAGTCATCAGCAGCCTATGCAGCATATTGATAGAGATGAGGACTTCTACAGTCCTGTATTTTCCACTGTTCATGAAAGCTGACAGGTACACATAAAAAACCAAAAAACGTTTAGGTTAAGGAACTGAGTTGTTAGTCAAGCTAGGTACATGTTTCAACTGGTTTAGGATTATACTGAAGGATATATGGTGATACTCTGTGGCTCATTTGATCAGAAATACAGAGGAATCAGGATCCTCTCTCGCTAGAAATCCAGTATTTGCCATGACTGATGATGCATGAACTTGTTGTTCCAAACTGCCTGGAACAGAGCTAGCCAGGGTCCTCTGCTGGTAAGTGACCATAGAAGGCTGTAAACAGATGTACTGTTGGCTGCCATGGGGACAGCACTCACCTGGGTTTGCTCAGTGTGCACAATAACATGAGAAGGACCAGGTTCCGTCCTGCCTCTTGTAAAAAAGTACTTCAGTGGGAGCAGAACACACCAGCAGCCAGTGGTGAGGTAACTTCCTCAGGACAGTGCTGGGAATGGCACGGAGCTGTCCCAACACACCTCTCTCATAGAAGAAGCCCAAGCCTTCAGTCTGCTTACAAAATCTCACTTATCCAACTCCTTTTGTTTAAAGAACAGATTGCAAGAGGTGGAAAACTCTCCCCAGCTAACGGCAAGCCTGGACAAGCAGTGACAGGTCCCAGACAAGCATCCTCCTCTGGGAGCTCTACCCAGGCAAGGATGAAGATGATGGTTGAAGATGATGGTGGTAATTAGGTGCAAGTGTTGCTCAGTGACTTAAGTTCCTGTGCACCTATAGTACTGGCTAATGTCATCAAGTATTTAAATGACAGCAGGAAAAGGGGGGTTCTCACCTGGGCAGGACACCACAGCCTGTCACCAACCAGACAGCTGGGAGTGCCTTGGTGGGATGAGCTGTTACAGCCATCCCTGTGCAGCTGATGGCCCACGGCACATCCAGAGACACTGAGCCAGCACCAGCCTGGGATGTGATGCCCAGCATTTGGCCTCGCTTTTGGTCTGCCAACTGCTTTCTGTGTGAGCTGCCAGTCCACAGCCCTGGCTGCTTCTGTGGCAGCAGTGACACCGTGTCACAGCACTGCCCAGCTGCTCCCAACACCACTGCCAGCCATCTTCACAGTGCCAGAACCTGGAACAGAAGCACAGACACCAATTCCCAAAACCCTGCCCCAATCCAACTGCTCCTTCCCTGGAGCCAAGGACACAACAGGTCACCTCCAGGAGCAAGTGTTGGTGTCCCCAGATATGTCAGTCTTCACACAGCTGTGACAAAGGGACAGAGAAGTGTGAATGGAGATCACAAAAGACTCTTGCAGTAAGATTGAGGAACATGAGGATGGCTTTACTCGGTCCAACACTGGCAGCCAGATGTGGCTGCCTAGGTCAGGGTTAAACATAAGGTGAGTGCTCAGTGGTGCTCACTCTCAACACCTTTTCAGCATCCTCGTATAAATTAATGGCAAACTAAAGGTTGCATAGTGGTATTTAATAACCTCCTACGAGATTTTTCAGGCCCTTCCTGAGCTCATATAATCTTTTAATCTCTGCAGTATCCTGTGGCAAGGAGCCCCACAGCTTAACTGTCTACAAAAAGAGCCTCCACTCATTTTAGTGGACAGTGAGGAGAGGCCCTTTTTACAGGCCCTTTTTACTGTCCTTAAGAAAGGACAGTGAGACCAAAAGGCAATAGCAAATTAGAAAAGGAGAGGGAAGGGCAAAGGAATATGTAGAGAAAGAAATGGGGAAAAACATTAGCTCAGAGGAGCACACAAGAAAGGGTGTACAGACTTATTCAAAAATCAAACCTTAAATTTTCTAGCAGAAGTGACATTAATGGGGTAGAGAGCAAGAGGAGTTACAAGCTGCTTCCAGTGCTCTTGCCCCCTCCACCCCCCACTTTAAGTTTCCAAGTACAAACGAAAAACCTTATGCCTTTTTAAAGCAAAGCACTCCCCAGTTTGTCACTTGAATGGCTGCCATTACTCTTTCTTAGACAATAAACCCTACTAGTATCAAATATTTCTAAAGATTTAGCTTTGTCAACAAGTTAGCTGGTTTGGGCCAGAAAGCAGGTATTACCTATTCAATGTTTTATGCTCCCCAGCACAGAACCATTGTGCTGGTCACTCCGAGTTCCTGCTGCCTTCATTGCTCCTCCATTAGCCAGGGCTGGGAACTCTGTTCTGGGATAGCAGAGGCAACACTTCATGTATCTCATCCTATCTGTGTTAACATGCTCAGCCCCAGTGAGCTGATGTATTTCCCAGATGAAATACACTATATGGCTGAAAAGGGAACTTTCTGTCCTTTCCAGTGCTTGCTCCCAAGCTTTGGAACCCAGCTCCTCCTTCAGTGCTTTTGCAAGTCTGAAGCTTTCCCTCTGCCATTGCTTCCATGCTGGAGCACCCCCTGTGAATTTATTCCAGGATTTATTTCATATTGGCAGAAAATATTTATACCAAAACATGAGAAATCTCTCATGTGTCTCATGTCTAAGCATCTTAAGGCTCATCTACAAGGCAAATGGGCTTATACAGTGTCATACTATTATAAAGAAGTTATACATATGTAAATCCCTGGGCACTTTTCAAAAGTACTCCCCTTTTCAGCCTCCTCTCACATCACAAAACTTCAGGCACAATTATGGTTAAGTTTATTCATGTGCAACTTTGAGCCTTTTAAGGCTGCTGAAATCCCCTGAAATATTTATGTGGCTCAAGTGCTACTCAGAACAATTAGTTCACTGTGTTTCCTCCCTAATCAACATTTTCAATAGGTGAAGACAGTTCACATTACAGAGATCTATAACCATGGAAATTTATGAGGCATACGTGTATTGGCAAAGAAAAGAATAAATCCTCTGAGGGTATTTCATCTGCCACCATTCCAGCAAGATGCAGCTGGCAGGGTACAGAGTCAGAAACCACTTAAAAATAACTTGATCCTCACACCAGCTCTATGAGGCACAGAGACCCCAGATGCCCTTTCTGACAGGCCAGGCTCTACTTTCTGGTTATCCCAATGCACAGGCCATGTCCCAGTCCCACTGCCTCACACTTCCTATGCATAGTTTTAAGCATCCCAGGCTAATAACTTGAGTCTATTTCAAATAGATTACTCAGAAATCAATTAAACAAATGTTTTGTGATTGAGACAGAACTATGAACCTACATCAATATCAATTAATGACCGAAAGATATATAATTGACTGAAATAATTCAAGAAACAGAAAATGCTCTGAAATCTGATGGGAAGATAAGACCTAAATTCTAATGGAGAAATATAATGGAGAAATATATAAATATATATATATATATATATTTAAAGATCACTGCCCACTTAATAATTGCATTTCTGTTTATTCTTCCCTCCACTACATCCCTCAACACAGTTTCCAGTAAATCTCACCATGCTGTACACAAGTTTGTGCTTGTGACCCCAAGACCCCCCCACTGTCCTCATGCTCCAGCAGAAGGCAAGTGCTCCATCAACATTGTAAAATTAATGGTCACTTCTTAGCTCTCAAGCTGAAATTGCCTTAGTTTGTTTAACTGAAGTCTATAGGATAAGAACTACATGAATATACACATTGCACTGATATGGTTTTTCTTACATAACCAAACTACTTGTGGAACAGAGAATATGCAAGCAAGCATACATAACCAAACTCCTTGGCCAAACAGAAAATGTTGCATTTTACCTTACAGACCAGCTCAATCCTGGCAGCACAAATATGCCCACTGCCAGCTGCTGCTTTAGAGCTCTGTGTGATCTACTGCACTGACAGGCAGTCCCTACACGTGCAATCAAACCTGTGATGCATCCAGAGCACACCCCACAGCCTCCAGAGCTGCTCCAGGGACAGCAGCCACCTCAATAAACACCCCAAATCCTCTGGCAAACTACACATTGTACAAACCCTCCACCACATCCTCTCATATGGCAGCTTGGAAAACGCCACCGATGATGCACTTTAGACTTGTAGGAAAAAAATTCTTTTCAATCTCAAAAATGCTTACAGTACCCCTAGCCCAGCAAGCCTACTGCAGGCAACACATCGTTCACGGCTGACTAATGAGAAAATGGACCTGTGGGGAGTGTGATTGCCCTCCTTACCATGTGTGCACAAACCAGTCTTTCTTGCTCAGCACATCCACCCTGCGCTCACAGCCAGTCGAACGGCAAAAGGAGTCATACTGTGCTGTAGTGCCTGCAAAACCGCAGCGCCAGCACAGGCACGTGCCTACTTGCACATCAACAAAACTATTTACTGCGCTGTGATTTCCAGAGCGACGGCCCCAGTGCTGTGCTGGGAGTGCGTGAACAGGACAGAGCTGTCCAGAACCACAGACGCTGTTGCTGTTATTTATGGCTACTGTGTTAGGGCTCAAAAGCCAATGCAGACCAGAGCAAGGGAACAGGCAACTCAAGCTTTTCAGGCAAGGTGAAAATCAAGTGTTATAGTTAAAAAAACCAGGCAAATCTTGAGGTGTGTACGTTCTTCAGGTATAAAACTAAACCTCCATATAGATGCACATGTTTAATAGAAAATTGTACTAAGTGTTGTGTTAGAGCAATCATTACCCCAAAAAAATGCATCTACTTCAACTGCAATCACAGAGGGAACGGGACACACAAGCAGAGCCAACACTGCACACAGGAACAGCAGTGAATGGCTTTATGAAAGATTGTTTTGATTAAATTTACCTGTTTAGCCACATGCTTATAGTTACATGACCTTATGAAGCTGGGCCAGACCCATTCCCAAGAGAGATGTGAGATCAGTAAAAAAACAAAGACAAGGATATGTTTAACGGTGCCTTTGTTATTTTTATGTAGAGCAACGTTTCGTGTGAAACCCGGTGTTACACAGCTAAGAATCCTCAGGGTCTGCCTGCCTCAGGAACAAGCCCCAAATCCAGAACACGTCATGTCGTGGTACTGGTGCATGCACGTCTTGTGGGTTCACCCTGGTCCTGGTGGCCAGGAGATCCCAGACTGCACAGCTCCACACCATGGGGTACCAGAGAGAGAGTTCCTCATCAGGATCTGTGTCAGGGAAGAGGCAATGCAGCCACACTAAAATGTTTAAGAACAAATTTCATTAGAACCCCAGACCCCAACTGTACCAGTCTAGTGAGTGTCCAGCAAATCCACTTTGTCTCCCCTGTAAGAAATGCTGAGACAGGTCTGCACTACCTTTGTTTCTTATTTTATTCCTCTGGGATGTTTTTCAGGTGAGGTTTTTCTCCCTGAAAGGCCTGAGGGATGGAAGGGTGGGAAAGGTGAGCATGTGAAAAACTGATAGTGCAGAGAGCAGCATGGTGACATCATGATAACTGGGATGCTGCTTGCAGTGCCTGGGCAGCAGCTCTGCCAGATTCAGCCTGGACTGGGTTCCAGCACTGAATTTCTGTCCTGAAGTCCCTGCTACTGTGGGCAAAAGACACTGCAGTGTATCACACATCCCCATGGAACAGAGACGTTTTCTGTCTAAGCCTGGTACAGGGAGAAAAGAAAAAATCAATTAAAAAAAGGTAATGTATCAGAAAACAATGGAAGTGCACAAATATTTAAGTATATTAAAATACTCTTTCTACTCTAGGACCGGTGTCCTAAACATTGGTGAGAATAATTTCTAGACTGACACAGTCCCCAGGATAGGGAAAAACCACCCTTCAGCACAGAAAAAAAAGAACACGTGAAAATCAATATTCACTCTATTTACTCTCTCCCCTACCAGTAAAATGAAAAACCCACCACTTGAAATAGTTTAAAATAACTTTAAGGACTCCTCCTACCAGTCTCCATCACAAAGAGGCTCCATGAAAAGGCTATCACCACATTTCATAATTCCCATTGCTCGATATTCTTCAAATAGTAGAGAAAATAAAGTCATAGTCTCCACAGCTGAGTAAATTTTGCCTTTCCAGGCTGTGGTCAGCAGAGCTCCTGTTCTGGACCTCCCACTGTGCAGACAGGCACTGCCTTGATGAGCTGGGTGAGAAGATCCAATCACATATTTAATCACGTATTTACAGTTCAGTAACAGGTATAAATTTTGTACACAGGAAATTCTTTGACATTGCTTTCTGGCAGTTTCATTTACCCTTTTAAGTAATTGTCAGGAAGTTGCAATCATGACAATGACTTATTTTATCAAGTAACCTGATGTAACTGAAACAAGCAAATGCCTTTGACCAGCCTTCTGAAATCATATCATGAAGGGAAAGCCAGCAGACAATAAGCACTGAGAAGGAGGAGCTCATAAAACAATATAGTCCATTTTGCCAGAGGGCCTCCATCAGCGTGCTGTGCAATGTAAACAAATCAAACATTAAACCAGGACCGACATAAAAAGAAAACTCCTCCCCCACTGGACAGGCAAGATTAAATGTTTATTTCTTGTACACAGTCTACTCTTTGTCTGGGCATTCTCTTAAATAGCAAGTGGCAAAGAATTTGAAACCTTGGGAAAAGCAGTGCTCCTGGAAAACTTTTAAGATGCAGAGTTGTGCCTAAAGGAACTCAATGGGACTCCTCATGGCAGAGAAGTCACCATCCCTTCCACGCTGCTCAAAACCAGCACTGGGAAGACAAGGTGAACATTAGATGCTGAATGGGCTGCAAACCTCCTTATCCCAACAGTCAACTGGATAACCAGTCTTCTGGAAGCAGACTTCCCACTCCAATTCTCAGCAATTCTATGTTTTGGTTTTGCTGTTAGTCACCAAGATCTGCAACTGCAGCAGGCAGCTGTGTCTCCGCTGGCGGCCTGTCCTCCACCTTGGGACAAGTATACCATGGTTGATGTGACAAGTGGCTGAGCAGGACAGACACCCTTTGCTAGGGGCTCTGCCAGCAGTGTGAGAGCTCTCCCCACGCTGGCCACACTCTACTGGGACCTCATAGAAGCAGCACCATCAGTGGCCCATCCAGCCTGGCTTCCCACCCCAGCTCCCAGGCAGTCCTCAAGGCTTTGGCCCACAAGTTCCCACCCGGAGTAACACCAGCACACGTTTTGCTTCCTTCCTCAGGATCAGCCTTAGCTCTTAATGCTCCGCTGCTTCCCCCGTCATGTGCTGCTCATGGGGCATGGCAAAGGACCAGCATGGTTTAATATTCAAGAGAAACTACCAGGTCAAGGTTCTCCATTTTCCTTGGTCCCGCACAAAGCACTATGTGATCAGATCAGGCACGGAGCCATCGGAGATGAGGAGCACGTGGTGCACACAGGCCTACTTGCTTTTTCCAGAGAAAGGTAATAGAGCCCTTCCTTGCAGTTCAAAACCCCCCGGGGATTTAACTGCAGGTTGATTTGTTCTCTGTGCCTTCGCTCCTCCACTATCTTATCACAGGGAGGCTGCAACTCAAGCCCAGATTTACCTTCCCAGACCCCACTGCTGGGCAAGAAGTGTGGTCACAGGCCACCAGTTATTGCCCAAACAGCTGGGCAAGCACCCAAAGGCCAAATTCATAATTGCTATCCTTGAAACACTCTAGTATTTAAACATCTGTTGAGACCTTGACCCTATCACCAGCTCATCCCTGCAGAAATACACAATTCAAGGCAAGCAGAGCCTAACACTCACAGCATGCGCCAAAAATTTAATGTTCATTTCCTTTAGACTACTATTCAGTTTCCAAATTGCATTAATAATGCAAGAACCTCCATGCAAGTGTCATTATGCCCAAGATAACCATTATTTTAAAGAGATTTTATAGATTACTTTGTTATATATATATCTGTATTTCAAATCGACCTGACAAAAACAGCTGCTGTGCAAACCAACAGCAAATAAAGAACCATCAAAGCTCTGAAATCAATCAGTAGGATTGTAGCACCGGAGGTACCACACGGATGAAGCTGATTTGAGTAAAGCAGGAGAGGTTTCCAGGCTGTTGAAGCCCTGTCCATTAGTGCCAGGTCAGGCTCTCGGGCAGCACTCCACACCCCATCTACCCCGAGGCACTACAGCCAAGCCTGGGCAGATGCGATTTGACTCACATGGTATTTTACAGCTTCCCTTGGGGGGGTGCAAACAACAGAAACACCACTTTAGTGTACTCCACATGCCCCAAAAACGGCAGATACAAAAGCTAAGTGAGTGTCCTCCTGCACAATGCGGAGACAAAGAAAGCGTCAGTTTGGTTCCTCTCCCGGCTGCCACCAAGGCCGGGACGAGGCTCCGAGGTGTCACCTCCTGTCAGAGGGGATTCCATCTCTGCATCTTCTGTACCTTAGTCTTTTTCTTAGCAACTAGCTGAGGAGGGGGAAGCAAAATCTCTGCAGAAAGTGATCTCGCTTCTGCTTGTTTACAAAACGCAAGAGGCATCTGTTTATTCTCAGGAAGGGGAGACTGCAAGGAGCGTGGTGAGCAGGGCGATCTCCATCCAGGCTTGGCTGCTCACCCCGCGCTCGCTGCCTCCATCAGGCTCTTCCTGCTAACCTGGGGTGCATCACGCCAGCCACAGCCACACACGTCATGAAAAGGAGAATGGGCACAAAGACAAATCCTGAAAGCGCTGCCTCGCCAGCTGAGGTTTGCTCAGAGGAGCACAATTGCAGCACTGAGAGCAGGGAGTGCTCTCTCGGAGCAAGGCGAGGCTGCTTCAGCCGGGCTGAGTTACTCCCGCAGCCCCCGAGTGCATCCGGAGCGGCAGCGGGGAGCGGAAACGAGCCGCAATCAGTGCGGGAGGGGGAGGAAATAAAGATTACTGATCTGTCCAGGGAGTTCCCTCAAAAACGAGGAAAAGACACACTGAGACAAGGAAGCAGAACAATTGCCTCTACCCTGCTCTGAGAGAAAAGGCAAAGCAGTTAGTCAGATGAACACTTCCCATTTTTCATTTTATCTGAACTGTGCTGGGGAGTGACACACCACGCAAACCCAAATCACCTCTCTGCATCTCTCCTTTCTTTACAATGTTTCAGCTGGGTTTTTTTGTTTGGTTTTCCAACATCAACCTGTTGCAAAAAGCAGGATTTGAGTTTCTAAAACTGTTGTGCAGAAAGAAAAACAAACATTTCATTCCTTTTTTTTTTTCACCTCTTCAAAGACTGCCACCCCTCTGCTGTGCAGAATGCTGTTCCCAGCCCACTGGCCCCCAGGAGATGGCAGGTCCCAGGCCCAGGGAAGGGATGTGATCCCCACTCATCGTTCCCCTTGATGGGGAGTTGATGAGGTTTACACTTTTCAAGCTCAATTCCTCTCCTTAGTCTCTGCCAGAAACCTTCCAGATGAGGGGCAGATTAACCAACAGATCTCACCACCAACATCCAGAATATTTATCAACCTAGACTTGAACAGTTACAACATGAATAAATTTTGCTAATGATGATCACCATCAGTCTTTTCCCAAGTTTCAAGCAGTTACTATCAATCCCTGCCAAGTCTGCTCCATGCTCAGTAATTCAAAAATGGTTCCTTAAAGAAACTTGAGACAAAAATAGACAAAAAGGTGCAATAAGTAACAGCTTTCACCCTGAAGACACCCCAGCCACAACAAAAGAGTCCCCAACCCCTTCTGCACCCCACAGCCCACTTAGGGTGAAATGGAAGCAGGGGAAGGATTTATTTACTTCTGTTACTGTCAGGCTTGACACCAAGAACAACCTTGGCACAGCCTTCTGGTCCTATCACCTAGAAAGAACCCCACACACCACATTTCCTCCCAGGAACTACATTTGGTGTGGTGCACGAACAGGGTCTGGCTGTTTTTTGTTGTAAGGGAACTTTACTGGCAGCAGATACATTCATGTTGGGTTTCATTCTTTAACTGAATATAAAACCTGGATTCGCCCAAAGGACAGCACTACCCAGAAAGGAACAGTCGTAAGACAAGACAGAAGGCAGCGTTACCTGGCCTTATCTGGCTAATTTCAAATTACTTGCAGATAAACATTTCTGTGTTTACATGCATGTAAGTAAAGGAGGGGATGGTGCTGGTCAAAATATTTACAACCCTGGGCAAAGCACAGTGCCAGAAGCTCAGGGCAGTGCAGGGGGTAGCTGTAGCCAGCAGCAGGTGCCCAGAACACGGGGGGGGCAGAGCAGCAGCTCAACCACGCACTCGGTTACATCACACGCGGGTGTCACAGCACACACGGGGCTGTGGGATGAGCTCCTGCCTCAGCTCTGCCCCTACAAAGGGCCACTTGGAAGAAACTTCTTTTCTCTCCTTTACACCCTCACATAGAATGTGAAAATAAACCCATTGTCAGAGAACAGGCTCATCTTTCCTACAGTTTCTTTGGCACACACAACTTTTTTTCTGTAAACACCCAAAGCCTTTGTATAAGTTGGGGCTTTTTTTAATGTTTTTGCTGTTAGTTAAGCCTCTTTAGATTTAATGAGATACTAAGATGTATTTGTGAAAGCCCAAGCCCTCTGCAGCTACATTCACAGGTCTTGCTATCTTCCATTATTAATAATCAACAGAAGGAAAGAAATTATGTTTGCCAAACATAATAGTCAGAAAATAAAGGTTAACAGCAGTCAAAAAAACTCTTTCAATCTCACAAAAATTAATGACTAGGAGAGTCACGTCAAAGCAGCCTGAAAGTTTTCTGAGACTCTCTAAGAAACCAAATCTAGCACCACAAAAGGTTTGGCAAACATTTCTCAGAAGCAGCTCGACAGTTCCAGCAAAAACAGCATCAGAAAAGAACTCCAAATCCCCTCCCTGAAAGCCAAATTCAGAGGGACAGATCCAAAAATCAGCCTCAGAGGCTTCTCAACAAGAGCAAGAAGTGACACGCATACACATCCAGCATGCCGAGGGAACGCGAAATAAGGGTTGCTTCCACCATTTTTTTGCTTTCCCCGTTTTCCGGAACACAAGTGCTGACTCTAAGAACGGGCAGTCCACGCTACAGCAACAGAGTCTTTAGCAAGGCTCCGGGTTCTGCAGTGCCCCTCTGAGCAACCAGTGCTGTGAGTCCTTTATCTTTCTAGGGGTTGAAAGCTCTTGTTTAGCACTCTTTGCCTCGCTCGTCATTTCTAAAACAAGCGATTCTCAGAGTAACAATGTCACATCCCCAGCTCCAAAGTGCAACAAAAGGAAAAAGTGTAAAAAAAAACCCAAACAAACAAACAAGTAAAACAAAACAAAAGAAACTGGCCCTAATCTCTGAAGCGAAATAAATCCCGGAGGAGGCGAGCGCGGCACCGGACACCTCTCGGGGGGCTCTCCAAGCCCGCTCCCCCCCGGCCTGGCCACCCAACCTCCCAAACGACGTTCCCTCCTCGCCCCCCGGGAGAGACCCCGCTCACCTGGGCAGGGCTAGGCAGGGCAGGACGGGCTGGCGGCNTCGGGCGCTGCCGGGGGTACTTGGGTCGGAAGACAGCGCTGTAAGTTTGGGGTGCTGCGGCCCCGAGAACGCCTGCCCGAAAATAAAATTACAAGAGCCGAGTGGAAATGGTGTTAAGGAAAGGATGGCATGGCCAGAGAGCTCAGTAAAACCAGGCGAAGTTACAGGTTAATAATCCTGGTAAATCCTCCCGAATGTTGCAATGAGGAAGAGGAGCGGGGCTGTGGTGTGCGCTGCCGAGAGAGCACACGCGTGTGCTCTGTACTACCATCATTTGGATGTGTTTGGCATCTCCTGCATGAGCCAGAGCTGTCACACAGGGCCTGGGGTGGCAGCTGCAGCAGGACAACTGATGGCACAGTCCGGGGCAGCAGTGACAACAGGCTCCCAGTTAGTGGTCACAGACTTCACTGGGAACACAAACGTCGCTGAGAGATCTTGGGGCGAAGTGCGCTGTCTTCATCCAGCATCCAGTTTTAGCAATGCTTTCATTTGTGCATAATTTTCCTAGCTGATAATAACCCACAGTATTTTAAAAGGTAGTTTTACAACGGGGGCTTAGAAACTGAATCCATTCTAGTTCTTTTCCACTTGTAGATACCAGACAAAGCATGCCCTCATATCATTACAAGGGTAAGACTCAGGAGACAGAAGTATACACTCTTTTAGCCAGCCATAATCACACAAGAAACAGCACTGAAAAATTTGTGGTAAAACTGCCACACACAGATCTTAGCAGGGCAATTTATTTTTGTTCCTCGAGGAAAAGCAAACAGAAGAGCCATAACAGAGTGTGTTTGACCTGAGACAGGGCATCTAGAAAAGGTCTAACAATATGCAGCAACCAGCTTCCTAGTCAACCACGTGGTTGTCTTCCAAAGTACTTTACCTCTCCATCCCATTCTGTTCCACACAAGATCTTACCTCTTTCTGAGATACAGTTATAGGGCTGCCGACTTCTTTTGCTTAAAATATTAATTAAAGCTACAATTAAATATTTATTCCTGGAAATCTTTTCTCCTTTGTTTTGTGTGCCAAAACTGCTTTTTCCAAGGTGGAGGAGGATGAAGCCCTGTTCAGAGCAGTCCCCCCAGTCACACAGTCTGGGATTACAGCTAAGCTTTCCTCGAAGGTTTGGCCCTCCTGAGTCATCCCTCTTCCTTCCCTCTCTCCCTCTGCTTCCCAAGCAGAAACACATAGCCCATGGGAGATCCATGGCAGTGGATGCCCGCAACCTTCAGGCTGGTTTTCTGTACTAGATGGCGAGTTTGAGGGACCCTCTCTGTGAGTGTGTGTGCGTATGTACCCCCAGATACCACAGTTAGGAAATGAGATTTTGCCTGCCACTTTTTTTCAGCAACTGCTGGAGACAGGAGAGGTTCCAGCCTCCCCCAGATTCCAACTTGTCTCCCTCCCCTTCTCCTTTCTCTCAGTACAATTACTGATGATCAGTTAATAATTTCCAGCCCACGTGCCTACCTTGCTCCTTCTGTCCCTGGTGTGGGGTGGCCGGCAGCGGGACAGCCCCTTCCCAAGATGCAGGCAGGGCTAGGAATCTTCCCTAAGGCCGATGCTTCTTTGGGTGGGCCAGCAAGGAGCACCTCACATCTGGGGGGAGGGCAGGAGGAAGTCCAGAGCTGCAGGACTCGCCTGCCTCTCTCCTTTCCTGCCGGATGGTCCCCTGCTTACTCAGACACAGCTCTGGGCTGTTGCAGGGACTGAGCACTCCCCTCAGCAGTCCTGACAGGGAAAAGAAACCCAGAAGGATTTCTTGATAGCATAGCATCATTATACCCCTTTTCATTCATTTAAAGTATTCAAAGTGCAATTACTTACACCATTTGAGTCAAGGAAATGAGTGCGTAGGGGGAAAATGTATCAGGTAATGTGATTCATTAGTAATGGTGGGTGATACACGTCCCTGTGCAGCAGCAAGGATGAGGTGGCTTGAATAGCTCTTAAATAATTAGATGGGTGCTGCTTGTCAACATAGGGCAAATACTGCCCACCTCTATTAGAAAGGCATGAACTGGTCTAGGATTGCTCCACACATTACAAAGGCAATCCTGATTGCCCATTCCAGACTGATTTTCAGAACTATTTAATCTAAAAGATATTGTTGCCACAAGGACAGAGAGTGTAGGCTGGACATGAATGAACTGTGCCTGGAAATTACAAACAGGCTCTTAAAGCTTAGAGCAATAAGCTTGTAACGGAGAATAATAGGAGGAAAAATACCCTTAACTCCTTGAATATGTGGCATATTAAGTATGCTTCAGTCCAGAGTGCTCTATTGCACTTCGTGTTCTCATGTCCAGTCCCAATGCTGGCTGGAAACCCACCAGTGTACCAGCCCTGAAGAGTGGGATCTGCCTTTCACCTAAAGCTGTTTACTGTATAATGGGACACACTCATTCTATTTTACCAGATCAATTTTTTCCTACCAGGCATCTGACAAGTTATTGTGTGCTCTCACTATCTTAATCATCTGTAATTTTGAATCATGCTTCAGATGAGCTCTGTTCAGTTTGCAAAGCGTAGGAACTGGGGACGTCTTTGCTGTTCTCAGAAAAATCTTAGCAGCAAGACCCAGGAAAAAAATGCTCATAAAGAAAAGAATCTCACTCTGTGGTTAGGGTTAAAATTCAGTTCATGTTAAGTAAAGGTACAAATAAACTTGCAAATACTTTACAGAGATTTGAAATAATAAAAACAAAGCCCCAAGTTGCCATATAGTGATCAATAACACAGTGTACTAAAAGTAGCACTAACACAACCTTCTCAACAAGAATTTAACAAATGTCTTTCCACCTTTCCCTAAGGGGAGGATTTAGCCCCCAAACTTAGTTATCAAATCCAGAGCACTCTTAATAGCAGGGTGAGAAATTAGTTCCTGAGCCCCACAGCCAAGCTTGGGACACTATGTCATGGACAAGAAGTAGGTCAGCTCCAGGTTGTAATCACCTCCCATTTTGTCATCCTGGAAGGTGTAGCAAAACCCTACCAAACACGTATTGCTTAACTCCTAATCTGGCCAGCTGGCTATTTCATTTGGCTAGTGAAACAGTGAAACTGGCATGAGCTTGCCTTGAGCAGGGGTATCTTCTTATGTTCCTTTTTCCTTTTCTTACACTAAAACAGTTCCAGGTTATTTATTAGGAAACAATGGACTCCATACCAGTGCAGAAGTCATCAGGGAGCAGCTTGGCAGGAGGCACAAACCATACAGTCGCTGCAGATTATTTTTTCTCTTTGCTAGCTTTTTTTCAGGTTCCACTCCTTCTAAAGAAAGATTATGTTTATCGTGAGCAGAGGACTCTTTTGATGCATGAAATCAGTCAGAAGCTACACAGCTACCAAAGATTTTAAGGTCAGTCAGGCTGTCTCTCTGTTGGTCCTGATACAGTCACCTAATATTCAGCTCTCAAACCTGATTTTTCAGATCGTTTGTCTTCACAGTCAAAAGGATAAGTTTTTAACTTCAGGAAAAACAGCATCTATGGCTTGTGCTGAAGTAGAAACACAGAAAAGCTGAGCTTTTCAGCAAGGTAAGCTCCAGGGAAATTGGGGTGCTTTAAGACCATATGTCTTGTCTTCTTGGTGTTTTTACTTCACATGCAATAGGCTTCCTTAAAATAACCCAAACCCATTCTAGTAGAAAAACACGACCTTAAAGAAGAACAGTTTCTCTGTCATTTGCTTTTTATTTTGTTAATATTGACAATCTGTCAGAAATAAAATACTGTCCCCTGCTTCCTGCTCTTCAGCTGCCATTTTCTATCCCTTCCTTCTGTTTTTAGCATTTACTCTCAGTCATTATCACCAGTTGCCTCACTGGCCACTCTGCTTGCCCTGTGGAGACTCACATCCCTCATCCTCTGCCCTTCCTGAAAGCTTCACCTGTGCTTCCAGCCATCCCTGGCAAGCTCAGCATTGCATCCACAATCAGGCCTGTTTGCTATGAACTGGCCCTCAGATGCCAAGCAGCTTCCTTTCCATCCTTTACTGAGATCCACAGGGTTTGACCTGGGAGGGTCAGGCCAGGAACTGATAGGCAAAGGGCATTAACATTTGAAGACAAGATGCAGCATCATAGCTGAAGTTTCCTTTCCAGGTACAAAGTGTTACCAAGGGGTTAATCTACAAGTGCAGTGCAAGGCACAGAGCAACCATAAGCACTGAGGAGTGGGGAACCTTCTGAGTATACATACTGTGCACAGCACTGAATCAGGCAGCTCTTTTTGGAATAGAAAATACAAAAGCAGCTGCTCAACAAACATATTGCTCTGGCTTCATACAAGTTTCCAGCTTTGAACTGGAGCAAAGATCAAATTAACTCATATTTTACTAGTTCTGACAGAGTTCATGATCCAACGATGACAGCTAGTTAACCAGTAACACTACTGAGCCACTGTTTGACAAAAGTACGTATATATAATGTTGTGTTATGTGCAGTCATTTAAATACGGTCATTTAAATAAGTTTGTTTTACCATACACTGGATGATAATATTCATAATTCACAATGATGAAGAATGATGATGATAATGATCACATAATTTGTAATGATAACATGCTGATGGCTAATTATAGCAAAAAGAGAAAAAAAAAAGAAAAGAAAATGGCAGCTATGCTCTGTCCAAATGAACACACAGCAAAATCTTTATGGTGAAAAAGAGCCTACAAAACAATCCTCTCCCATATGTGGGTTGGGTTGTTGTGACCTGCCTCGAGACCTGGCAACTGCCTGGAGAGAAACCACCAACACAGAGCATGTAACCCGCAGCATCCCTTGAACCTGTGACAGCTGCAGCTGCCTGGAGCTCAATACAAAGGCTGGACATTTCCATGTTTCTTCTTCCCTCACTACCTGTCTATCTTCAGATTATGCACTGTTTTCTTCTTTTCCCAGTCTGTCTATTCTGTTTAGATCCCAAACTGCACACAGAGGTCATGTCCGTGCTTGAACTCTACATGCTGCAAAGAGCTCTGTTCATTATCAATTGATACTCTGTCATAGCTGTGATTAAAATGATCTTTTGGTAAAAGACTGGCTCTTATTAGCAACAGGAATTGACTGGACAAATAGATTCTTCCAAAACACTTGTAAATGCAACATACTCTACAGCAAGAAAAATTATCAACAACTGGATTTTTTCTTGAAAAAAGGCTTAGATAAAAATTCCCATGATGCTACAACTATTAAGTGAATGAAAACAGAGACGGAAAATAATATGATGGAGAGAGATCAATACAAGGCTCCAATGTCCCAGCCTCCAGAAGATTCTGTGCACTCTTGTTTCCAGAAGTTTGGAGCAGAAACCGCAGTCACAGTCCATGTAACAAGATGCTATTTCCTGTGTTAGTGATCAGTGTGATACATGGGTTAGAAAATTTGTGTCTGTTTAATTTTGGGCAATGCTCCCATCAGCATTTTCACTCCCACACTAGGAAGGGAGAAGTGCATTCTCCCAGCTACATTTCTTAATGTATGGTTACTTGTTTCAATCTACAAGACAAAATTAAAGGCACAGTCTCTGTCCCCTTTTTCTCTTAAAAAACACTGGATATTAAATCTCATGTACACATTACTTCGAGTCTCCTGAAAATCGACAACAACTAGTTAAATCTGGCAAAACAAGGGTGTTTTCACAGTCTGGAAGCCTGCCACTCTCGAAAGCCTACCAGGTCTTAATATTTAATGATCAGTCATGGCATTCATTGTCCTAATCAATTCTTTTTTTAGATACGAGTCTGAAGAGTCTCAGAAAGTGCAATCAGGTTGTGCTGAAGACCTATAGAGGCTTCTCACACCAAACAGTCAATAGCTACACTTGCTAGGAAAAGAGATGGGGAGGCAGAATTCTCTGCCCTGTTCCATTAGAGGCACATTGATGCCATAAAAGGGGCAGATTGCCTTGAGATAAATTGGCTTTTACAAAGCCTGTTTTTTTATATCCTTCATGTTGGTGGCATTTTTTACTTAGAATTAAATGAAATGGAAACTTTTACAGTGCTGAAATAAGGAAAATTCTTTCTTGGAAGGCAGTGGCCAAATGTAAGCTCCTCACATGCAGAAGAACTGTGCGGTAGGTGCATGTGAACACAGACATGGGTTGGGTTCAGCCAGGCAGTGGGGCACACCATTTGGTTTAGAACCCTGTGGATCACTTGTGGGGCTGATGGACTATAAGAAATAAAACTGAAAGAAGTCAGAAAAGAGTGTCTGAAGTCATCTTTTGAAAAGAACTGAGGTACTTTCAGCCAAATGCTCCTCCTTCTCTGATTGGGGTTCCTGACCCTCCCTCCCTCCAGGAGCCAAGTATTAACCCCATTCCTTTCTGCAAAACAATAGCCAGAGAGGGATTGGTGCTTTTCTCCTTTTTTAGTAGCTGAAGGATCAGGACACTTGTCCTGGGTTACAGTGTATTCTATTACCATCTTCATGATCTGTTGAAACCAGGTGTAACAACGTTCCCTGCCTCCTCCCTCCGGACTATCTTCTGTTAATGGGCCCAACAATGCCTTGCCCCGTGACTCACCATCCCATTGTGAGATGCTCCGCCCAGGGGGAAGGAGCCAAGCATTCCCGCCTGGATATAGTCTGGGGTTTGGAACACCACAGGCAGCCTTTTTCCACTGGATTCCCAGAGGACAAGAGCTACACAACCACCACTGGACTTTTCCGAGGAGGACCAGACTTTTTTTTCTACAAAATCATCGCTTCAACAGAACCACTTCAAAGAGAACTGCAGCTATCACCTAATCAGACTGCTACCACCACCCTGCCCAGCAGGGTGTCAGGTCGTACCCTGACTCTGTCAGGTTAAACCAGTGTTTCTGTATTATTGCTTTGTTATATGCATATAGATTAGTAAAAGAACTGTTATTCCTATTCCTCATATCTTTGCCTGAAACCCCCTCAATTTCAAATTTATAATAATTCGGAGGGAAGGGGGTTGCATTTTCCATTCCAAGGGAGGCTCCTGCCTTCCTTAGTAGACACTTGTCTTTCAAACTAAGACAACGCTCAATGTCCTGACCCATCCCAGTGAATATGGGAACCTCCAACAAAGGCAGTTCTTACGGAAGACAAGACTTCTCCAGGGTCTCTCAACTGGCCCAAATGTACAAATCATCTGAAGAGGGGCTTGAGTACTGGACTCCTCATCCAGAAGATTCCTCTCATCAGTAGATGATCCTGTAATTCCTTCACAGCTGGATTAATAAACTTTGGATTGTCCTTAGCAAAAAAAACTGCATTGACTGAGAGCTTCAGGACTGAAGACCACACAGATCCACAAGAGATACACAATCCAGATGTAGACTCAGACCAGTTCAGACAGAATAACAGACTAAACCCCACTCCCTCCATATCTTTGGTGAAGTACTGAGTTTTATGACATCTTGTATTGCAGAGAATAGTCCTTAGGAAATTACTTTGCTCTAACTGAAGCCAATAATAAAATGTCTATTGTTTCCCAAGCAAGGCACATAGTGCATTCAGCACCTAGAGAAAGAAATGTGTGAAGATGGACACATTAACAGATAATAGTGCTCCCTACCCTGGCATTTCTCTTCCAGCCACGTGGACAGAAGTTGAACTGTTAGAGTTCATTAGCACCCTTCCTCTGGGCCCAGGGTTTTATACCCTGCATTTGATGTTTAGATGATGATGCACCATAAATACTCATGTCTAAACAACAGAAATCAAAACTGGTTTGAAAGAGATGTAGTGAGAATTCTGGTTTGCAGGAAGAGGGGAATGATGCATGCCAGGATAAAAATCTCTCCTTACAGAGCTACAGGATTGATCTGGCTTGTTAAACCCACTCAATAAACAGTGGTGCTGTTGTTTTTTTAACTGCAGCTTGTCCTTATGAAAGAAGCTTGTTTATGCTTTCCACAATGTTCACAAGTTCTTTTTATGGCACTTCATATTTCTCTACTGCACAACTGAATAGAGATTTGGAAAAAATGTCACTGTGCTTTATTTCAAAGGGCTGTACAATAATGACAATTGTACTGTCCTTTTGGTTAAGTCCAGGACAGACAGAACTGATGACATCTTGCAAAGAGATCAATAGGATGAGCTGATAACGGTAAACATGCTTAAATATGATAGCACAGTTCTCAGAGTGTACTTTTATAGATCAAATCCCTGGCAAGAAAATAGTCATTAGTGTACTGAGATAAAAAATGCATGGAAATATTTTCACTCATTCTCTTGCAGAACTGCACACTTCTCCATTTAAACTGCTGCTGCATTCCACCTTGGAGGAGATACCTCCAAACTTATAAAGGGGGTCCCAGTACAACAAACTATTTAATCCTCTAGTCAATATTTAGTTGAGTGCACAGGAACTGCACGGAGTGGGTAGAGATGTGCTCACTCTGTATTTTATATTGACAGAAACATTCACATAAGGTACAGGCAAACATAAACAATCCTTGATGCAAGGAATTCAGTGTACTTTCTGCAACTCCGTGTGCAAGATAAGACCAAACACTGACAAAGAACTTGACAATTAAAAAACTGAATAAAAATTGTTCATCTAATTTTGAATCCTCATTAGGAGCTCAAATATCAGAAAAACTGCTCAAAAATGTGTGCATGTGGAGGGAGTCAAGGACAGGTCAAATCCTGTACAAATTTGAAGGAGTAAGGGAGTAAATGTATTAAGTCAACAAGTAAATAAGATTTAAAATCTTCAGGCAGTGCCATGTCCGTTAGATGGATGTGTATTGAGGCTCCCTGCAGTCATTCTGGGGGAAGGATCTAAAACAAGGATGAGAGTGCTGTGGCTCCTGCAGGAAACTGCTGAGTTCCTTGCACTGGTGCCTGCAAAGGTCGGTGCTCACCAAATTCCACGGTGTCACTGTGACCTTGTTTGTGCAGGAGCTGCGCCAGCAGCAATGAGCCTTCAGAACATTCTGCAGCGGAGAGGGCTGGCTGCAGTTATCCTCAGCTCTGGTTAGCCATGGCTGTGGAGATGTTACACACCACATTTCCCAGCAGCGACCCTGCTCCCATCACCAAGAGGAAATGCTTCCCAGCCCTTCGTTTGAAATAAAGCAAACAGGAAATACTCAGCTACCTTGCTCCCAGTCTTTCACCATCCATTTCACTGCTTCCTGCCTCTGTCTATTTTGGGAGAGAAGTATTTAAGAAAATTGCTTCTTCCACAGTTCAGGTTTTGCTTACGGAGGCAGACTGAGCCTTCAGTGTCTTGCTGGATTCTCCCTCCTCCTGCCCTCAGGGTGGGGAAAGGGCAGAAGCAAAAGGAGGATGAAACCAGGAGGGCTCACAACATCTACCTCCTTTAGTTTTAGCCTTTCCTTCCTTTTAACTGAGGACTGTTTCTCATAGCATGGAGAAATTGTTCATGAATATTCTCTCTGTAGTGACAGTCTGGGATCCTTTGGCAGTGGGAACAGGCCATGCAGGAGCAGACATCACAATATTTTTTTCTTAAACTCTTTAAACTGACAGTTCCAGGTGTTTGACTTCATTTGTTATTTGAGCAGAGTCACTCACTGGCTCTATATTTTTGAAAAAAAAAAAACCAAAACCAACCAACCAAACAAAACCCCCAAAGATTTAATGCAGTCCAACAATTCCTTGTTGTTTTCAGAAAATTTTGAGGCATTAATGCAACACTAAAAAAATGAATTCCTCTTTGTATGATAAATGCAAGGATAGAAGGATTTTGTGTTTGTATCACACTAGTGTATGAAACAGGGTGTCTAGGTTTGAAAGACAGGTGTCTCCTAAGGAAGGCAGGAGCCTCCCTTGGAATGGAGAATGTAACCCCCTTCCCTCCAAATTATTATAAATTTGAGGGGGTTTCAGGCAAAGATATGAGGAATAGGAATAACAGTTCTTTACATAGATATATAGATATATAGATATATAGAGAGACAGATAGATAGATAGATAGATAGATAGATAGATAGATAGATAGATAGATAGATAGATATAGGAAGGCAAACAGAACAACAATACTTATGGCAGTAACAACAAACAGAACCAGAACCCAGTGCAGCCTTCTCGGCTGTCGGGCCCTTTCCCCCTCGGTGCAGTTCCGCTCACGGCCGGCAGGGGCGCTGGCGGCTCCCGGTGGGCAGGGCGGGTGCGATGGTTCCCCCGCGGCTGCAGGGGGCGCTCCGGAGCGAGCTCGGGGAGCACGCGGCAATGGCGGCTTGGCCGNCCGGGGCCCCCTGAGACACCCAAGCAGATGGTGAAAAGGGTCCCTGTGCAAATGGTCGCTCCAGCAAGCAAACTCCACTCACGGTAGAAAGGAAGGCAGCAGAAGGCAGGACCCCGCAGTGATGGTGAGTTCTCCCTACAGCAACTGCAGCCTCTCCTTCCCCTCCGAACGCTGGAAAGAAGGAAGAGACTAGGCACTGTACCCAACCCTTTTTCTCAGTTCAAATCTTGCGGCATCACCTCCCCCACCGGAGAAGAAAAACAAGTAAAAGAGGACAGCTGGCCTTCCCCTCCAATGGCCAGGTCTTTGTTTCTCTTAAGCATCTAGCAGTTGTCCCTTAGCATGGGGAAAAAATTCTTTAAGAGGGAAAGAAAGGAACAAAAAAAGAACTCCTAAAACCCCCAACACAGGGAAAGATTGGAGACAAAAGAGAAGTGTTTGCACAAAGATGGCAGCTTAAAGTGGTTGTCCTTTCTGCTTACAATGAGTTTCAGTGGTCCAAAAATGTCACATTGTTATAGATGATTTGACTTCTGTAGGCCAGTTATAATATTTGCAAGTTTATTGAATTATGTATAAGCTGAACCTGGTTGATTTGTTAATTGTTTAAATATAGTTATACTGCGCAAATGTACGGGTGTATTACCTCTGTAAAGCCACTAGATGGCAAGAACAGATATGGCGGGGAATGATAAGAACTTTCTAGAAGATCTTTACAGGTATAATGACATAACTTTGCAGGTGGATTGGTGAATTTATGAACCAATGAGATGGGAAAATAGACAAATGATTGGTCAGGAATGCACCCTGGAAACAAGCCAATCAGACATCCCTGAAACAAGCCAATGAAGGAACGGATTGAAAAGGGACCAATAGTGACTGCAACAGAGACTGTAAGAATGCCACTGGTGCTCAGAACCAGGTTCTCCCTTCGTGACCAGCCTGTCCGGGCAGCATCTGGTGGCGCGCATGCTGTTGTGCTCTGACTTGCTGTTTCATCTTGGGCTACTCCCAAGTTCAAGTTTTCTGCCACCATTAATAAACCAATTAAAATTGGCAACGGCATCAGACTGTCTTTTCTGACAACATCTTTGTTGCTTTTTTAGGGAATATTGAAAAATGTCTTATGCCAATGGCAGCTGATAACGAAAAGGCCAATATACGTGTCTTGGGGTGATTTTATGATGTTGTATCCGCTATCACTGCTCTATGCTCAGATATGATCCTGAGCCTTTCTGTGCCTTTAAAACTGGGTGCAAGAGAGAAAAAAACTGAGCAAACTTTTCAAAACAGTTTGTGCTTCAAGGACACAGAGATTAGCTGCTGTTGCTGCTGAGAAGCGAAGGAAGCACCCTTTTCTGCTTCTCTCGGCTTTTTGGCTCTGTTTCTCCGGAGAGAGACTGCTAGTTAAGATTCTTTCTGGGACTTCGGTTTTTCCCTTCTTCTCTTCTGGACTATTTCAACATCAGAATGCCAGAACTCACAGGGAAAATTTCCACTTTAGGTGTGGAGGGGGGCCAGGTCGACCCAGCTCCAAGGAGAAGGAGAGAGACTACACCCACAGAACTACTTTATAGTCTTCCCAGGTTTCTCTCCACAGTGAGAGGTTTTATTATTTAGCTTTATTA
Source organism: Rhagologus leucostigma (assembly GCA_013397725.1). Lineage (NCBI taxonomy): Eukaryota > Metazoa > Chordata > Aves > Passeriformes > Rhagologus > Rhagologus leucostigma. The sequence continues at coordinate 211,321 of VZTD01005910.1, forward strand.
TTCTTTTCCTGTGTGTTTGTTAAATAAATAGGTTTTTTTCTTCACTCTTCTCTGATAAAAATTTTTCTTTTTCTCCCGAGCCTGGGGGGGGAGGGGTGGCTGTAACCTGCTTTCCTTTGAGGAGATGTTCCTTTTGGATGTTTCCCCTGAATTTGGCCCAACCCGGCACAATAAGGGTGGTCTGATCGGGGAATTTTTTATACCTACTTTCCTTCCACCAGCCATATTTTCTCAAGTTGAAACAAGTAATTGGAAAATATAAAAAGTATATTTGTAAAAGGAAATTAATTGAACACTTCCTACTAGTTCATCAGGTCAATTTGCACCTCATCCTTCTCTCCAGATGTGCAGGCACACAGCTGTGTATGTGTGTTTAATCCCTTTCTGCTGATCTCTAATTGTCTTTTGACTCTGGAAAAGATTTCACAGTCAGTCTGTAGAAACCCATTCCTGTACAATGATGTTCAAGAACAATAACACCAATCTATACTCAGTTTTTTATGTGTTAGTGACAGCTTTGAGATGTGTCCCACATCCTTAACCCTGGGGAAAACAGAGAGTACACACGAGGCAGAAGCACTTACCAGCTCTGATTTTTTTCAGGATGACACTGAATTCAGTGTTTGGTTCAATTAAACATTAAAATGATCCCATGACTAACTCCAGTTTCTGCTGAAGTAAATAAGAGTAAATAGGAATAAATATAAATTAACATCCCACATCATAAGCACCAGAGAAAGAAGAGGGCTCCTGTTCTTTAGGGTTTCTCCAGGTATAAGGTGTATCCAGGTGACAGTAACGTAGCACTGCTCTTTGTTTCTTTTTTAAATTTTCTGCTGTAACCTTGTGTTTTTCTATTTATCCTCCATCTGCAGTCTCCAATTCCAGACTGATGGACTAGAATTTGCTGTATAAAGGATGATTTTATTAATCATATAAATTTTTGTACATGGTGCAATACTTAAACTAGTCATATAAATGTTTCAGTGGACATCAGAGGAATAAAATCTCTGGGCTGACTCAGAAAGAAGTGCTCACTGAATTCATTCTGTGAGCAGTGAGGTGATTCCCCACTCTGATATTAAATCTGCTGCACCTCCACCAATGCCATCACTCCACAGCCTCTGCCAGCACCACCTCAGTAATAGGTTTATAAGTTAGTAGTAGTAGTAGTAGTAGTAGTAGTAGTAGTAGTAGTAGTAGTAGTAGTAGTAGTAGTAGTAGTAGTTTGAGAATGTCTTAAGTGTTGCATCATGGCAGAGATGCTTTATGCCAAATACAATGTTCCATTTAGAGCAATCTGTTTTTTCCAGTTCAGTCCATTTTTTGTTTTGAGCTGATTCAGAGTGAAATTGCTTTGAATTTTTCACTTTGGCCAGGCAATTGAAGAAGCAGCGCTGCCACCAGGTACCGAATTGTTCAGGGATGACTTGCAGACTAGCTTTTCTTTGGAAGAAATTGGTCAGTTTCAGATCTCCCTTTTGTCTGAAGACATTCACAATCTACGCATGTGAAAAAGAAAACAAACAAACAAGAAAAACCAAACCCAGTATTAATTATATTTTCAAGTTCCTAATGATGTACTCAGGTGTCGAACTTGGACACGAAAAGA
>VZTD01005947.1:0-116142 GCA_013397725.1 Rhagologus leucostigma
GGAAAAAGAACCCCAAAAGACCCCTTTTCAGCGTCTCCACCAGGCTTTTATGAGCTTAATTCAGCGCAACCCAGCCCGAAACACTTTTACAATGTAATTATAGCCCTACAAATTGTTTGCCCAAACCTCATCCTGGATAAGGATTTTACAATTAGCAAACAGTTATTACTCTTAGGGCTCGCTGCGAGGAACTGCTCAACTCGCCTCCCCACCCGTGAGAGGCCGGCCAGAAAAAAGAAAGAAAGAAAACTTAAGGGGAAAAAAAAAAAAAAAAAAAAGAAGANCTTAAAGGAAAAAAAAAAAAAAAAGAAGAAGGAAAAAAAGAGGGCTAATCCGGACAGCAATTAATCATCTATTAAACGGGAAAAAGTAAACGGCCAAATCCGCGCTATCCCGGTAAACTCCTGCCGCGGCGGATGCGCTGCGCTGCATCTCGCCCAGCCGCCTTTTTAGGAAAGCCGCTCTGTTTTGGGTTTGTTTGGTGTTATGTTTTTTTTTTTTCCTCCAGAAACTTGCTGGTTTGCGGGAATCTATTTAAGCTTGTCCATCGCCTGGTGGAAAGGGTGAGGGGCGGGGGGAAGTAGGGATAGGGGGAAAACAATAAGGAAAGAGCGAGGGGGTCTGGTGGGTGCGGCGGGCCGGGCAGCGGCCTCGCTGAGGAGCGCTGCGCGCCTCTACGCGCTGCCGCGCGGCCCCCCCAGACCGCGGCTGGGCCTTTGGCGAAGGGATCCACCGAGCTGAGGCAAAAAAAGGCGTCTGGGGAGCAAGGAAGCCTCCTCCACAAGGTGGAATCTGGGTCCATTTGTTTATCGGATAATAAATGAGGCTTTTAATCAGGCTGTATTTCCCAGCTTAAGGAAAGAATTAGTCATACCTAGGAACAATCAAATGGTTTCTAGCTGGCTTCCCTGCAGCCTTCCTAGCAGGGATTTGGGAGGGAGGGGCGGGGGACGGGGGGGAAGAATTAGCATCCAGTGTGCTCTTTCACCATTAATACTGAAATTTGAAAACTGAAATAGGAACAACCAGAAGAGCGAAACAAACAAGAAACCGCAGAAGAAAGCATTGGAAAGGCGGCCGGGAGATAATCCAGGAATGCTTCAGATAAGGAAGGGGGGGAACGATACGTGCGGAGATACCCGAAAAGTTCAGAGCCTGATGGAACGGCTGAAAGAGGGACAGGGTTGGGGGGGAAACCCACACTTGTTTAGAGCCTATTAAAGGTCAGATCGGGATGGGGGGTGGGGTGCGGGCAATGATAAAGGAGTTTAAGTGCTATGGGTTTAAGCGCGCAGATGAAGCGCAGCGCCAGGATTTGGGGGAGTTGTTTACTGGCTCCCGATGCAGAAAACAAAAGAGCGGCGGGTCCGTCCGGAGAGTCAGCCCGAGGTCAGCCGGGGCTGCCCCGCGCCCACCGCCGGCACAGCTTGGGCCCTGGGTGCCGCGGCCGCCCAGTGCCCCGGGAGTCCACGGGGGCCGGGGAACGAGAGCGGAGACTGCCGGCTACCCCCATGGCCGGCCCTGACGCTTGCAGAAGTTGTGGAGGGGTTTTATTAATTAAATGGAGGGCCTCATAAAATATTTCCTAATAAAATTTATGGTTGTCTTAAAAGTTTCTAAACTGCGCTATATTTTTTTTTTCATAAATAAAATTAACTGGGAAATGAGTTACTGGCCGGGATTTTCGAGACTTCAACGGTGACAGCAGTGCCGGCGGCGGGAGTGGAGGCACCCACACACAAAAGGAGTCCTTCAAGGACAAAAGTTGCGACGGCTGCCAGGTTTTCCCCGCGGTGGCACCTTGGGGTAGCCCGGGCAAGGCAGCGCAGAGCCGACCTGAGCCTTGCCCTTCCTATTTCACACTACAAATAGAAAATTTCAGCCTAAAATCGGTAGACTAACCCCTGAACCGGTAACACCATAGTGTTGGGGTTGTTAAGGTTTTTTTTTTTTTCTTACACGATTTAGGTTCTGCAAGTTCATTTGGGTTAATTTGGCAACACTGCTCCGTGCCGGGGTTCGCGACGATCCCTGCCTTTAGCCCATCCGCCCTCCGGCACTTCTGTACTCCCTGCCTATGCCAAACGCTCTTTCTTTCCTGTCGATATTCCTAAAATTCTCGTTGAATTAAATAATGATAACAATAAAAGAAATTGCTGGATAAAACTGTGGCTGCTTAATTACAAAAAAAAAAAAAAAAAAAAAGGGGAAAAAAAAAGAAAAGGCGCTGGGCTGTTCTGCATCCCAAGGATTGAGCTGTTGTGCCGTCTACTGGGAGACGGGAAAACTACAGCCAGAAACGCTTTCAAATTTTCTGCGAGAGAAAAGTCCAGTTTTCGGCAATTTGGAAGGGTCAGAGACGCCCAATTGCTCAGCAGAAGAAAAGCGACCCCAGACAGAAAATCGTAGAGACACTTATTTTTTCCTTCGGCTACACCTGTGTTATTGTATAAAACTCCACTTTTTGGTGTTTAGGATTTTACTGACTGCAGAGCTGGTCAGTAAAACTGGCAGCAATGATATGGTAAAGATGGTTTGAGTTTACCCGTGCGAGGCAGTTGGATATTAGCTAAATATGTGGGAAAGAGGATTTTATTTTTTTAAAAAAGAAGGGGAAAATATGTGCGAATGGTTTAAAAACTTCTCCCCCGCCACCAGCGGGCTGCAGCCTGCGGGCAGAGGGAGATCCCAATCCCGGCAGCTCCCACCCCGATGATGCTCTCGGAGGGCAGCGGAGGCAATCACTTTGATGCCACTCCTTGGTGGAGCAGCAGAAGGGGAGTTTACGCCGGCCCAGCGTTAGTCTCGGTTTGGAGGAAGCAATGACGTTGCTGTTTTCAGTTCCCGAACCTTTGCCCGTGCCCGAGCCGCGGGTGCTCCCAGGCAGATGCAGCCTAGCTGGGTATTCCCCTCTCCCCTCTCCCTTCCCACTTGCTTCTCCGCTCCTGTGGTGCCTGGAATGCTCTCCTCAAAAATACAAAGAGCAAGAAGAGATTTTAAAAAGAGGACAAAAAAGTTTTTGTTTTTGTTAAAAAAACTCTATTACCCCAAACTTCTAACAAAACCCTTGACTTTTACGAGGCGAGAGCCGCAGAAGGGCTGTGAAATGCAAAGCCTCTGTCGTATTTACAGACAGTGTCAGCAGCCGACGGGACACGCAGATAAAAATCTAGTGGTCTACGTGAACTTCAAGGAGTGTTTTAAAGCAAAGATCTCTAAACGCCTATTCTCAGTCCACACATATGCCCGCACGGAGCCTAAAAGAGACGGAGACACCCACGCAGCTGAACAATAGTGGAGATTTCTTTTAATAGGTTAAATGAAGGTATAAGCAAACCCTCCTGCCACTTGTAGCAGACCAGCTCCGACAGCTCTTTGCCTTCAGAGCCACTTGCCAGAGTTCAACAGAGGGTGACATTAGCCTAAAATATTCGATATTTTTTCTTTTATTTTGGAGACTTTTCCCAATTCTGCTGGGCTAAATTCAGCTCCCAGTTCGTCTCTGCGGGTAAAGTTGCTGTCTTTGAAGGAAACAACAATCTGCGTGATCTTTTAATTTTTATTTTATTTTATTTTTATCAAGAAGGTATTACAAATACTTTCCTCAGTGTACACAAAGCCGAAATTAAATGATTGCGTGTCCCTGGTGTAAGAAGTCAAAGGCCACTTTTCTAAAAAGTTGAACGAAGTATTTTACCCGTTCAAATGAGTGGGAAAATACTTGCAACATTGTACAAGAAGCAAATTAGCGAGTAACAAAATAAAAGCTCAATGTGAAGCGACAGAGAATTGAATATTGGTGTCTGACAGTACCTCGGCTGAACTAGAGCAAAGCGGAGTTTTGTCAGAGCTTTTCGATTTGATGTTTCCCTCCAAACTAGTTTTCACTATTGCTCCACTCCTATTACCTAAGTCCATCTGCAGCTCTGCTAATGAGCCCATTACAGCATTATTTCGGCGTGCCTCCGATGCCGATCGCAGAGCATGAGCATTCGTCAGAGCGGGGATCTGGGGCTATTCACCCTCCTGGGATGGGAGGGAACCCGGGGCTCTCTACAGGCTCGGAAGTCTCGGAGGGGGCTTTCCGCAAACGATACCATCTAGGAAAAATCGGGTGCAAATCAATTACGCTTTATAAATGAGAAAAATAAAGGAAAATAAGAAGCAAAGCCCTGTGCCCGGCAGCGCGGTGCGGGACGCGGCTCGGGGCGTTCCCGGGATCCTCAGCCCCGCCAGCTCGACGGCACCGGGCACCGACCTGTGCCTGGGCTGCAAGAGGTTGGGGAGGCAGAGGAGGGTGTCAGGGTCCCTGCAAAGCCCCGTCCCGAGAGCTACCAGCTGCCCGCCGTTCCCCCCAGGACAGCTCCAACCGCTGCTATCTGCATCTGGGGGTGTATTATCACAGGCTTTTGCATAATTGCATATTGACTTTACTAAATGGATCTGCGGAGCTATTTAAACATCCTTTTCTTCCACCCGCAAACAATTCTCTCGGCAAGAAAGAAAAGAATGCGGGGATGGGGGGAGCTGCAAAAGAGCTTCCAGTTGCTCTTGCTCCTTCGTTTTGCAGCGTTTCTCTGGGCACAAGTGGCTCTAAGCAGTTTGGATCCAATTTGGTGCACACGAGTGCAGGGAAGCAGAGAGGATCTGCAGTAGCATGGGTGACAGCAGGATGGGTGGCTGTCATTCACTTAGGGGTCTTTGAGGTGAGTGCATAGATATATGTGTCTCTCTGAGCTCCCTTGGACAATTTTTGGCCAGCTGTGATGGCTGTGAGAAAAGCCTCTGTGGGTACGTGTGTGTGCATGCACAATGAAGGACTGCTCTAAGGACAACTTAGGAAAAATCCTCCTTGTTAACCATTTTTAAAACCTCCCTTAGAGGAGAGGCACTCTAACGTGGCACTCCCCTTTCCCCACACCTCCCCACTCACAGCAGTGCCCCACAAGCCACGTCAGACCCAAAGCAGAAAGCTGGGCTTTGCCTCCAAGGAAAGGTGTGCTCATCTCACTGCCAACCCTCTCCATCCTGCATTGGCAGCTGACCTCTCCCTTGAGCCTTGTAGGGGAAGGTGGCCTCCTCCCTCACCAAGGCTGGGTCCCCAAGGCAGCAGCTGTGAGAAGCAGGCAGGGAAGGGGAAAAAAAGTGAAGGAGAGAAGGACGGGAATCGGTTATGGAGGCACTGAAAGCTGCACTTTCCTCCGAGCAGAGCAAGCATCCCCTCAGAGGGGCCCCAAACCCAGGAGCTGCCTCCCGAGCCCTGGGCCTCCCACAAGGCAGCAGCAGCATCTCCTCCTCCACAGCCCTGCAGCCACGGTGGGGGCAGTCCCACATCCTGGCTTGGCCCCTGAATGCTCCATGCTGGCCTTGCAGGTCTGCAGTGAGGGGACAGAGGTGAACAGGGACTGAGCCAGGCCCAGGCACTGGTTTCAGATGGGAAACTCCAGTGGTCCGGGGCTTCTGAACATCCTTCATAATTTCATGATGCTAAAAGTCACTTCCTGTGGCTTGGTTAAAGGGTTCATGTAAAAGATCTGCTGGGATCTGCAGCTGTCAAGAGGAAACTGCAGTCAGAACAATCCACCAAGATTTATCAAGAGAGTATTTCATTCCATCTTACTCCACTAGAGCACTTTTTTAACCTCAAGGATGCTAGCTTTGCTTGAAAAGCTGTAATTACACTTCAAAAAAATGCTTTCCTGCTCTTATCCTCGACTTAGCTGTGGGAAGAAGACACAAAATCAGATAGACACCCAGACTCTGGAAAGGAAGCACTTTTTATGTGGAACCAAAGAAACATCTCATAGAATCATCAGCTCAGCTCTCCTGCAATGCTATTGCCTTGCATTTAGCAGAATTTAAATATTAAGTACTCTCTCTTTTAGCTAAGAGGGCTTTGAGGAGGACTATCCCACATTCAACTTTTCAGTTCAGATTTCCAAAGACTTTTTTTTCTTCTCTCAACACAACAGTGACTACAGTCCATTGAAAATTTGGCACCTAATTTCTGCAAGAGATACAAACCTTCTTCAGTGAATGTGGTGTTGCCTACCAGCCAACTCTTATTGCAAGTCACTGGGATAAAGTGCCTAAGTCACCTTTGAAAAGCATTGTATCTGAAGGCAGATATGCACCACAGCACACATAGCCATGACCAAAGTAGCTCTGAATCCCTCCATTGTGGAGCCAATTAAAGCACGTCAGCAGGCTCTACCCACCCAAGCAGTCCCCAGGGGATTTTGGGGACACTGAATTCTTTGCCTCACCCCTCTTCTTGCCTCAAAACACTACTTTTATGACTCTGCGGATGCAAACATGATCAGAAAAGAGTGCAGTTTATGAGATACCACACAGATGCACTAAACCATCTATTGCTTCGGTCCCCCTTTCCATTTCTAACATCCCTTTCAGTTTGATCTCCCTCAAGTGCATCCCCTGAAACAGGACCACTCACCCAAATAATACGTGACAGCTTGTGGTTTAGGGAATGCCACTATAGCAGCTGAACATCTTATGAGCATGTGTGCTCGACAGGAAATCCTCATTCCCTGACAGCACTTGAAACACAAAGTTTTCAAGGGCCTCAACCAAGAAAACATGATGGTCCAAGAAGAAAAGGCGACATGCTTTGCCTCTTGGGCCTCTGCTGGAAGACAAGCTGTTCCCACCCCTCTCTTCATTAACTCATAAACAGAAACTTTGGACCTTACCCAGAGCTCTCCCCCACAGAATATCTTGCTTTAAATTATTTTTCCAATATCATCCAAGATCATATTTTTCCTTTTATGTTTCCAAGTTGAAGTTTATTATAGTTGTCTACGTTGCTGATCAGTTGTAAGCCTTTCTATTATTTTCCTGTCCTTGTTACTATTTGAAACCTTTTTTACTTGGATCCCCTTCAAATTTTCATTACTGTACTGCTCACCTCGTTTTTGTACCAAGTCCATCCTACCTTGCATTTATTCACACCAAACTTGAGGACATGACTGTTCCCTCTCCTCCGCTGTACAGCACCACCAGATCCACTTTTTTTCCATTCTTTTCCATCCACAGTTCACCTCTCTGCTGATGAAGAGACCCTTGCTGGGTTTAACCAGTGCCAGCCACATTGTCCTTACCATTAGTGTTACATTTCTAGTTATTCTTGCTTCTTCCCAAAGCCTTTGAAGTCGTGTAGAGACAATTTGATTCATTAGTACACTCAGCCTTGCAGTAACTCTAGCTTCTGCTTCAGTTTCTCTATTAGAAGCACATGTTGGGTCTATAACTTAGGGGAAAACTCCACCCTCTGACTTCCCCACACAGTTCAAATTCTGCTCTGCCTCACTGAACTCGAGGGGCTGGTGCCTTTCTGCCCTGGGTTTCCATACCTGGGAATACCACCTCCTCCTCCTCCCTCCCTACTGATACGACAAACTTGTGAGCAATATGCTTTCTTTTTCTGAATGTCTCCACACTAGAGGCTTTTACAGTAGTTGCATATATTTGCAGTTCTCTTCACGTTTTTTCAGAAGAGCTGCAAATATCCCAAATATTTCCTTACTGGCTTCATGTAGGCTGAGCTCCGTCAGCAGCACTTCACTAGACATCCTTATGTCACCTTCATTGTCCTTGTTGGGTCAGGAGGCAAGTAACCACCTCATTTCTTCTTCTGGCCTTCGGGATTCAAGGCGAGGCTCTTCCATGGGGGACCACTCAACAGGATCTCTTGCCTTCTTGACTCAGGTGGCTCCTCCCAGAGCTATGTGCCACATACTACTCTCCAAAAGTGGCAGTGTTGGCACCAGTATAAAATGTGACTTGACACACATTCCTTGCTTGGTCTTCTGGTCTGCCCTGCTGCTGTGCTATGTCCCACAGAGGGTTTTCACGTCCATTGATTGCTTTTTCACTGCCCAGTGGGTTTGTGTGTTCCTCCAAACACACGCCAAGACCATCACAACCAACGACTAACTCTCAGAGGAACTTTACCTCACAAATGTGTTAAAAACTCCCAGTGTTTCAAGTAAGAGACCTCCTAAGAAACTCCATCACAGGACCACTTGCTTCTCTGGGCATGTAGTTTATTCCATTCCCTCTTTCCACTTTCCAGTCCTTTTCATAAAGTCCTTCTTACCTGCCTGTCTCTTAATATAGATTTTGTTTAGGATGCCAAGCCAGCCTGCCTCATGTTTTCCCTTGGATCTGTTCCCTGCTCCTAGCCAAAGTTGCATGTGGATCCTGCTTTGAAGTTCTTCTCTGACACATTTGCTGCTGTCGGTGACTCTTCCCTTGGCTGACATCACCTCGGGGGTCCCTCTCCAGCAGGCTGAGAATCACACCGCCTCTTTGATCAAAATGAAATCCATTTACAACTGCCCAGTGAGCTGGCACAAACAGACCCCAGGTTTCTAGACAAAACTAGCTGAAATAAAAATGTGCCAGTTTTAACTTCAGTTGAATCCTTAATCTAGATAAGGTGAACCCAAAATAAAAAAAAAATTAAAAAAATTTCAGTTTACAAGCGCTTTCTGTTTGTTTAGCTCAAATTAATCCCTCATCATCAAAATTGGTGTAAGATCAGGTTAAATCAATTTAAGTGTCCATACAGGGGTTTACCTCTGTATTTTAGAAAGCGAATTTAAAATTACACTTCAAATCATTTTTATGCTTGGAAAAGACATTTTTCTAGAGACCAGCTGGGCCCTGATTATGAATGGTGTTCAGCTCCAGCAGGTCTGGGTGAAGATGGTAGAAGCAGATGGATCTCAGTGATGCTGGAAATCAGATTCAGTCTCAGCACCTACAGCAATTCAGCCTGCACATCCTTCAACCCCCAGTAAAACCTGGCTCTCAATGGCTGTTCCAAGGAGCTGAAGTGGGCAGTCTCTATGGTAAAAAAGTTCATTTTTCTTTGTGATTGTATCTTGAGACTCTGCATGTGTTTGCAAAGTTATTTTCCTGAACCCAATAAACACAGCAGTTTTCTAGAGTAAAAATGAGGGTTTTCAGCCCGAAACATCACCTCCACTTTACTAAGTTTTTCCCTTTCAAGTACTTATAACTATTGATGGCTATGTCAAATTATCCTCAAAGGAAGGAAGGAAGGAAGGAAGAAGGAGGAGAGTTTTTGCAGCCAGTTGACTTTGTGTAATCCATATTTTCTTTAAAACTTCAAGTCCTTCCACAAGGAGGACTGTTCCAACCTCAGACAAGTTGTGGAAAACAGTGTGAAATAAAATATATTTGAAGCATCAGGGAAGTACCTTCTCTGTGTGCTCAGTTCTTCACTTCCCAACCATTTCCCAAGCGGTTTGCTGTGGTGTCCTGAATCCATGTGCGTGCCAGATGTGCACTGGCACTTGCACCCATGCCACCATCCTCCTTCTTACTCAAAGTCATCCATCACCCCACCAGCTTCTCACCTGCAGGAGGGGATAACCTGAATTTATTTTGATACTGTCTTTTTTTGATTAGTTTTCTTTGCTGTTGAGCCTGTAATTTAGTTTTGCTGCCATAAATAGTTAACCCCAGAGCAAGAAGCCATAAATAGCTAACCCCAGAGTGAGAAGCTATGAAACAATCCCTGAAGGTATTTGGCTGGCAGTGGCCAGGTCTTAACATTCAGGTTTTCTTTTTCCCTCAAGACCCAGAGAAATGATGGGTTACCAAATACCACTGGGATCACTGGTAGAACTGTTTTCTTGCCAAAAAGAGGGTGCAAGCTTTCATGATGGGAAGAAAGGTTTGGAATAAAGAGAATTTGAGCTCCAGCGTCATGAGGCATCAGATAATCAAGCTGATCCCTTCACTTTCTCACCCAGTGGGATCTTATTCCCAGGCTGGTTTTATGTCAGCACAGGGACACAAAGGCAGAATTTATGTCCACTAGTGTGCATTAACTCCTGTCCTAACCAGTACTAATTACTGCTAATTATGTGGGACAGTGTTAATTCTTTTAGCAGCATTATCGCTGGCCTTACACTTCTGAAAGTGCCTTTGGGTGAGGCAGCTCACTTTGAAGAGATATTTATGTGGGGAATAAATATAGAGTAGCTAATACACTGTAAATTTACACCACTGGATAGCAGGCTTTAAAGGAGGTCTTTGGGCACAAAGACAGACAAACCCTTGAGTAAGAACTACTCAATAGAAAAGGTGGCAGGATCACCCTGTGTGATCTCAGGAAAGTAATTTTGATCTGGCACTTCTCTTCCGTAAAATTGGAAAAATAATATGTCCTTAACCCTCTCAAGGGTATAATATTTATTTTCTCTGCCTTGCCAATCATTCTCTTTGCTTTTAAAAAATAGTCTCCAAACCCTAATTGTTTCTATGTGTTTGCAGTATAAGACATAAAAGACATAAACCCATCATATTTTCTATACTGTATTTTCCCCATTGTGCTGTACTGTTACCATGAGCACTTTGCTGTGCAGAGGCTTGGCTATTTGCTGAAAGAACGAATTAAGACATCTAAAATGCTGCAGCATCTTGGCTGAGTGGCCCTCCAGAGCTGGAAGGTATCACTAGGCCAAATGGCTCTTTTCTGCAGGAGTGAGAAGCCCAGATATTTTTCAGAGGATTAAGGAAAACTGGTTCACATTCCTCTGTGACCTCCATCCTGCAAATATAGGGCAGGAGGCCACAGCTTTGAATCACACAAGTCCCTTCACTCCCTTTAGTTTGGGTGTTTCTCTCCTGACTGAGACGTCAGCATTCAGCTTGGGAAGTCAGGAGACATCAGATGATCCCAGTCCACGCTGGCATCAGCATCTCTGCAAGTTAGCTTGGTACTTCTCCTTCCAGAGTCTGCACAGTCAGCATGAATACTCAGCAACATGGTCCTGGATGATTTCGTTGATGTGGCTATCTCCTTCAGCAAGAGCACTAAGTGAGAGCTGCTGCTTCTCCACATAATCAGTGTATGCATCAAGCCAGGCCATCTCTGCCTCTGAGGGTTTCCCATCTTTGGATGGACCCTTGCCCTTGGGTCCCTCCTTCAGTCTCACTGGCAGTCAGTGATATTTTTTCAGCCTCTCCCACCACTGGCATTTCATTGCTTTTCCCTGGTTACTGAGCAGGTAGGCGTGGCGGCGCAGTGCCTGGGAGCCTGCTCCTGCAGCGTTGGGGCGCTGACAGTCTCTGGGGCTTCAGAGATGATCTCCACATGCATAGTTCCTTAAGACACCCTGAAGAGATGCTTCCTTCCAGAAGTAGTACGCTGGGACGCCCTTTCCACTTACCACACTGGAAATACTTATTCCAGCCTTTTTTACTGCTCATGCAGCAATGCCCATGTCAGGCTTGGGGGTCTCTAACCTTAGGCTGGGCACATCTTCCCCAGGCTGCTTTCTCTAGGACCTGTGTACTATATTTCGGGTTATTTTCATCCTTTCCCTGACCATTTGGGTATTTCAAATCATTTTTCTGAGCGTTTCTCTCAACATTATGTCCAGTAAACTGGAATCAGACATACCACTAATGGTTTTTTCAGTAAGTTATCTTTATATCTGCAGATGGATGCCAAAGTTCTCGACCCTGAATAAAGCAATTTTCCATCTGCTTTTTTGGTTTTTAGGTGAAAGAACAGGAGTATTGTTTGTCCAAATACAGCGATACGGAAACATGCATCAGTGCTGGGCCTGGACGTTTGGCTGTCTCCTCCTCTGCCTTCCCTGCCTACTTTTATGAATAAGAGGCAAGATTCGGCCTTTGCAATCAAAATGAACTTTTGCACTCACTTCTCTTTTAAATACTAAAATTTTAGACTTAAAGAAAAAAAAAGGGAGGGAGATTGCACTTTCAGCAAGTTATTTTCCTTTTCCACTTTTCTCTGTTTGCATATGACGCTTTCTCACAGAAGTTCCCTGCAAGCCAACACCTGAAAAGGCTCAGGTGAGGGGAGCAGAACAGCGTATCCTCTCATTTTGTCCAGTTTTAACTCACTTACAAATGTACTGACTGGATTTACGGGGCTGTAAGAAGTGGGACCGACCTCTGTCCTTCCGTACTCCCTGCCAAAGAGCCAGGGAGAGACAAGCAGCTTCCAAGAAGCTTGTTGGTTTGTGTTCATCAACAGCAGCTGTCAGACAGCTCTCACTGAAGCTCCCCATCCTTTCAAAACCATCACAGCTTTCTACTTCACATAGAAATATGCAACAGTTTCTTTTGTATAAAATCTACATGAATAAAAATTTAATCTAAGGCTATCACTGTTCTAACAGCAATAATTTCTCTTAAAGGCTCAATACAAAGAATACTAAATACTGTCTATAAATAAGATTGTATTTAATAGAGAAGAGAAGAAATTTAATAAGCTTGCTAGTAAAATCTTCTCTGCCACTTTCAACCCCAATACAGGTCTTTTTTCCTGAGAAAAACTGGCTTGTTACAAGGAAAATTTGGGCCCCAGTAAACTGTGATTTTTTAAGGTGAAGTCATTGAATTCAAGCTTTCCTGTCCAAAAGGAAGAGGAAAAATATCTACTTAAAGGAAATATTAGTTAATCAGAGGACATCCCTTTCATAATAGAAGCTACTAGGGGATTTAAAAGCACATTCTAATTATAATAGTTCCCTAATTATCTGCCTAACATCTCATTTTTCTGTCTAATCCCACTTTTAATTATACAGTACCTTTTTTTGCCCATCACACAACTGAAGTACTCTATTTTACTGAAAATAAATCCTTTTAACTGGCGATGTCAGACAAGAAATATTGTCACTGCACCCTGGAACGTGCAGGCTGTCTGGGAGGGAAATGCCTTGCCAGTGGTTTTGGATAAAGCGCCTGGATGTTCCTTTTAGAAACAGTCTCATTTAAAGCTTTCCAGGTTTTCTCAAGTAAAAGAAAATGCTCTAAACCACACTGGTTCTGCAACTGTGTCTGGCTGCTAAAGTTTTCACGTATTTAGCTTTGTTTCCCAAACTCTTGCAGCTTGGCCTCCTTACCACTGATGTTCGATGGGATCCCTGCCACCAGCTGATGGTGGAATAGGATTTGGCCTTTGAACCAAGCCAGCACGCAATTTGCGGAAAGGAAGCAATATTTGAGCTATGTTATCTATGAGCATCTGGTGATCAAGATCTTGCTTAGTGATTAGCCAGCCAAGAGGAAACCCTATGGAAGGGGGAGAGGAAATCCCGCAAGCAGGGTTCCCATTTCCAGCCCCGCCATGAGTTTCCTGCCCTATCCTCCTGCAAATCTCAGCTCTCCACTTCCCGAGAAAAAAAAAAAGAATTACCCTTCAGGGAAGTTGTCAGGCTTAATGGATGTTTATAAATCGCTCGAACAAAAGGTGCTATGTCAGTGAAAAGTACTCATCCTGATGATTATTCAAATGCTCATTAAAATGCATTTTGCTCTATCCTTTCCCTTGGTTTGTGTGGGAGGCAATTGAAAGATTTAGTCTTTGTGGGAAAGTGGGAGAGCTCGAGCACCTTCCTTTGGGTGTGGGAGCGGCAAGTTTGGGGAGTTAAGGACCTTTGGCATGCAGGTAGGGTTTCATCCAAGGCCTTTAGGCTCCCATCCAGGCTGCAAGCTCTGACAGACCCAGGACTGGCAAGTTCCCTCCAGGAAGACAAGCCAGCGATTAATGGTACCAACCCCTGCTCAAATTTGCATGTATCATTTCCTTAGCTTTACTCCTGATGGAATTAGGGATCATCCTTTAGTGAAAATTATTCTTAATGTGTATTTAAGCATTAAAAATGAATATGCGTGTGTGATAAAACTTAGGGAATAATTTATAAACAGCTAACATAATGTAAGATATGGAAGAGCTGCCTGCCCTGCAAACCTGTGCAAATGCATGTATAATGCCAGGATGCTTCTTCCCTCATGGATGTTTCATTATGTCTCGCTGACCCCTTCATGGCAGCTTGATCTGCCAGGGTCTGCTGGCTATTCCAGGTATTAAAAGCTGAAGAAGACACAATATATCTTTTCACTGCATCAGATAGCAGCTTGGCACTGAGCTGGCAGCCTAGACACAGTATTTTTCACCCTCTGCAGCTCCATGAAGCTGCATGTGCAACCACCTTCCCTCAAATAGCATCCGTGATGAACAGGAACATTTTTTTCCTGCTAACTGAAACAGCAGAATTTCTGCATTAGCTCTGAAAATGAAAAATATGCATTCCCTGGGGAGGAGTTTCTATCCAAAATGCAAAGAATTTTATTCTTTTTGGGCAAAAAGTTGCTGCAAGTAATAGTTACTACTGTTTCTAATTAAAGTGCATTTACTTGCTCTTATCATCCTGGTCAGAGGATGGGAGTTGCTTTGCAGGGCACCATGTGCAGTTCTCTCCACTTGCCCTTGCAGCTGTCACATAAAGCATCAGTAGTGACCCCTCCACTACCATTTTGACTTCTACTTTTTTCCCGTCCCCTGGGGGTTACTTTTTCTGTCTTGTCCTTCCTTTATGCTGGGCAAACTCTCACTGTCACTGCAGGCAGCTGCTGGGATGAACTCAGCCTCCTCTAGTGTATTACACAACCACGTGAACTGGCACTTCTTGCACCTCCTCTGCAAAGGCTGGAACAGACTGTGCAAAGCATGAACCAGGGGTGAGTCAGGCTCCATGAATTTCTCTCCTCTGTGCAAGCCCAGTCTGATCCTGACCGTATCCCAACCTTTTGTCTGTACCCATCAGCAAGCGAGAACCAAACTTGGTATCACCCTGTTTGTTGGCTCAGTCAACCAACAAACTGCCAGGTTTCAAGTCTTCCTTTATTTTTTTTTTTAATTTTGCAGTCAGTGCCTTTTTCCCTCTGCTCCTTTAGTGCTTTCCTTGCGTTGCTCATGTGCTGTTCAATCTGTGTTCTTGCAGGTTTTGAAGTGGCCTTCAGTGCTCGCCCCTCTCTCATCCAAGACTTGGATGTGATACACACCAAGGAAACAGAAAAGGGGGCAGACTGTGTCCATTGGAGTCTTCCTGTCCTACTCTTCTTTCTGACTTGTCTTCATTCACTGCCCACTGTGGTGTACACTGACTCTACCACATCCCAGTAGATGGAAAGAGATGTTTTTGCTCAAATATTGCCTGGCTCATTCTTCTTTAATAAAGAGATTGTTTAGTTTCATTTTTCATCACTTTATTTCTCAGCTAATTCAAATAGCATCTGCAGGGCATACCAGTGGTAAGACTGGCTGCTCTTCTAGCAAATCTAGTTGGTTTAGTCAATTATACTGGCAAGTGAACTTTCTCAGCATGGTAAACTACCCTCTGTGGAGGGCTGATGCTCCACGAGACTGGTGAGCCTCAGGAAAGGGGCACTGTGATCTGATGAGATTGGTGGACTGACAGTAAGAGCACGTGAGGACAAAACTAGCATCCCCAGGACAGAATGAGGTTGCTTAGGAAAGGCCAAAAGCCCTTGCATCCCCTCGCAAATCTGCTCCTGGTGTGACACTCCAGCTAAGTCTTGCACGTGCCAAGGCACACATTCTTCCCTGTCAAGTAATTAAAATGCAGTGGACAAATGATAGAGTAGCAGGAAGGTGTGGAATACTGAGCACTTCAAGCAGTGGACAGGAATTTGTTTTCCCATCCCCTTCACAGATGTGCAGCAGAAATTTAATGATTACTTAGGGCAAAACTTCCCTATGGATTCTCAAATGGTCTAAATTTCAATTAAGGTGCTTGATTTGACACAAAACATTTTGCTAACCCAGCTGTGCTTTATGTCCCATATCTAAGATCTGAAAACCTGGTCCTCAGCTCTTTGGAAGCCTTACCTCTGCAAGAGGAGCTGTAAGACCTTCTAAGCTTTTCTACCACCCTCCATGACCTTCAAGTCTGACAACTCTAAATGAAAGAAGCTGGTTTTGCACAAAAAGGTGTTAATAACATTAGTCTTGTTGATACACAATATGAAGGGTGTCTTCAACTCTGGAAGGACACAGGCATGCAGATGATGTTACTGACAACCAGGCAAGAGTAATGCTACCTTGCTGTGGCCAATAAGATTGTGGTAAACTCTGATGCAGACTTATCCACTACTTAATTATCTAGACATCAGCCCCGATGTAATGCTTATCTTTGTGCAGAAGCTTCTGTCCCCCAACAATGATACCCAACAGCACGGGCCCACCGCTGCCACTTGTTTGGAGCAAGGCTCAGATCGTGCTCCTCACAGATGACAGACTGAGCCTTTGCCAAAGAGTAGGTGCAAAAGAGATTTACATAGACCAGAAGCTTCTGCCTAAAGCTTGAACAGATGTCTGGTGGGGATACAGAGGCAGGTACAGCAGACTCCGCAAAGGCAGATGCTACAAAATCATCAAGGGCATGAGCTGAAAGTGCAGATTGCTGGGGATTTTTATGCTGAAACTTCCCTCCTTCAGCCCTACAGCTTTCATCACAAAGCAGCAGTAGAGCAGGTAGCCCTTGGTCCTGCTCAAGGGCTCCTTCTTTTCTCCTTCATCCTCCTGACCCTCCTCTGCCAAGTCTCGAGGCAGTCTGAGGTCATTTCCCCATCTGAAAAATTACTGCTAGAGACCAACCCCTCAATTTGTTCCAGGACTTGAGGATCGAGATGGAATTCTTTCTTGCCATAAAGATATTTAAGTAGAAACTCTGTTGGCAGAAATGTGTGTGTTTACTGGCCCTATCTGCATTTGGGTACATTCTGTTACACGGGATGATGCAGTCCTTGTCTATCCCAACAGAAGCACAATTTAAGAAATTCTCTGTTTTTTCTGATGGTTGGGCATGCTTTTCTCAGAGATCACAACTTATTCGATGTGCTTGTTGTTATTACTACTTATGGTCCCTTAGAAATAAAATCCGAAGAATCTTAATAAGGAGAAATAAATACCATTATTTCTGGTCTTTAACAAATAAGTATCATTAATTCCCTCTTATTATCAGTCCTATTAGTTTTCCAGCTTGGAAGGTCCATTTTCTTGCAGAAATCAGGATAAGATATTCTCCCAACAAATCCCCAAAACTAATAATCTCTAGAATCATCTGGAAGTTTCACGGTAAAAACTAGACTCACCCACATTAATTTTTTACACTACAATCAAAGGTTTGCCAAATGTCTTGAGAACTCACATCAAACCCAATGGCTGTTGGTCACTCCAGCTGTTGGAGCAACCACTTTCCCTACTAAGTCTCAAGTTTGGACCCATGAATTTTGTCCATGGCTTGAATTTACAGACAGCTTGGGTGCCTGGGGGAAGGGAGTAACACTTCCACACACAGTCATTTCTGCTTTGTTAAATTATTTGGAAGCTACACTTCACATTAACAGATGCTTTTGCAAATACCCAAAAGTTGGGCACTTCCAAGATGATATCCAAAACTAATCGCACAGTAGAAGACAATTATACGATCCTCAAAATACTTCACATTTTTTCAGAAAATACTGTCTTGACCCCTGCTGAGTACAAATCACCAGAGGAATTTATCCTAAGTACCCCTAGATCTCATAACAAATTCCTGCTGCTTTTACAGGATCAGGCTCTTCCTCTCCGGATGGACAAACTTTGTACACAGGAGTGTGTGCAACATTGTTTTCCACCATCACAGAAATTCTCCTCACTTTGCTAGAATTGACATTGTTTCTTACGACCAAATGAAACGAGACCCTCACTGAAGACTGAACTTCAAGTGGGAATTGCACATTGGAAAAAAACTGGAGAAAAAAACCCCAGTCCCTCACTGCCTAGTGTGACAGACAGGCAGGAGTTCCTTGATGCTCTTTCTCCAAGGAAGGGTTAGAGCACTAGGAGAAGCTCCAGAGGCAGCTTTGCAAAGCCCAGCCCCCAGTACATATTTTCACAAAACAAATCGCAAACTAACCAAACTTTCCAGCAAAAAACCTTACAAATTTCAGATGCTGCTGCAGAGGGGTACCTGTAGAAATATTAGAAGGAGCTACAACTAATCTGTTAATCACTGCTATTAATAATGAATTTGTCCTTCTGTGGCTCTTTTCATCCATAGACGTATCAAAGGACTAAAGGACACAAACATTAGCTAAGCATCACCGTGTCTCTCCTACCGGTGGGGCCAGAGCAGTTTGAGAGATCTGGAACTTGGCAACCGGGATAAAGCAGTAACTTGCCGGAGATATTAAACTCTGGAATCAGTGCCAGAAGCAGGAGCCAAACAAAGCCTGCACTGGAATCAATTTTCAGGCTTTTTTGGGATGGTTCTGTTTCACTTATTTCTTAAAACAAATATGTATTTGAGGAGCTGTGCTCATTATGGTGGTTTACTTACCAGAGGCAAAGCTCTGTCCATGGGTAATTGTATGTGGGTGTCCCTTCAGAGCCTCTGCTGTGTGGCAGACTTCACTCATGGAGCGTTCAAATACAAACACTGGAACAAGGTCTTTTTCTGAGATCCTGTTTATTTTTTGGGAAATGCTCCTGATTGAGATGGAAAACACTCTCCCATCACCCCTAAGGCCAAGAGTCCCTTCTCTTTCATGCTGGCCCCCATTATAGACTGCCACCCCCCCACCCCCAATAAATCAGTTAACGCACCTATTTTTCATAATATATCCAGCTGCCTTACAAAAAGCCAATGAATTATTCTTGGTTTTAGTGCAACCACTGAAAATATTTCAAAGTGAAAAGGAATTGACCCAACCTACTGTGCACATTATTTATTCAGAGGTACTACAAAAACGAGTCCCTGATGTTACTAAAACAAATCCTAATAAGTACAGAGAGCATCAATTACAGGCTTCCTTTTATAGTCCTATATATCTCTTTCCCTTTCTAGAGATAGTATCACATGTGAGGGGGCATCGTGTTGGCTTTCAAATCTATTGAGCTTTCATAATTATGACCTCCATTTTAACCTCTTTTATAGGACACACTATACCATTTCATGTTATGTTCCTTGAATCCCAACCAACCCTAGGCGAAAGTGGCTTTAAAACTCGCTTCTGATAAGATGTGCATAAAATGGGAAATATTAAGCATTCATAACCTTATGCATACATTACATCAGGGTGCCAAGCACAAGGAAGAGCAAAGCAAAATAGATCTTGTGAGCCTCACTTGGACTTTTGCTTTTAGCTCAGTAAATATTCAGCATGCACGTAACCTGACATAATGGAACCAGGGAAATATTAACTGCAGTGAAATAGCTGGATTTTTTTTTTTTTGGTCCAGTCTGTATGGAATGTCCTTCTATTTAATCAAAAAGCTTGGAATGAATCCTAATCTATCATAAAAAATTTTAAGGACAGGATTAATTCCATTGTTTAAATGCTGTTTTATTGCCATAAGAAACTCTCATAAATGATCCCACACCTTTCCCTGTGATCATTTCCTTTTAAAGTAATATACTAATTAATTTCAATTAAATATATGTAAAAGAAGATATATTTTGAAAAATGCTTCTCCCTTGCCATTTGCTAATATAGTGAAAAAGTGTAAACCTTGGAACATTTAGCATAGAAAATATTAATTTTTGGTAATTTCTCAAGGGGACAATTTATTAAATGAAAGGCTTTTAACATTAGCTAAAAGCAGCCCTGTAAATCATGGGTGTCATCAAACTGCTTCATCACTTCATTAATTTAAAAGATTATTATATGCGTAACTGACATAATTTTGAACAATGTTACATGGTTAATTTATTAATGTAGAAAAGCAGAAATGACATGCTGAATTGATTTATTATTATAATTGTATAATTTTAGGACTTTTCTCTGTGACTTTCACCAACAGAACAAATGATTCCGGGTGAAATTGTGCCATTATTTAATTTTTTCTTTTTTTTTTAAGGCAGGGCTACTCACTGATGTCTGCAAGGACTTAGGAAGAGGGTGTCCAGCATAGCTCCTTGGTGTTTAAGTAGAAGCTGCTGAAAGACCTCTTTTACAGCCCATAATCATCTTGTGGTTTTAATAAATTTAAAGCACTTTTTACCCCTTTCAGTAGTCAAAAAAGATTTAAAAGTTACTGTAGTTATCTTAAAAATCTAATTCTGAGTAAGCTTGCCTAAACATGTGTATTCCTAAGTTTTTTACACAAAAATTTTATGCATATTTTATGCACAAAAATATGATTTTGGGTGATGGAGTTTGCCTAGCTCCACTGCAGACCCCAGAGCCTCGCACAGTCCAGCCCCACAATATTTTTGCTCATAATTATATTGGTGAGCAGTTAGTGCTGGCTTCATGCCCAAGATGAAATTATAATGCAACATCATTTCTGCATGGAAAGCACAGTTCAACTTGTCTTCAAAACCAGTATACCGCGTTCGGGATTTATTTTTAGATTGAAATGATGCGTGACTCTGGAACCCTGCAAAGCTGGTGGAACACTCCTTGTTTCAGCCCAAAGGTGAGTGTGCAAGGGAAGGGAGGCACCACTGAAACAACCTTGCCTCAAAAATCAGGAATAAGGTTAAACCAAGATCTGACTGAATGGGGGTCCAGATCATCACTTGGGCACACACTTCATGTGTTCCTTCAGGAACGTTGCTCACATGCATCCCTTTAGCAGAGCCTAAAAAAGCCCAGAAATCCTCTCTGGCATCCCAGAGCTCTGTGTCCCAAGTGTTGCAGCCTGGCTTTCTCAGGCCAAATTGTCAGCAAAACAGTTATGGGTTTTGCCCGCGTTTCTGCTGAATTCCCCAGCCCCACACTCACTCTGCATAGCTACAGTTGTGTCTGGAACCAAGTTGTGTGGGTGCCCAGGTGACTGGGAAACACTCTTACAGTGTATTTACACCCTAAGAAACAAACGCCTTCAGAAACACGAGCCTTGATACACGAAATCTTGTAAAGGGTGACTGCAGGTACGTCATATTTGGAGCAGCATTTATGTTGCATGGGGAGACGTTGGCAGGTGCCAAAAACCATGGCAAGAGTCAGGTAGAGTAACTTCAGCCTGAGCCATCAGCGATGCCCTGGTTAGACCTCCAGTGCCCACTCCCACAGGACACTGGCACCTGCGCGTCTGTATAACCACTAGCATGATACAGATGTCCCCAAAACCTTGGGTCACCTCCAGCCTCACCTAATGTTTATGCTAAGCAGCCAAACCAAGCTTTAGGGCTTTGATTACAACCTGAAATGACCAGGAGTGGAATGGATACACTAACATCAAGGACAAATTGGTTTTGTTAAAACCCATCACGTCAGCTGCATTGAGTTCCACTGTACCAGTGTGTTCTTGAGCTGTGGGCACCTGTATCAACGCAGGAGCATGGGGCTGGGAGTGGGGAAATGTGGATTGGGAGTGGGGAAATATGGGCTGCGCACTGAGTGATGCTCATGTGGGATGGAAAAGCCTGGGCATGTCCCCAGACTCCTCTCCTTTGTCCGTTTTGAATTATCATTAGATGACCAGACATCCAGGTCTGGCCTCTAGGAGGGCCATCTGAGACACCAATAATAAGGACAACAAAAACCAGAGAATTTCACAGTGGATAAATTTAAAATACAAGTTAAAAACTGGACCATTTCAGAGCAGTGGTTAAGGTCCTCCATCATCAAATGGTGTCACAAGAGCATTCTGGGCAATTACTGACAATTTTTAAGAGAGTATTTTTCTTTCCCTGTAATCTTACATAATGCCTTTCATATGTAATACCCTGAGCATATGCAGTATGCAAAACACTCTACCAACTGTATACAGACAGAAATCATTTCGCCATTAAGAGCAGCCATGGCCAGGGTTGCAGAATGGTGACCAGATGGTCTGAGCACAGCACAGGCTGCAAGACTAAAGAGCAGGGAAAAAATTTTAGCTGGGGCAAGCCCAGGCTCTTATGAAAAGCACCATGTGGTTTTTAATGTGCACAGAGTGAAGACAGGACCTCTGATTTTAAGATACTACCCCCCAAGACGTAAATTATCCAGAAAGGCATCCTTCATGCCATGAAGTTTCAGCCCATCACTCACGTATATTATTTCAGTGCTCACAAGTTATATAGGGCATATTATAAATCTCCAATTATCTCTGGCATGTGCACAGTTGACTTTTATTTTTGATGATGTTAATTTTTAATTTTTTTTCCTAAGGGTGTCACTAAGGACATGGGGAAACAATTTAGGAGATTAAAAAAAAAAAAGAGGAAAGATTTGAGCCAAATGCTTTCTTACAGGAAACATTTATTTGCACTTGAGTGTCTCATCTAACAAAATTCCCCCATATTTTCCCACAACAGACAGGAACTTGTCTGCATTAGCATTTTAAGAAATGAATCCTAAAGACCAGCAAGTGTCAATACATTGTCACAAGTGGGATTGATGGCTCTTAACAGAGCTCTTCTCACAAGAGTGCAAATGACTGTCTTTCAGTTCATCACAGACATTTTGGTCAACACGAACTTTTCATATGTTCACATGGCCTTTAAAATCCTTACGAAAGCAAAATGGAGGGGCTGGTCCTGTCCTACCACAAATAGTGGCAAAATTTCTCTTTGCCTGATGGAGAGAAAATGAGAACCTAATTACGAGCAAATGGAATATTGTAATTTTCTGCAACCTGATCTTACAGATCACATCACAAATAGTGAACTTAAAAGGTGAGCTAGAGGGAATTTATAGAGAATAACAAATTTAAAAAATAATTCAGACACTACGTGATCTGGACTGGATGTGTGCTGGGTAAAAAGAGCTGGGTTTGTCCTGAGTATTTAGCGCTACAAACATCTGCTAGCCTTATTACAGAATTGCACGTTGGTTGTCATAATTAGCAATCACATGATGCTTTTCTACACATGATATTCACAAAATCAGAAAAAGATGGGATAGTGGAAGCACTCAATTAATGTAATTTCTGGTTATTATATACTACTAGTGTGTGACTCTCTTAGCTTCCCCCTCCTCTCCTGACACAGAGGGATCCTGTTTTCCTTCTTTTTTTTTTTTTAAGAAAGATATTTTAACCAAAGTGACAGCTTAGTTACTGATTTTCTTTTAGTGCAGATTGCCACTGGTAACATCACCAGCTTGAACATGAGTAGTGCTGTCTCATGATGACTGAAGGAAATCTGAAAGCCTCTCCCACTCTCAAGCTTAAGAAGATAAATCCAGACTTGCAGCAAAGATGAAAACAACAGAGTTCCACCAATAGCATAAAGCTGCAAGCTTCAGTGTAACACAGGCTATGCTTGCCCGTGGAACAGAAGTCTCCAGGATTACAGTCACAGGCAGTAACTTAATTCAGATAATTAACCATCCATAAACCTCCCAACAAGAACATGTGCAAAGTCAACGACAGAGTTCAGGGGTGCTGCAGCCTGCCAGAAGTGGGGGAGAACAGGAGGGTAAAGAAAAAACAGAATTTTTTTGGTTTCGAATATGTTTCTGTCAGGACAGGTTAAAGCTAGGAATGCCAGGCATCTTTTGTGAAAAACAAAGTAACAACGAAGACCTGTTAATATTGTCTCCCAACACTCCCCTTCTGCAACCACACTTAATAAATCAACCTTTTCAGGCCAAAAATACTACAAACCAAAGAAACTTCTGACAGCTATTTGGTTTTGGATGCCCCTTCTCCCAAGACATCAGCACCCTCCCCGCTAAACCAGCCATGAAAAAGAGAAGTTCACAAGACACCAATACATTAGTTTTTCAACATAAGTCTAGATGTGGTGGACCTTCACTGCTTCCCCACTGTTGGATTCTCCAGGTGCCATTTCCACCAGCACTGGAGATCTTTTGGCATCAGATCCAACTTCTCCGCAGCCCCTCCAGTAGAGCAACCAGCTCTCAGCCCCTCCAGCCCCAGAGAAGAACTGGGTCTTCAGGGCAAGCAGAGGATTGGCAATAAAAGGAGGGGTTTGCTGTCCAGATGTTTCACTCCATGGCTGGCAAATACCCTAACGATGCGTGTGCTTCACTTGATTCAGCTCCCAAACGTGGCATCTAAGCTGTGGAGAGCAACAGTGTCGCAGTCGTAGCACTTGGCTTGGCTTGGCCTCAATCACTGATGTCACACCTAATGCTACTGTCTGTTTCCCTGCTTTCCTTAGTGGCAGGGTATTCACATCCTTTCCTCTTTGTATTCATCCCTTGCTTTCACTTCTCACTTTCTTCCTTTCTCTTTCCTTCTGCTACCCTCTTCAATCCTTTGCCCAGTTTTTCTTTTTTCCTTCTGTTATACTCTTTCCTCTTCCACCTTCTCATGACCACTTTCTTTTTTCTGAGTCAAAAAACTAATGCAAAAATCTGACAGAAAAACAAAACAGGTAAGCTATTTAGACTGATCTTAAAAAGACAGCATCTCTGGCAAGAGATTCACATCCCTGAATTCCAAAATTTACCAAGTGGGAGATAGTTTGGGGGAAGTATCCCTGTACGACGCTCTTGTTCTTACATTCCTTCCAGATGTTGTGGGTCCATATAGCAGATGAGACATTGGGTTAGATTTTTAGTTTTGAACCTGTATGGCTTTTCTTACGTTCTTTTTTGAACCCAGGAATCAGATATTAGCCTCTTTATAGTAGGAAATCTCTCTGTAGTGAACCATATGAAATTGAGATGAGTGTTGTCCCTGAGGAATCATCCACACCATCTGTTGGAGACAGGATTATGTTTCCTTAAACCCAACCTTTACAGATGTGTCTCCTACAGCGGTGATTCCACATAGTTACTGAATATTCTGCTCCAGTACTTAACTGTTTTTGGTATGAGGAAGTTCTGTAATATCTCATCTAAATCTCCTTTACTGCATATTAAGCTGATTATTTCTATTCCTTCCCTTAACACATATGGACTAAAATCTCATTGCCCTCTCCTTTCTACTAACCTTGCAGAGAGCACAAGACTGTCACCACTCTCTTGCTAGTTTAAAAAAATCACATACTATCAACCTTTCTGGTAATTTCATCCCAGTATTATAGAAAACTTAAATCTTCTTCTCTCCAGAGCAAGCTGTGCTCTTTCTGCCTCTGCAAGAGGCAATAGGGCAGGCTCTGAATTGTCTGAGAGAAAATGGCAGAGTCCATAAAGCAGGCAGGATGCCCAGAGAAGATTTATGGCTGAGGCACTCAAGAGCTGTGTTGTCTGAGTGTTTCTCTTGGAAAGCTCTGCTCTCGCGGGCGCAGCCAGCCCTTACCCCTGCCCCACCGGCAGCAGGGCTGCAGTACCGCTGCCGTTTCTCCGGCAGGGTATGGATGGGTAATTAGCCTTTCTCAGGAGTAGTGCTGGAGACTACTAGAGGCAGAAGGGAAAACAAACATAAAATAAAATCCAGGCAAGAGAGTAATATTTCCATCATCAAAGCTGACTTACTGCACTGCAAATCCTTTGAGCAGCAGAAACCTGATGTGCAAACCCCACTGAAAGAGAAATCTTTGTATGAGCCTTTCTCGTAGGATAATTTTAGACTTTAGCACTTCTTTTCACAAGGACAATTTTAATTCTGGAATTTTTAACAGACATCCAAGGCCATTAGGTCATGGAATATGACTTCTTCTGAAATGGAGGCCAGTGAATTTCACCTACATACCTCTACAAACATATTTGCAGGGAAAAGTTTGTTCACAAGTGGGAGTTTCTATAGGAAAAATTATACGCTTGGGAGGACAGACAGAACACCAGGAAACCAAGCTCCTTGAACTGCTGGACTCTGACATCAATAGAAGAGTGCTCAGAAAACTATGTGTCCTTCCCTCCCTATCTCACTTGTACTATCCTCCTGGACAAAACCACAAGTACCCACTTCTCCAAGCTAGACCTGGGCAGATCCCTCTGGGACCTTCCAACAAACAGAAACTCCTCAGACCTGGTGCCTACTGTTGCTGGGTGGGCACTGGAGCATATTTCCTGGTTTTGCACGGGGGCAGAGAGGATTTTGCTACAAAAGAAAGATGACAAGAACAGAGGAAGAAGACTGTGATAAAGCTGACATGTCCCTTTGATAAATTTGTTAAGAATCTCTGCTTCTCTCATCTCCTAAACAAGGACTGAAAATGCTTGGTTTTATTTTTCTCATTAAAATCCACACCAAGATATTTACTCCGGGAGAAGATAGAATGAGAGAAGGAAAGAGGAGACCCTAAATGTATTTTGGATGTTCCAGCATATTTGGATTTGAATAGTTTTCTCTCTTCTTTACAGTTAAACTAATCTTCTTGTGCCTTTTCTGTTCAGCTTCCTAAGCAAACAACATAGGAATTGCCACAGCTCTAGTGCTGCTGCTTAGGAAGGAGAAGTCAATTGAAGAGCTGGTTTTCTTTTATTAACTCTTATTTTTTAAAGGGCATTTCTTTTCCAAGGCTTTCAAAGAGTCATTGAGGCCAGGGACAGCGCCATCAGAGAGGCAGAGTATCTAAGCATAAGCACAAAAATGGTGGAAAGCTGCATATCCTTTCTCTGCATTTCTGTACCTTCCCACTTCTCTCCACGGCTTCCTTGTTTCTGGTGAGAGAAGCCTCTCCCAGCTCTCCTCCTTCACCACTCTGTTCCCATCTCCCTTTTACCTGTCTGAAGCTCTCTTTGGAGACCACCATCTTTGTGGCTCCATTCTGAGATGCTTTGATTTTGACCATTGGTAACACTGCCTGGGAAGCTAAAGGGGAGCTGGGTGTGGAGTCGGAAAGAGGGACTGATCTACACAGCTGTGCAGTCCATCCAGAAGATACTGGGCTGGTAACTCATCACTGAAGTCTTTCAGTGAAAATCACTACAGAGTATCAAAGTGTAAACTCCTGCCAAGCATCAAAGAAATTTATTGGCCAGAGCAACACACACGAGTATTTTTATGCTTGAATAGTGGTGCTTCTGAAGGGCTAAATAAATGTTCAAGTATAATCACAGTTCATGCATGTGTTGATGAAAAAGAAGATATCACAAAACTCAAAACAAACCAGCAGAACAAATAAAACCCAACAAAACCCTCAGTTCTGCCTCCCTCCCCCGCAAGGTTAAAATCTCTTCAAATCAAGAGAGACCGCATGGGCAGGCAACTATGGGAGGCTTTACATTGATGGTTTCTTTCTTTGAAAAGGCTTTAAATGCTTTTCTCATGTTTTTACAAAAGCTTTTGCATTTTCCAGGGGTTCTCTTTCTGTCTGAATGCCACTGCTAGGAAGGGAAAGGAAATTCTTCATGTCCTTTTGTTGAAATTACGTCAAGGGCTTCATGAGAAAATTCCATGTGCATGGAGCCCTGCATGGGCTCCTATAGATGGCAGGGAGGGAAAATCAATCCCAGCCAAGGAAACGAACAGATGTTTCATACATGGCTGTATCAACAAAGTGATATTAATCAATAAGGAGATCCATTCTTTACGCCCCACAGCTGATTGCCTGGCTCAGTTGGGCAGAATCCAAGAGGATTCTGCCACTCGTGCAAGTAGGGGTGAAACTGGTCCCAAAGTGGCAGCCACACAAGCCAGGCATGCTTCCTACCAGCCTGTGCTGATGAAAGGCATCCAGCCTTAACCTAGACATCCACAACTAGTTAGACTGGTGATTATTTCATTTAGCATCACAGCTGGTTTAAAGAGAGCTCACCGTTAACCAGTACTCGGTGCTTTGATGTCCATCCTCAACATGCTTTTTTAACGATTATCAAGTTATTACGGGCCATAGCCTGCAGAAGACATTCCCTGGAAGTTGCATGGACCCATCCAGAATTCCTCTTACATCTCAGCTGCAGTTGGTGAAAGCAGAGAGAGAGGATGTGTGGAAAAAAAAGTCAGTAGTTGGGAAATGGAAGGGAAGGATTAAATGAAAAGCTCTGACAGGATGTAGCCATGGGGAGCTAATTCACCATTAGCAGATCAACTTAAGTCAGGACTAAGTTTAAAGGGTCAGAGACTAGCAGACAGCTGGCACTCAGCTGGTGATGCTGCTGTGGGTGTGCTGCTCCAGCGTCGCTTATAAACAACACCAGGATACGTTCTGGATTTTTTTATTATTATTATTGTTTTTTGAAGTGACTTGTACAGGAAATTTTTCCTCATCACATGTAAAAGCTGTTCCAATTCCCTGAAGTAAGAGACTTGGCAAGTCAATTACAGGGAAAGTAGAATTGCTGAAGCATATGAACAAATTTTAACAACATGCAAGTGTAACTTTTATTGCCAACAGTAGATGCACATTGGAATTTGAGGAGGGGAAGAAACCGTGATGAAGTGGCAAAATGCAGTTGTTTTTCTTTATCTCCAGAGAATGCTGTGGTTTCATTTGCAAATGAATCATTTTGTTGTGATTTATTCACTTTGTAAATGGATCTGATTTATTTTCCCAGGGGATTTGAAAGATTTTTTTAGTAAAGCAAGTTATCGAGCTGGCTTACAACCAGAGGCAACATAATTGCACCAAAATGTTTGAAGAAGATCAAGTTAGGGTGTCACCTGCCAGAACATTTTGGCAACAAAACAGAATAAAATCCAAGAATACAAGAATACATAAACAAAAAAGCAAGCAACCCCCAAACCAAGTGATATATATATATATATATATATATATATATGTAAAAGCAAGAAAGGAAAAGAGAAAAATAGGATTTAGACAAACAAAACACAGACCCACCAGTTGTTAAAAAAGCCTTTAAAGGAATACCCTGCCTTGGAGCACTCTATTCCAGGGCACTATAATATCAACTTTGACAGAGCAATTAAATTGTTTAATAATCAAACCTGGATCTCATTTATATGTCACATGAACATTGTAAAACAGAACGTATGGAAAGCGTGCTGTACAATAAGATGTGGTTTATTTCATATCACGAGTTTGCTGGTAATTAGATAGTTCATATCACAGGAAAAAGTGTTAACACCTACCAAAGAGAATATATACAGCCAGCAGATTTGCCAGCTTCGATAGTTTTCCTACCCTCTCAGGTTTTATTTTTTTTAACTTTCCATCCCACTGAGAACATGGAAGTTGTCCAAATCCAGATCTCAAGACTTAGTGCAAAGATGCTCCAGTTAACTCAGAAACACCTGTACCTGGCTGCAGAAGAAAGCTTTCCAAAGATGTAATGGTTATACCTAAACCTATGTACAAAATCTATCATTTTGGCAACAGTTTAAAACTAGAGGTGGGCCTGCTCCAGACATAAACAACTTTACTCAGGAGTTTGCAGCATCTTGCTTCTCTTCTTACACTTGTGCAAATGAACTGAATACGGAGGGTTTTCAGCATCACTGCCATAAGAAAGATGCAAAGCTTTGTCATCTATTCTCTGCCTAGGAAGTACTCCCTTCAAGACATCCACCACACTAGATGAAACCCATGCAGTCAGACACAACTCTACAAACTATCTCCCATTATCAGAAATATTTTCGTTACGAAGCAGCTTTCATTCTCATCACAGAAGAATGGACCAATGCTTGATTTTCTGTCACAGAAGAACTGATTTGGATAATGTGGCCACATCTCCTGGCAGGAGAGGTCTCAAAGTTTATTTTAGCAGCAAGTGGAATACCTCCCACTTAGAAAGTTAGTGTTCCTGCAGCAGGTTGGAAAGAGTTTACAATAGGCTTCGATGCCTTTGCTCAGCCACATTTCCTCTTCCAGGATTTGTTGGGAAGAGGGGGAGGGAGAAAAGAGAATAGGTTCCAAACCCTTTACTATCTCTTCTGAGCTTGTTGTCTTTTGTAAGCCACAAAGAACAGATTTTCTTTTGTAAATCCTTAGTAATTAAATGAGTACTTCACTGGCTATATTCTTCAATGGTCTTGTTTCCTAGGTTTTGCCTTTGACAGTCATATTTTGCAAAGGCTGCTGAGATGACTATGCACCTTACCCTACTTAACGCTAAACCAATTGATGCCCGTGCACACTGCATGAAGGAGGAAAAGTTTCATTAATGGCACTTCATTAAAGAACTGTGCTGGAAAGCCCTAAATGTGACCAAACCAACCAAAATCCAGAGCAAGCTGTCTATTAGGAAAGCAACAAAGACAGTTTCGGAAACTGAACTCTGGCTCCACTGCAGCGGATTAGGAAGAGTGATGGGATTAGTGTTTAATGACCTGGGGCAAGAGACAAAGGGAATTTCGACAAAGAGGCTTAGATATGGAAGAATTAACACTCTCTATCCCAGCCATGCCTCTGATGACTTCCAGCATTCTTTCCTGGCTCTGCTGAAGTCTGGGGAGGGGAAAAAAAAAAAAAGACTAGTGGGGCTTTAATACCTCCTTATCCTTTTCTTATCACAGTTCTTTCTGTTTTTAAAGAAAGAAAAGGTGTTTTAATTTTTCTTAATCAGTGCAATAAGCAAAGTTGCTAAGGGCTCGTGCCTCAGCCCCCTGCAGATAATCGCATCCTTAGCCATACATTCGTGAGTGATACTTGTGGATGTTACAGACCTCTCTCTTTCTATATATATTTTATACATCCCCATATTTATATATACACATAAATATACTTATGCAGATAAAGCACATAGTTTTAAAATTACTTAGCACAGTATTTGCCTGCAATTCCATGGACTTAAGAAATACTCCTTGATTTGAGGTTGTCTTGCATAATGGGGAGCAGGGTGAAACAGGCAGGCATTTGCTCACAGAGTTAACCACAGGCTTTCCCAAAATGACATGATTCAGGGCAGGACATGCATCAATGACTGGCAGAGTCCAGGAGCCTGACTTTGCATACTGAAGGTGCAACTCCACTGACAGAACTCTTGATTAACCTCAGCATAAGGGACAGAGAATGCAGACTAAGCAATAATTGTTTAGCAGGGAAAACCTCTTGAAGCTAAAACCAATTAATTAAATAAAAAATTCCAGTAAAGAAGCTGATACCCCTCAACTATGATACTGAGACATTAACATATTTGAGCCCTGAGCAGCACTCCAGTCTCTGACCCTTTGGGTGCTAATGCCAAGGAGACGCTGCTTAAATAAATACACTGCAAGCACCAAACATCCACAAGGAATGAGCTTAGAGGGACCTCTCCTGAGAAGTAATGTGCTCCTACTTTGCTCCAGGAGCCTTCCCAGCCCACTGAGCCAAGGCAAGCACCTGCACTTCTCTGAACTATGGCCCTTTTACAGCTGCTGGTCTGTGTTTCACAGAGGGAGAACCATCCTACAACTGTGCAAAATTTTCCTGCACTGTAAACCAACTCAACATGTAGTTGTTTTTTTAATTTAATTTTTTTTTTCTAAACCAACCCAAAGTACTCACAGAAAAGCTAAGTATTCATTTCACATGTTAGCCAATATGAAATGCTCCCAGAGCAGCTTTAGACTCCAAGGTATTATTTAACCAGTGTGGTTTAGTAGGACAATGGCAGCCCCCTGCCGTAATCCATTCAGGGGCAATACCATCAGTCAGTGTGAAATTAAATACATTACAGGGTAAGAGCTTAATGCGTTTTATAGGCAGTTGTTCATCCACATCAAACTTTAGCTTTTAAAATCCTAACATTTGATCCCACAACAGGAACCATGGCTCGAGAATGAGATTGGCACATTTGCACTGCCAGCAGGGCAGGAAAAGCAGAGCATAGTATTTAGTGGGAAATGCAATTGCCTGAGAGGGGAAAATGCTTGGATTGAGAGAGCTCTGCAGAGCCACATCACTTGTAATACATACACAGGACTGGAAAGAATAAGTACAAACCCAGCTCTGTCTGGCTATGGGTCATCAGAATCAGTATTTCCTACCACTGTGTATATGGGTTTCACTTGCATAATAGTAACAACAACCACAACAATAATAACTCAGAGGGTTGTTTTTTTAATTCATCCGTACAGATTCTAGTTCTAAAAACGTACCCAGGTATGGACAGGTGGTAAATACAAAGCCGGGGCAGGATGTTCATGGGTTATTAGAATCAGTGTTTCCTACCATGTTGCATGCTGGTTTCACTTGTATGCCTATGCATATTATAGAAATAGCAATAGAGGGTTTTTTAAATTCATGCATTCACATTTTGGTTCTATAAACTGTTACAAGCACAATTCCTAAGTCCCCATGGACTTTGGTGGGACTGCTTGCCTAAGCAGGGGGTATTCCCACATTGGAGCCCGCAGACTCACGGCTTTTTGCTGCTAAGTGCTCTTCCTTGACCCAGCTGCCAGGTCTTGCATGGAAGTTGTGCCCATCCATGCTCTAAAACTCAAATGCTCTGGCTTCCCTTTGCCACAGAAACATCCTAACCCGTGAAAATAGTTTGCAAGAGAGAGGTACAGAAAACACCAAACAGAGGGGCCTGTTATATTCTGCTCTCAGTTACACTTGCTTAATGCAGGAGTAAATTCCATTTGTTTCAGCCGAGTTACTCCAGATATAAATAGGGGTAAGTGAGATCAGAACCAGGTCCTTAGAGAGCCCTCTGCCTTCTGTGATGGTGCTTCTTAAAATGAAGCACTGATAAGCCCCACTGGTAAAAAAATTATTATTTAAAATATCTTCAGAGCTATCTGTTGCCCAAAATGGCTTTTAACTGTTGAAAGAACATCAAACATTTAAAAACGCATAATCTGCTCTCAGCACCGGCACACAGTGCCAGAAATATTCGTCAGCCTTATGTTTTTGGATCATATGTCACAGCGGATTATCTGACACTCCATGAACACTGCCTGCTTCCTCCAGTTGCGGCTACAAAACTTGTTCTCAGGCATGTCACTGGATGCTACAAGCATCACGAGGCGGACACTGCCATCCCAGAAAGGTTACTGTATCTCCCCAGCCTACAAGCAAAACTACCCCTTATATCCTGATAATGCCTTCCCTCTTTGAACAGAAAGACCCAAGAGAAACTTCACTGAGTTTTTTTTAGTGATGAACATTTGGATAACTCTTTAAAATGTTCCAGGGCTCCAGGTGCTATTGATCCAGCAGTGTGAGCTGAGAGTCATAAGCTCCACACCTAAAGAAAGGCTTTATTGCCTGGGGTGAGTGGGTGGGGAACTCTTTAGGCTCCGAGGGGGCCAGCGAAGCTACAGGCAAGCACTGCAGCTGACTCTGAAGACAATGAGGGAAGGGAGAAAAAAAGAGGGATGCAGGGAAATCGAAAGAAGAACTGAATTTATTTGCAGATCCATGTTTTCTAGCTGAATGTTGACAAGAAAGAAAAGTCTGGGATCCTCCTTTGCAAAACATTTCAGCTAGTCAGAAATATTTTAATTCACACAAAAAAAAGTCCTATTTATTTTTAGTATCCCCTCCTGATAACAAGATTAGTCTTCTAAAATATACACCTTTGGTCTACCTTTCTTTTCAACTGTGCCTTATGTGCTTTCTTGGGACAAGTGGGAATCATGTGGAAGAGACAAGAGGAGGAAAACCTCTCTGCCACATAGCCACCTGCCCCTTCTCTTGCATGATTCCTCCTCCCTTTCCATTGTTTCCTGCCCTTCACTCTGTACCACTCATTCAACCACCTAAGGCTCAGTCCATTCCCAGCCTTGAAGCTCTGGAGGCATGGGAAACTCGTATATCCTATATAGTCTTCCTGAAGACACCCTGCTTCTCTGACGCCCAACAGCAACTTCCACACACGCCTTGCGCTCCTTGTCAATGCACTGGGCAGCCCAGATTCGAAAGTTTTGAATTTCCTTCATTTCTTCCCATCGCCTTTCCTGAACTGGGAAATTGCAAGACTAAACGTGCCCTGAAATGCCACCAGTTGCCCTTGCTTACATTCTCTCCCATGAGCATAATCTCAAAGATGATGCCACACAACACAATGGCAATTGCAGCTTGTGGAAAGCTCCCGAGAAGGCAGCAGTGGACCAACCAGGACATGGAAAGCACTATCACAAGAGTACCCAAACCTACTAACCCTGTGAATCACTTACCCTGCTGCCAAGAAGAGCCAAAAGGAATGGCTGCTCCTTGAATGGCTTATGGCTAACAAAATCCAGTTTTTCTTTTTGGGTCATCTGCTCAACTGCAGAACAGGGTGACTCAGACTCCATATGGGCACCTCCAGTCACCACAGCAGGGCTGGCTCTCCCAGCAGCTCTTGGGCAAGCCCAACTCCACCTGAGACACAGGTCTGACAAAAGCCTAAGAGCCAACCCCTCGGCCAACCCTACTTTGCTTCATGGCAGGGAGGAAGCCACGTCCTAACCCCGTATGTCTATTTTCCAGGATGTGGGACTAAACTCCTAAATTTTCTTCCCTTAAAGTACATTTTTCCAACCACCAAGAAGTCCAGGTTTGGTGTCTGGAATCCCAACAGGCTGGATCAGCACTGGCCACCGGTCATTAGCAGAACCAGAGGCTCAGAGGCACTAGTTGTCAAGACTCTGGAAATGCAGCTTGTTTGCAACTTTTTCAATGAAATGTGATAATTAAAATTTTTTTAAAAAATGAGAAAAAACAGCTAACATATTCTAAGGCAACCACATATTTTTTTCTCTGCAAGCAGGAAAACAAAGCTCCCCCAAAATTATTTGATAACAAAACCTTCAAATATGGAACACACTTACTGGGAAAAAAAGAGCCACCAAAAATCAGTTGTCAGTTTTATCTCCAGTTCTACCACACTTCTGTCTCTAATATCTGAAATGACTGATCATCCAGCAGAATTTCTAATGCAAGAGAAACCTGAAAGTGCCAATCAAACTGGGTTTTTTTCAGCTGCAGGTTCCAACTCTGAGAAATTCCTGGGAGGAGGGAGATGGCCTCAGGCTCTCACACCAGTTCTCCTGCCTCCCACCTTAAATTGCCATCCCACTCTTAACCTTGTCCCCTCAGCATTTCTGGGTGGGTCCTGAAAACACACACATACTTCTTTGCCACTCCTTGTCTCAGCTGAAACCTGCTGCTGTCTCACCCCAGCCATGACCTCACCCCAACACACAGGTGCACCTCGGGGCTTTTTGGGAAAACCTATATTTCTCACAAAACAGGTGTCTGTGCCGCAGAAGGGTAAGTGGAAATGCACCACAGAGTGATCTGTGTTTTCCAGACCCAACACCATTATTTGTTCTCCACAGATTTACTTGCTGATACCCTACAGCATCTTTTCAATGAATAGGACTATTCAGAGCTCTTCAGTAGATGCTTTCAAGTCATCAGAGAGCAAATCCTCTCCAATCCCAAGCCACCCTCATCCCCAGTAAGTTTCAGTACTTTTGGGTTTGGACGAAAACCTCAAAGCATAATCCAGAGAGTCAGAAATGAGAAGACAAATAAAACAAACCCAATGTTTTTATCACCGTGATGCTGGGGACTGCGGCTCCTGATTTTAGACCCTGATGCACAATATACCTTACATACACTTTACCCTGGGACTGTGTCAGCAGCACAAGGTTTCTGCCTGACTTGGTGTAGAGGGGACCAGACTCATGCCTGTTAAGTAAAGAAATAACAAAATTATTCTGACTTTCCAGTGGTGAAACTGAGAAGGTGATGCAGCCCTGAATTAAACCTGGCAAAAATCCACAAAGCTTGGTTTTCTCAGACACAGAGAACAGAAGGAGGTGACATGACCCCACTTCTATGGGTGCTTTGCCTGAGGTGCTTTGCTGGAAGTAACTTGTACCAAAAAACACCAAACCCTCCTCCCCCCCAAAACCCAACCCCAAAAAATCCCAAAAACCCCAAAACAAACCAACCAAACAAAAGAGAGAAAAATCCTTTGTGGTTTCTCCATCAACAGGTAGTAGTAGAAAGCTGACCTGCTTTCAAGATGTTTCTGGCCAAATTTTTGGTATCTTCTTAAACCTGGAAATTCCAGCTATAGGGCTTAACTATTTGCTATCCAGAAGAAACTCACACCTCTGAAATTTCTTCTGTCCTTCACTTCTCTCTAGCCAAAGAATTACCTGATTTCACCAAACTGAAACAAAGTTCATAACTTGTCTCCATGACTGTCTGGATATGTTCTTTACATGAGGCTGCTTTCAAAAAATGGATAATATACCAGCGGGCCAATACATTGGATTGGTAAAATAAATGGATACCTTAAAAATAAAGGTTGACCATTTTTGTCTGTAAGAACCGTACAAATACAGAATTGTGTGAAGAGAAAAACTGAAATGCTACCCACTACACCTGCAAACGTAGCAGTTTCAATGTGTAAACATCTTCAGCTTTTCTACAGTCCCCAGAGGAAGAATATTGTTCTCTGGGGCAGACAGAAAGATCCAAGGCCAAATAAATTATGCTAAAGCCTCTCAACAAAAAAAAAAAGCGCTTGCTGTCCTTAATGGAGCCCTTTGAAAGCTTCAGCTGCATTTAAACATCTCCTCCTCATCCCTTCCATGTTTCCCCCACTTATTTCAGCTGACAGATGCTCAATCTCCCAGCAGCCGGCTGAAATGCCAAACAAGGTTCCCTCTTCCTAGAAATGCTTATCTGCAGAGAACAAAGCAGCATCTTGTCAGTCACATTTGGCAATGCCTTGAGGTGTTCTCTTAAGCAAGAAATCACCAAATACCAGTGGCTCTCTTGGTTCAGGGCATTACCCTCTGTTACTGTACTTGTCTTTCCCCACCATAAAATATTTGTTGGCAAGAGTGAGCACCTATGCTGGCATGGAAGGCAGACTCATACACCATGAGGAAGGTTTTTTCCCACTCCTCTCCCCATGAACTGCTCTTTGATCTATTTTTCATATGTTTCCCCATCCAAGTGCACAAAGACAAATATTCATTGTAATATTTATGAATGCAGCCTGATAGTTACTATGGTTTCAAAGAAAACAGGAAAAATGGATACAAAACTGGATGCGCTTCACGTCAGGCAGCTATAGGTATGGCACATGTTATAAATTCTGTTCAAACTGACTCACTTATTTCGATGAGGTAAGTGTTGACGTTAGACAATTTGGTGGGGAGCATTTATTTCTGCATTTATTAAAATGTCAGTAACAGCAGGAGTAACACCTCCTAAAAAGCTTGCAGGTGCTTGTCTTCAAAAATGCAACATTTGAAGAGGATGAAAAGGCACAAACTACATTTAAAATGATTCACCGGTGGCTGGAAGAGAATAGATATGTTCAGGTGTTTAATTAATGCATGTGATGCATAATTGACATTGCTCAAATCCAGGGGGCTGCCCAAATTGCTAAATTTCAGCATGTCCAAAATGCTCTGCAGAAGAAGAGCAAGGAAGAAAAGAAGGATTTGTGCAGATCTTGATGTGTTGCCAAAACAAAACATTTAATTTATTCAAGGGCCATGCTTTCGACATACCCAAATGCAGGTGAGCACTACCTCTGAACTGTAAAGTACTCAAGTGAAAAGGTAAACGGATGAAAAATATATCAGTAAAAATGCATTCGATATGTAAAAATAGCTCTGCAGAGGTCAGGGTATTAAGAAGTGGAGGCAATGTCTAGTGGCTACAGACGAAGCATCAGGCTCAGGATGGTACCACAGCACCAATATTTTTTCATTCTCTCTCTCTGAAAACCTTTCAGGAGGCTACTTGCAACCCCCTTTGCTCAGTTCTCCAAAGAAATTGGTAAGGCCAGAATAAGACGTTGGCTTGTTCACATCAGAAGGAAATATAAACTGAGGTCAAGGAAACCACAACATCTGGAACGTGAGAAAAGGATTTACTGTTAAGGGCTTAATGAACTCTGAAAATAAAGTTCTCAACTTCGTTAATTTGTTTGGGCTTCGAAGAGGAATAAAACATGAAGCTGGAAGAAGGTTTTATGGCTTTCCCAAAGAAATAAGAACTACATCTGTGCTAAAATTAGCAGAACCCAATGACAGTAGGGAGTGTGTCACTATTATTTAGCCGATGCTAGGAAAAAAGGCTACATTGTAACTGCTGGCTGTTTCTGTGCAAATTATTGTGGGAAAAGAGGAATTATGGACTCTTTGGCTTTGCAGCTGAGGGAATGACAGCATTCCTGAGCTGGTGGGGGGTGGGGCTGGGTGGGGATATGCAGGTTCTTGCAGGTAATAAGGATCTGCCTAATGCCAATCACTCAGTGTTGGATGGGTGGAAGGATGCATCTGTCCTCTCATTTTAGTTTGAATTAGGAATGTGTACAACTATAGCACTTTGATTTAAACTGTGAGCTGTTTTCATGGTGTGCAAAGCCGAGATCCATTCAGATGAAACGAAAGCTGGAAGATATACATTTAATGCATTCCAGGCACTACACCAGGCACTCAGTCCATGGGAAACAGATGAGAGCTAATCCCAGGGAAACCCTTCCACAGTGCACGCACAGGGAAGGTGGGAGATCCTCAGCACTGGCTGTCTTGCTCTATACATTCACTGCAACTTTGCTGCCCTGTGTGCTAAAGTAAACAATAGCAAAGCACAGCCATTTGAGAAGCTGACCTCATCTATTTCTTGGGCTATTTCTATGCAGCACCTCATACCTTCAGGCATCGGTTCTTTCCTTCATTCCCTCAAAGAGCAGCATTTAGTCCCCAGTGAGGCCAGGGACAAGAAACTGGGTGAGGACACAGGTACAGATTGTTCCCAGGGAACTCTTACTGCAGTGATGTGTCCAAGAAACAAGAAGTAAAAAACCCATTTGAGGATTTACAGCTCATTCCCACGGAGTAGTGAATGCGCTTGCCTTGCGACTGTCAACATGAAGACCAAAATCTTCTCTTGCAAAAATGCCACAGATTTGATCACAAGTCTCCTCACTGTGCTAATCAGATCCAATTCTAGTGTCTGGTCCCCAGAATCAGGATCTAATTAGGATTGACACATGCTTCCCTGCTTGCAGCAAGGGGCCATCTCCTGCCAAATAATTGGAACTGTAATAACTACAGTGGTCCAGGCGGGGAGGTTAGTGGAAGGAGAGGACATGGAGCAGCAACTGGGTAATTTCCCCAACACAATACTTTGACATGATTTTGGTGGCATTTATGATGCTTTTACCCTCAAACATCAATACAGCTGAGGTTTGTTCACCACACAGATCTGCAGGCTGCAAATTGGATGTAAAAAGGGGAGTTGATACATAACACAACATGTATTTCTCATTCTGCTCCTACCTGGGAGATCCTGGTTTTCCTGTAAATAGCAAGTGCCTTTAGGCTTGGGCTACTTTTTGCTGAGCAGTGGAAGACAATCCTGAGCAAGCAGAGAAACAGCAGCTGTTCTCCATGGGATGTACCTTGAAGGATTTTCACAAAAATCATGGTTTTGCAGACTTGAGTGAGCAACAATGGGAGAATAACAGTGTTTGGAGCAGTATTTTTCAGCAAACAGACCTCTTCTGCTCTGCACATACACGTCTGCATCACTGATGTCAGCTCGCACACTGCTGGCTCAGCCATTAAAAGCTATACATTTGTGTGGACACATTTCCCCCGGTGTTTGTATGTACATGTGCTCAGCTTATGGTGGGACAGAGTGCTCTGCTCTCCCTCTGGAAAATCACAGCAGGTATTGGCTTTATGAGACAGCACCAGCCAACACCGATTTCCCCACTCCCTCAGTTTGCTTCTGCCCTTCAAGTGCAACGTGCTAAACAATGATCACTTACAAAAACTCCAACACGACATTTCAGTCCTTTTCTACATGAGAAAAACAATATTTCCCTGTACCTCCACTGTGTTTTGAGCTTCCTCATTGCATGGAAAATACATAACAAAATAAAATAAATGCACTAAACTAGAATATAAATATTACGGGTTTGTGTTCTTTGTAGTGCCCATTGGAGGTATTGGCGGGGTGCAGGTGTCCTCACTATAACTTCACCACCACAGATAGCAGTAAATGCCCTTTATCTCCTGCCCAAAAGGTACAATCTCATAAAGACTCTTATTTTCTCTTTTCCAAATCACAAACTGTTACACAGCCTCCTCCCTGCAAGGACTCCTAAGGACATTACCAATATTAACAATTTATGGTTCAGGGCACCCCTGGGGACAAGCACTATTTCTACTTTCTCAAGGACAAAACACCTCAGAAATCCCTCGTGCCCAGGGCAGACACCAAAAACCTACATAAGAGATGAGAAATGAACTTGAACCTCCAGGCAGACAAACTGGTCAAGATTATCATGCCCATATGTAGCCTGGTGCAAAACACGGACATTATGTCAAGAGCCCAGCTACCCACCAGAGAGTGCTACCAGTGGATACACAAACCCACTACACGTCAGCAGCCATTTCCATAACTGACCATGCTGAGACATAATTTCACTTCAAAGAGAAGTATGGGGTGTGGGTTTCACTTACTTCCTTCATTGAGGCTTCTGCCATGGAAAGGACTCAGGCAAGAGCTGATGGGGACAGCTGGAAGGTGGCATGTGGGATGGGGACAATATGGGGACAAGGCAGCCTCAAATACAAGAAGCATCAAAAGCAATTTGACTCAGACCAATCCAAGAACTTCCTATGACAGTAGGCATAGAGGCAGGCTTCCCTCCTTTCCTCAAGTATTAATTGCAAAATAATGATTTCCTCAAGAAGGAATGTTAATTCTTCAAGTTAACAGTACACCCACATCCATTTGCACTAAATATTTCAGAGTGACTTTGGGGAAGAAGGAAAATCCACACCACTCAAACTTACATGAGTTTAAATACAACTATTTCCAAACATATACTCATAAAATATTGTGTAGAGAAGATTGATTGAAGTGCTGATGAAAACGTCATATTTGTGATACCAAGAAGGTTACTCAGAGCCCTACATCTTGAAGCCATTCCCTTTTGCTCCTGCACTGATGGGGCATTGGGCTGAACAGAAGCAGGTTCTCCACCCTCCCCTCTCCTCCCCACTTGGAAAAAATGGCAAAAATTGACCATTAGCTGGGGATTAGCTCATACATTAAATACTGTTGTAAAATACTTTTATGGTGCTACTTCTAGTGGTTTTAAAAATTACTATTCAGAACATCGAAAGCTCAGGGTGAAAGATATATATGCACTTTTTTTTTTTTGTAACAAGAGCGTAATCTTTAAACTGAAGATTACAACTGATTGTAAGAAGGCAGAGCATTGACCTTTACAATGAAATTGTTCTTCCCTACCAAATATAAAATATCCTAAGTATAATCAACTCATAATAATTACCTAATCCTTATTATTTCGCTTTTAGAATATTTATTTAGGCTTGGGTTACTAAAATTTCAAATAAAATGGAGTCTGCTGTCATGGCTTTTTATCCAAATGACTCGTAGTCTCTTGTAAACAGTTCAGTGATCTGATTTCCATTGGGACAGGAGTTGTAAAAGGCCAGGGATTTGCGATGGATTTACACATATACTGTTTCAGTCAAGTTACCAAGGCCGACTTAACAGCCCTTTTCCTCAGAGTCTTAAATACATTTGCCACCCAGCCTTTTAGACCACGCTCAAGGAAAAGGGTGATGACATTGTAAAGGGTGCTTGAACTTCACTGGAAACTCCAATTTACATTCTTTTAATCAGCAGTGAATGCATTTATTTATTTATTTATATTTAGAATAAGCTTTGTGAAGTAGCTTGAAAACTAATTCTTGCACATGGGCATGACACAGGTTTTTTGGAGTTTTGAAAAGGTCATTCAGGATTTGGAATACAACAGAGGCCAACACTCGGAACTCAATTGTATCGCAGATATTAGCCTACCCTCTGAAGTCCAAGTCAGGAACAAAATATCAGATTATCGGCCCATGCTAATAGGACTTTTTTAAAAGCAAAGGTCCTCCAGACTAAATACCAACCAAACAAACATTAGCCCCCTCTGATGGCTCACCACTTCTCAGTAAAGTTCAAATAGTCTGACTTGTGATTGCGCAGAAATGTACTGATAATGAAGGTAAACTAAATTTGTGGTTATTTCTGAGGGCTGAATGACTGGTCTGATTGTCTCATTCACTTGGCAAACAATTTCTTTTCTATACGTTATTGCAGCCACAGATATAATTTCTCTAGCACTGTAGAAAGAATCAGATTAAAATATGATACAGAAGCAGCACTTACCTTGGGCTGATTAATATGTTTAAGCTGTTACCATGCCACCATGCTTAAAAGCATAAAGATACGCCTTTCTACACTAGTCTATA
This sequence comes from Rhagologus leucostigma, assembly GCA_013397725.1. NCBI lineage: Eukaryota > Metazoa > Chordata > Aves > Passeriformes > Rhagologus > Rhagologus leucostigma. The sequence goes on from VZTD01005947.1 coordinate 41,807, forward strand.
TATATTGGTACCTCTCGTGTGCCAGGAAAACCTCTTTGATTAGTCACACTAAACCATTTCTTAAGTGGTATGAATTTCTCAGGCCTACACTTTCAATAATCAAGTAATAAATTCCGGAACTAATCATGAGCTGTGCTGTCTCTCCTAGGTGATGCGCAAGGAGATTCATCAAGAGTTTCTTCAACCAGAGAAAAACTAAAATGCCTTAAGTAATTAAAACTGCATCCTACAATTTGGAGCAAAATTTATTTCAGAGGTGAAACATAGACCGTATGCTACACACCACTCCACAGCGGCCACTTGACTCTGTGCTTTGGAAAGGATTTTTGTTAGAGCATGAACTACTACGTCCTAGTGGGTTCAGCCTGTGAGAAAAAGAGCCAGTTCAGCAGGTAAAACCTAAGTGCTAATGAAATAAAGATAGCTGGGTTTTTCTTTTCATCTTTCACAGACTGACAGCAACAGCCCGAGGAGACACATACATGGTGATCTTCTACAATCCAGAAGCTTTTCTCAACCCATGCGCCAACTCCTGGAGCTGTAACAATCAGCTTCGAGCAAGGGAGAAGGACATCTGAGCCAGACTTCTGAACTTGAATATAGGAATATATGAAACCCTAGGACCTACAGAGCACTCTTAGCACTCTGCTGCCCTAAATGACAACATTCTTTAGAACTGTGCATGAAATTTAATCTAATTCTTTTGTACTCATGTTACCATTCGCTTGGCTTAAACATCGTGTTTTTAAGCCAAAACACAAAGTTAATCTATCATAATGCTCCTCCAGGTGAGATTTATTATAGATCACTTTCTAAAACCCGTGTGTTCTATGTGCATGTGCATACCATATTCATCTTATTATTATCCAGTTGAAAAATTCCCAGTGTGTGCAACGCCTCAGATATAATAGCAGGCATGCCAACAGAATATGACACTTATGCTAATCTGCACCCCGCTGTGGAAAAACATACACAAGGATTCCATTACCACATTCATTAGGCTGCAGTGCACTTCATCTTGAATAGGGATTATGAACTATAATAGAGTGAAAACAGTTGATTGAATCCACTTAGCCAAATCTATGACATTAACCAAATATTTCGGCGTCAGGAAGAGGAGGAGTTGAACCTTCTCCTGGTGGGGCGTGTTGCCTTTGCCTTTTCTCTCCCTGGCACTTTAGTTAGTATGAGAAAAGTTTTGAGAAGGCAGAGGTCACAATGAAACTTTGTGTTGAGACAGAGTTTTAAATATTCAAAAGTGCTGCCCAAGAACTAGCCGAGAGCAACGTGACACAGATGCTGTTGGGAGAGATGGGGACTTTCCAGACACATGCACTATTTCTTGTTTTGTACAGGTTCCTCAAAGCACATGAGCAAACTCTCCATGCACCTGTTACACGTCTTTTTGGCACCAGTGGAGACTTCCAAGCTGACCATATGTGCAGCAAAACCTCCCAGTGATGACACTACACTGCTTGAATGGTAATCCCATTCAGATGAAAAAAAGACATTTTCCGGTTTTGTGTTCAGGTTTCCAAGTATACTTTGAGTGTACACTCAATTTTTCGGTTCTACACAATACAGTTGCCATCTGACAGCCTGCCTTTATTGGCAAAAAATTCAACTGTAACTATTTAAAATACTGTCAAAAATAATAAAGACTGGAATACAAGTTACCACTCGAGAAATATTTTGGAATTTAGTTGTGCCCAGAAAAAAAGAAAAAGAAAACAGAAAGAATGAAGCCTTCCCTGTGTACAAGACTCAAAAGAGGATAATAAAAACCTTCTGTGCTTAGTATTTAGTAATTTCTGTGACTCTCCTGTTTATATACATCCTTTGTAATGTAGCAAGTAAACAGGAAGTTCCTGTTAGGAGCAGTGCAATGGAACTGAAAGGAGAATTGCTGAAACTGGTGATAGAAGCTCTGCCGTGCTCCCTTCTTTCAGTTAAAAAGCCAAGGAAAAAGAAAAGAGTAGAAAAACGTGGAAAGCGTCATCGAGCAACCAATTATATTCAGAATGTCTAAAATTTGTTTTCCTTCCATACATCTGACCCGTATTGCACGGTCCTTACTTGGGGGCATTTGCTGAGCTCAGTTAGTGGTTCCCACTCCCCGCAAGTGGTTCCCACTCCTCCTGCTCTGTCAGCTCTTTTTCCACCCAAGTTTTGGCAAAGGTGGAGGTAGCTCCCGCCAGGACAGATGAATCCAGCAGCAGCCAATACCAGTCTGGAGAGGGGACATCTTACCACTGACTGCCAGCCTCATGAGGTGAACCCAGCACGAGCCGGCAAGGATGACTCCTGAGCCCTTCCCTCCTAAAAACACAATACTGTGGAACTGAGGGATGAACAGCACTTGCAGATGCTCCTTTCTGCACATTCTTCTGACTGAGGGTGGTGAAGAAGCCAAGGAAGAATATACATAGAATCATACATATTAAAACAGAAAAAAAAGGATGGATGAATTTGATGGGAAGGTTGGAAAAAAAGTAGGATTTTGTGGCAGAATTCATGTAAAGAAAAAGGTGATAGAGATCAGATGGGACTTGGCAGTGAAAAAGCTGGAAAAGGCCGGTTTGCTGATGCTGCGGGACTAAATACTGAACTGATTTGGAGTTTGGAGAGAAAGAATTTCTGGTAAAAAGAGGCCGCTTATATAATGGCAGAACACCCAGCATCATGTTAATCAATGTGCTTGGGAGACAAGGCAACTAATCATCACATAGGCACTGGGTACAGGCTGCAGGGGTTCAGGGATAAAATCATCTGTCGTAGACAAGGCTTACCGCTGATGTTATTACACTTGTGTTTTTAAAAATAATACCTGATGTATGGGATTTCTGGAGAGTTAACAATACCATCAGTGGAAATGGTACCAGAATCCAGCCAGCTTCATAAATCCCCTGTTGGAGTCTGTATTTGGCAATAATCCCTGCAAGTTAAATCTTTTTCGCTGGCATTACTTAACCAGTTTTCAAAGTCTTGCCCAAAAATAAAGAATTGGGTTTCTGCATACACACAGGTATTTATCTCAGGAAGATGCTGAGTTCTGTCTGAAAGGGTGATTTCAGCAGAAACTAAGGTAAGTTGGTATTTTATGGCACCAGATCTTTGGACTATAGGCTCAGTTTTAGTGGAGAAAGTTTTATTGCTAACTTCAGAAGGAACAACTCTGTGGCCTGTATAAAATATCCAGGAAAAGAAGCAGCAGTCTATAAACTCCTGAAGGAAATGTGACACCCAGGAACAGCAAGAGAAAACCTGAAATTTTACTAAAGGTAAACCACTTAATTTACCAAGAAAAGGAACACACTCTTGGGATGATATTTTTCTATTTTTTTTTTTAGTTGAGGTCCAGCTTCAGTTTTTCAAGTTTGAAAGGTAAGTGGGAGCATCAAACAGGTTGAACAAGGCTCTGTTTTTTTGCTACAGGAACATGGCCCTTTGCACTGAGATTGTAATACAATCCATTCTCTCTGGGACTGCAAATGCTACAGTGCAAAACTGTGTTTGAAAACCTCTTTTATCATTCATCGTCTCCAGACTGAAATCATTTTTGACAACCTCTGCAGAAAACAAGCAGCTTTCTGGCTACTGGCGAGCCGATTAAAGGGAGGAAACACATGTTCACTGTCAGACAGAGCCCCTGGAGAAAGCATTGACAACCTTTTAACCTCCTTTCCCAGTGAAAGTGCCCAAATGTTTCTCTGGAACAAAACCCCCACATTGTTTTAAGCATCTTTTCATTTAATGCACTATATTTTTCAAGACACGTTAAGAGTCAGAGGAATTCCATTTTAACATGGAGGTTTCACAATCAGTTCAATTCCCATGCAAATGGTCATATAAACAATTATTAAGGGGGAATTTCTTTTCATGAACTTTTTTCATCTCTTTCTTATTTCTTTTCTCTTTCTTTTCTTTTTTCTTTTCTTTTCTTTTCTTTTCTTTTCTTTTCTTTTCTTTTCTTTTCTTTTCTTTTCTTTTCTCTTCTTTTTTCTTCTTTTTCTTTTTTTTCCCCTTCACTGTCTGACCACAGTTTAAATACCAACACACTGAAAAGTTCACTAACCTTTTCAGTGATTTCTCAAAACAAGCCAAAAAGCCACAGGAGCGAAATTTTCTGAGCAGTAGGAAGGCTGACTAGCAGACATTATTAGCACTTTGAGTATTCAAATCTGGCCATGGAAACTTTTGTGAGTTACAAGATGCTGGGGCAGGAAGCACCACACGTTACTGATATATTTGTTATCAAGGGAACTACTTTCCACTGTATTTAATCATCAGCAACAGAGGAAAATAAATTTTCTTTTGAGAAGTAAAACAAGAATTTTTTTTTAATGGAAAGTGCTTTCAGAGCAACTGGTCTGGCTTTCTTTGTAGTTATAAAAGTCCACTCAGAGGTTGTTTAACATTTAACCTTGCTATTTTTACCTTAATATCAGCAGCTGGAATAGTTCTGTCTGTTTTGATAAAACGAGACTTTTTTCCATGTTGCCTATTTGCTTTTACAGCTGAAAGGAACTGTTCCAGCTGAAGTAGGTAACTATAAAACTGCAGTGGGCTAAGCCGCCTGGGAGAAGAGTAGATTATTTGATTAAATGTTCCTGCAAGTAACTGCGCAAGGTACTGTCCAATAACACACAATATCTGCTAATGAAAGATAAAAGGCCGTGAGCTCTGCAGGTGGGGATGGGGATTTGCTTTTCCTTCTCCAAAGACCTTGTTCTAGCCATGCTCAATAGCTCTGCTACCTTTTAACTTGTCTTGGTTTTCACACGGATTACGACTTGGCTATGATAGTTGTGGTGGGGAAAAATTTTCAAAGCTGGAGCTTGGCTTCTCCAATGTTTCTCCAAAAGGACTTACTCCATTTCATGCCTTTTTTGTTTCATTTTTCTTTCTTCAAAAATACCCTTGCTCCAATACCAGAGTTCAAAATGCAGCCGACAATTTTTAGATGACAGCTTCATCTGCATTTTCAGGTATGGCAGCTGCTCACAAACTAGTTGGCTTTTTGCATTACTGTTCATCACACAGGCCGTGTTTCAAGTTGACATACTGGGACACGTGGCACAGAAGATGTCCCTCCTGATGTTATTTCTGCTGAGTCCCCAGTTGCCCGAACCTACCTTAGGTAAGCGGAGGAGGATGCGAACCGAGCTCCTGCAGCAGTGTTTTGCATGAGACTGGAAATCAGCAGGGCTTGTGCCTCTGAGTCATTTAAATGCCTTTGGAAAACGGCCACCCATGGAGGGATGGTATGTTTCAACTGAGCACCTTGGATCAGGCAGGTGGTCAAACAATCACCACTTTCTTCTGACCCACTCCTGCCCTATGCTGGCAGACATTCCTATCTAATGCATCTCCCATGGTTACAGGAAGCAATCTCATTCATATTTTAAGTAATACAACAGCTTTAAAGGAAAAATTTTCTCTCAGAACTGAGTTATAAAAGCAAAAGAAGCAATTCCTCAATGTTTCTCCTTTCCAGGAGATGCTCATTTTACAACTTTGACTTCCCCCTTATATCCAAGAGATTCACAGCAGGACATGACCATTAAAAAAGTGACATTTTTCACCTTCTTCTCCAGTCCAAAAGGGGGCCCTCCCCTCTTTTGAACAACAGACTAAGAAAGTCAGGTCCCATCCAGCAACTTGTGAAATCTTTCAGAGCAGAAGCCAGGAGTATTCACGGAAGTGTCAAGAAATAAATCTGAGCAAATATAGTCAAAAACGCAACACAACAATAAATAGTAATATCCTTTAACATTTTTTAGCTGAAGATCATGACATGCTTCCTTAACAAGGTAAATACTGTTATGCCAATTTTAGAAGTGGGAAAGCAGGGATCCGACAACTGAAGAATAGCCTGAAGACAGCCAGTTTGTTGCAGGGCTGGAAATGGATCCCAGACCCTCCTCGTCTCCATCCCACGTTCCACACCTCCCACAACATACACTGCTTGCATGCAACAGCTCCATGCAATTTAAGTTTGGGGGAAACACAACTTTGTCCAGGCTGAACTGTTTATCACAGGCTACAAAATCCCATGGATGAAGTTACCCTTGTAGTAAACTCTGCTAATTGCGTTCAGCCAAAATCACATGCTCAGCTACAGATACATGCAGAAAACAGAGTTTACCCAATGCTACTTTAGGCATATATAGCTGACTCTTTTCTGTGTGGAAAACTCCAAGCAGGTGAGTTTAAGGGCTTTTTATTTACCCACTGTGCTTCTATCATAGGAAACTATTTTCTAGTAAACAGCCTTCTGTCTTAATTTGAAAGCACAAAAATCTACCTCTCATATTGGCAGTTTGTTTGAGCAGTTATTTATTCCAGGAGCACCTACATTTCCAATTTACATTTGTCTCATTTCAGCTTCCTGATACCGGTTTTGTTTTGCATCATTTATTCAGCAAATAAAACTATTTTGTATTGCTTGGTACTTTCTTCCTCTGAGAACTTCTTCAAGTCAAGCCACCTTCCAATCTTCTTTTCTGCAACAATGAGCAGAGGTCTCTCATCTCTATCACCTTCAGGGGCTTCCTACAGCTATTTGCTGCACTTTCACACCTGAACATCCTCAAAAGTGGAAACCCAAACTGCATGTCCTGGCAGGAGTCTCAGCAATGCAAAGTACCAGTAAATGCAGCTCCTCTCTTTCACTTCCATTTATATATCCAAGGATGGTGGCAGCAACTGCTGCTACACCATCATACTGGGGCTTTGCTTGAACATTATAACCTCTAAATGTTTTCTGGAATCTAAAACCTCCCCAGGGTAGCTCTGTTCTTTTGGCATGAAAATACATTTGCAAACATGCTTTAATTGGTGTAGGCTAGTGAGAGACTGAGCCTGCTCTAAATGATTTCTCTTCCTCATTATTTACTGGTGTAAATATAGTTATAATTCACTGTTATTACCTCATTATTATTTACCAACATAAGTTTATAAATAATTCAGTGATATTCATATTATTATTATGCATAATACCATGAATTATAGGAATAAAAAAAAATCACAGTGGTTACCATTAAAAAGTCAACATTAATCAACTTTTGCCTCAAAGTTCTGTAAGAGATAGTGTAGTCTGCTCTGTCCTCAGAATAGGAAATAAGTGTGGGACCTCAGATACCACAGTATGGTAACAGTTGGCAGATGGTTCTTCTAAAATGGTAACCACTGCAACTAGAAGTGTAATTGGAAAACACATTACATCATGTTTGTTTAGAAAAAGGGAAAGCCACAGTTATTTATCACTCACCTAAACTATCAATTGCAATACCTTCAAACAAATGTGTCCAGAGAGATTGCTCAAACACCACCAAATATTTCTGAAAGCTTTCTGTAGAGCTGATCAAAAAAGCTTGTGTCAAATGCTTCTGTAAATGGGTTTTGGGGGGGGAATAGACCAAATTTAGATTTTTTTCTTTTTTTTTTATGTTAGACTTTTTCTTAAATACCACTAGTTTAAAGGGTGGGGCTACACACACACAAAAAAGACAGCAAGAGGGCCTATTTTTCTTTATGCTAATTTTGTAAACATTAATCATTTTGCAAATAACTGTCATGTCATGTCTCAAAGCTTTAGGCTGCTATTTTAGTACCAGGATTCTCAGACAACAAAGGTAAAACATAACATTTCTTCCTGTCCAGCATTTGACTACATTCACTTGTCCCACAAGGCTGCTTTAAATTCAAGTCTAATGCCTTGGCCCTGGGTGGGGACACTGAACATCAGTGACTAATTCTCCCCTTTTCACTCCTATGTCTAGATTTTAAAAGAAGCATTTCTGCCAGTTGTTATGGTCAGACAACTTTGTCTCTCCTAAAGCTATTGTGGAGCATCTTTCAAACTCCAACTATGTTGGAAGTAACTTGTATTTGACATTCAGGTCACTCTTGTGAAAATGGTCTGACTGTAAGTCCATCTCTGTGGATCGTATTTCCATCACACCAGAAACACACACACTTATATAAACTCTTTACAGGACACTTGGGCAGAAGAGAAGAAAGAAAATGTCCACATCTCACAGAGACATTAATAGTTGATGGAGCCAGGCTCTGCTTGGTGATGCCAAGCAATAAGACAAGAGCAATGGGCAGAAACTGACACAGAGGAAGTTCCATCTGAACATGAGGAAGAAATTTTTACAGTGTAGTGACTATGCACTGGAACAGATCACCCAGCGGTGTGGAGTCTCCCTCACTGGAGATATTCCAGAAGCATCCGGACATACTTCTCTGCCGTGTGCTCTGGGATGACCCTGCCTGGGCAGGGCGAATTCAGACATCCCACTGTGGTCCCTTCCAATCTGATCCATCCTGTGAATAATTAAAGGATGACCAACAAATTAGCAAGCTCTTGATATTTTACTCCTTCCAAGCCTTATTTTGGTTCAAAATTCAAACTCCGTCAGCAAGAAAAATCACCTTCCAAATTAATAGGTCATATCTGGCATATATGAAGTTAGATGACTACAAGTTATGGTTCCCCAAATAATACAAGGGTCACCAAATCCCTTTAACTTGTTTGCCTGTCACTTTATAGTAAGAACAGTGACTGAAGAGTTTAAGCCTGCAGTACCACATGATGACTTTGATTAAAAAGGGAATGGTAGTTAAAATTTTCAGCAGCAAATTAGGTAGGCATGCTCAAAGTGTAGATATAAGTTTCTGTTAAGGGGACAGGAGACAATAAAAAAATCAAAATTAGCATCCATAATTTCTTTCTGGAAAAACAAAATGACATAATTGGATGTTGTCAATGGATAAAGGGGATGTTTCCACCAAGAGTGAAGACGATTAGTAAATTAAGAAATAGTTGAAAAAGCAGTTTCACAAGATGTAGAAATGTCTAAAATGTCTTTTTTAAACTAAACTCTAGTATAAGAAGAAAAACTAAGAAAAGGCTCCCATCTTGCATCAAACTAATGGAACATTCTACAGGACAAAAAAACTAGGCAACGTCCCTCTCCTTACCTATTCCTCTCCCACAGTTAATCCCTGCTTCTCTCACTATGGAGTGATGACCGTACCAACTCACTTATAACTCTCAAATTTGACATAGTATTTCTCTTGCTATGCTGGACTATCCATGGTCTGAGAGGACCAACACCCAGAGAGTAAGGGTGATGAAGAACTCTTCCATTTCACAAATACTTCCTCAATTCACAAGAGATTACAAAACATTTCATAAATATTCCGTATGCATCCAGCCAAATGACATATTTTTCCTCTGAATCTAAAAGTGCTGCAGCAAAAATCATTCAGTGCTTTCATCACTTGAAAATTTCTGCATGGTGATGCAATGGACTTTGAAAACAATAATGCTCACTTTTTTTGATGCACTTCATCAGAGAAGATGCAACAATTCCAGGTGACACATCGTTATTTATTAGATGCATCAACTCTGTTTCCATAGAAAAACCTGACACTCAGCTATTTAGAGAGACAGCTTTCAGGTAGGAAGAGCACAGCTCGAGGCTGGAATGACTGGACACCTTGAGGGCTTGATTCAAAACACAAGCAGTGGCATTTATTTAGCTGGGTTGTGATGACACCCTTTGCAAATGGCACATGTGTACATCCACTTTTATGTGTTTTACACAGTGTAACTCTCATGTTAATTGTTTTAAAAGCTGAACCCAAACTTGGGAAAGAAAAAGACATCCTGCTGAGCTGGCCACTCTGGGAGTTTCACGGTCTTTGTGGAGTAATCAAGGCACCTCTCAATTTTCCTTTGCATATAAATGAACATAAGGGAGTTGTCCGATACCTAGAAGTGCTTAATTACCTTAATTATTTTGGGGTTGTTTCTCACAGCCTGTACATACAGCTTGCTTGCTCCTTCCTCACTTAAAACTTGAAGAACAAGATACTGAGTGTGGATTTTTCCTCTGCCTCTTACCAAGCCTTGATACCAGCCATTTCTCCTGCATCTCAGTAAAACATGGATTTTCAAAAAAATACTAAGTTTCACGCAAATATGCATCCTAAAGAAACCAAATACCATTTGAAGTTTGATGAAACTGGCTGTCAAAAATCTTGATAACAGTACAATGGTAAGTAGTTCTTTTACCGTATTTCAGCTTTTTATATCAGTCTATTTAGGAAAACTAGAAAGAAAAAAGAAAATTAAACAAGAACCATCTTAAAGATCAGAAAAATGTTTTAGGGATTTCATATAAATTCTGTCAATGCCTTTCTGCACTTACACAGATCCACGCTTCCTGGCTTTCACTATCTTCTCGCTCTCGGGTGTCTATAAAACAGGTACCCTGATGCCATCTAATTCACAAACAAGAAAGGTCTTGGGTTCTCCAGACTGCTCCCCAGTCTGACTGGGCTCCAAAACCCACGCGGGGAAGCCTGTCCATGAGATTTTCAGGCTTATGCTGTGGGCACTAGAAATTCAGAGAGTTGGGAGAAGCCCCAGAAATTAAATGACCAAATTTTTTTGAGGTTCACCACTCTGTAAGAAAGAGACCAAACCCAACAGGCAACTGATATGTTAAGCCTAAGAGCACATTCTTCCAAGTCTTGCCTCAAATTCAATATGTGTGGTAACTCATGAGTCATTAAAATGGAAAGGCTCCCTTTCGGCTTCAAGGGCAACTGGATCTGATTATACATGCTGCCGTACCTCAGCACAATGGGATGAGTGAAATACGCACTGTCAGCCCCGGCTCTGAATTTGCTTTCTTATAGCATGAGCCTTACCTGAAACGGAGTACTTTATGTGTTAATAACATATTTGTTACAGCTGTCCTGTGTAATGCTTAATTAAAGTGATATTTTGTTTCAGTTGAATGATCTCTGGCTGTTTTATTGTCATTTGACATTAAATTGCAATTTGCCATGCCACATTCATTTCTGCACACGTTGTCAATATGATTATAAAGGCAATGTTATTGACCAAGAACATAATACTTACTGAATGTCTTGAGAAAATGCTCAGATTTTTAAAGTTCTACACATTCTCTCTTTTTTTTTTCTGGTTGTTAAACCTGAATTGCTTTGGTTTCTTTAAAGCTCTTTGCTGCTGAATAACTCCAAGTGCTAACAGAATTTAATATTCAGTTGTCATGCACATCTCAGCTCTCACCACAGTGCACTGTGTTCAAACTCAGGTCAGCTTTTCCCACACATTTATAGGTGTGTGTGTACATATTTTTTAATATATTTATATATATATGTATATATAAAAGTGAAATATGTATATCTATGTATCTATGCCACGGGTCAGGTCACCAGATGCACACCGGACATCAGATGTGGTGCTGCCCCCTCCATACCTTCTCTGTCCCTTCTACAAGAGCCAGCAAGGGAGAGCCTGGGACAGGGGCACTCACCAGCATCAGCCCCCACTCTCCTCTCAGGTCTCAGGCATTGAATTTAGGCTCCCTCCTCCAGGCTATATGAATCATTTCTGTCATGAACTTGTGACCCTGGCTCCGCAACTGCGCTGCTCTACCAGGACCATACGGCAGATAATGCGCAGCTACTTTGGGCTGTACGAGACCTGACATTTGCAAAGCTGCACTGAATTAAGGCAAGACAGTACATACTGTAGCAGAGTTAAGTGTGCGCTGGGAATAAAATGCTTGGGTACTATTTCCTAAATTTGGAGGGGAAAAAGCTAAATCCATGCCCTCTCCTATTTCACTCTGATTGAAGAGGTAAATAAAATAAAATAGGCTTACATGAAAATGTTGTCTGTATTACTGCCATGTTATTTCTGCTCTATCAGCAAGATGAAAAAACTTGTTGTACATTTTTTTTTTTTTCTGTTTCCTGCCTTGGTTTTGGATAACTAGGAATTGAGCTAGTGTATTTTCTTCAACAAGAGTTTCAGCATACCATGTTCCCTTTAGGTTAAGTTCAATTTTAGCCCTATTTTCCAAGTTTACCAATCTTGATACAGTATCGCGTAAGAAATATTCCTGTAACAGCCTGAAAAAATAACCAACCAAAAATTGCTAACTTGGATGCAGCAGGTTACTGTTTCCCAATTGTAAATCCAACCATGATGGCAAATAAGAACATCCCAATGACGTACAGGAAAACATAAGCATGGTCTGGTCTATCAGTTACAGTAAGGTCATCATTAGTTACTCTTTTAATGGCTCATTTAATTAAATATGGAGCTATTGTCTTGCAATTATGTGTATCAAGTGGAATAAATACTCAAGTTCAATTAGGGATGTATTTTTTACTGGAATGGGTTTAGTAAAGTTTCTGTGTTGCCACAAATGACTAATAATGAATGTACTTTTCTGACAATGACAAAACAAGTATTCTCACAGAAGTGGCTGGTATGTGTAATTTGATGAGTTCACTTAAATAGTTCGACTCTGGATCAAAAAAGCAAATTATACTCACTTGAATAGTTCGACTGCGGATCAAAAAAGTAAATTATATAAGTGGATACTGCAAGGCAGAAACATGTGGACACAGCTGTAGTGTCATGTGTCACAGCTTCGTTCTGTGCCAGCTGGCATCGGCACAAAGGCGGGCCAAGCCAAACAATTCCTGTTATTCATAACAGCAAATGTGCATTCAAAACACACAGGGAAGGCTTTATAAAATAACTTGGTATTCAAACGGATCCACACTGTGGAATTGTTTTTTAATCACACACTGCTCTGCGCCAGGCCCATATGCCAAATTGTCCTAGTAGTCCAGAAGTTCTTGTCTTTACCCAAAACAGTGCAAATGCAGGTTTTGGCCCACATATCTATGGGATATTTGTGCTCAGGGTTCGTAGCCTTCCTTGTGCACTCAGTAAATAGATGTGCACCCTCAGCGCATTAAATATTCAGGCTTTCAATTAACAAGGGTGCACAACATGCACATTTGTGCGTATATTATAATCAGAACTTCCCTAGCATAGAAAATCACAACATTAAGCTAGTGAGAAAGCAAGCAGTTAGGATAGTTTCACAGATAAACTCCTTCTAGACTGCATTTATATTAGAACTTAAATATGAAATGCAAGAGGTATTCACTGTACTGCTTTAAAAGGGGACCTCTTCCAAGTATGCAAATAGGCTCAGCGTATCTAACCTCAATGGGGACTTCATGAAATATGCCCCTAGTGATGGGAGAAAAAAAAAAAAAAAGGGGGATCTCAATCCAACTCTTTTCATTGCTATTGAGACAACTCTTACTTGAAAAAACATCTCCCCCAGTCATCAGCCTCTTTCTCCTTCCCAGTGATCCAGACCGATTTTATTATTGCAGGATCCAGCCTTATTTTAGCATATCTGAAGTTTCATCATACCAAGCAAATGAATGCTGATCATGGAATGTTATGCCTGAAGTCATTCAGAAATGGGAATTCTCAGTAAAATCGGCTTCAGTTTCTCAGAAGGTGTGTGTCAACATCGTCACTCTGAAGCCCATGGTAACCTGCTAACATACAACAGGTAACAATCTGTGAAGAAGCTGAAAGTTTAAATATAGCCAAACTTGAAATAACATTGTGTCGCTTCCAAATTCCCCCTTCTTTAAGAAAAATAATAGACCTCAGCCCTGCAGGCAGGCCCGTTGGTCTCTTCTATAAGTGCCACCAAGTGCTTTACCTCAGCAGTGCCAGAAGAGAGGAGAGGGTGACAGGAGAAGACATTGCTCTTGGAGGAAATGAGGGAAGCTGCATTCCAAGGAAGGGGAATATTTGGATCTCTGACCACAACACTACGCAGCCTTCCACTGATTAGGCTTGCTGCTGGCTGCGGTAGCTTTGTGTGTGCTCAAGGCCATCTCCCCAAGTCTGATTAGTTTAGCTGGAAAAGGAATAACAAACTTTCCACGTAAACAAAACCAGTGAAAAAGACTCAGCAGTAACACCCCTTTTTTCACCTTCCCCACCCGCTGGCTCCATGTCGTAGATAACTGGGAGCAGCTTGAGATGGGCTGACCTCACTTCAGGGAGGTTTATGGGACTACTCCACTCTCCACCTTCCTGGGGATCTGGCCCCTTGGTTTTTTCAAAACCAGGCTTTTCTCCACTCCAAGAGACCTCTTTTCCCAGGAAACATAAATAAAGGGCTTCACATTGAGGTGGTGGGGAGGGTTAACATAGCTTCTATTACCTTGTTTACAGTAGCCACTCTCTAATGTCCAGTGCCTAAGATTTTCCAAGCACATTCCAGTTTTCCCCCTTTGGAAACAGAGGTGAAGAAAATTACACCAAGACATTCATTTCTGTGCATCTTTTACAGTCTGTGTTCTTGAAAAGTAGCCTTTTTCCCATCTTCTGAGTGTAATTGGTATTCAGGTTAATAGATACCAGACATCTCCTATCAGGCAACATGGTTTAAATAGGCACATCATTAACATGGATTACTTAGGCCATGTCTCCTGTTGAATTAGTGGTCTGCAGGCCAGCTCCAGGGAAGGGGTTGGAGGCCTGTATGCTGGGTATTGAAACATCTAAACTTTGGCCCCAACCTCAAAAGAAAGTGTGAAACGCCTTGGAAAAAATCCCAGCTCTTAGGCTACAACTGACATTAAAAGCAAAGCTCCTGCAGACATCCAGAGGACTATTCCACCCCAAATTACAACAGCAACACGGCAAAATCAAGCAGGAGGTTTTAAAAGGACTTTGGGACTTCAGTTTAACCCTTTGCCAGCTAATGCTATTGCCAGCAGGAGGCAAGAGAGGTAAGCATCTGTGCCTTTGGAAGTCTCACTCCCCTTTTAATTATGCAAATCTTTTACAGGGTGCTTTGAAATAATGGATCTGAAATGTTGGGTAAAAGATTCGACCAGACAGACAGAGTGGATACATCTACTAGATGTCTGCAGATGTTCCCGAAGCCTTTAGTGGTGAGTGGCACAATCCCATGTGGCTGAGCAGGCAAAGCTGGGTGACTGGTTCTCCTTTTTGCAGGAGAAGGGAAAGGACATGGTACCAGCAAGGAGAGGTGGTCAGCATGAAAACAAAATAATTCTCCCTTTACCAGTGTTAAAGACTTTAAATATTAATAAAACAAGGAAGGGTATTAATTTGGTTTTTTCTTTAAATACAGGATTTTTTGCATAATATTACTCAAATTTACATTGCACTCAGTAATAAAGTTAACTGAGTTCCATGTAAAGCAGCAGTGTTTGGGGTGTTTTTCAGTCCATGTAGAATTGCTCACAGATGTTACCTGCCCTATACCAGTGATGCTGTTGAACTTTTTGGTTTGTGCGTAAAGTTAGTGACGAGCAAGTTAAAAAGCAGAATATAAAGCAGGGAACATGTAGTTGTTATCAGCTGATCTGTCAGATCCATGAATTCTGGGATTGATGCCCCATGTAAGGAAACCAGAAGTAGACATTTCAAGCATATTACTGCACATCGAGCCCTGGCTGAAACTCCTGCTGAGATTGTTTATGACAGCATAACCCTATCCAAAAAGTGCTAATATAAAATCCTACTTTTTTTATTTGGCCGTGATGTGGATAGCAAAGTTAGATTGATTGCACTGATAGCAATACCTACTTAATGGGGGGGGACACATAAAAA
Organism: Rhagologus leucostigma; assembly: GCA_013397725.1. NCBI lineage: Eukaryota > Metazoa > Chordata > Aves > Passeriformes > Rhagologus > Rhagologus leucostigma. The sequence goes on from VZTD01005947.1 coordinate 57,333, forward strand.
AGGCAATACAATCTTGAAAATGCCCTATGTTTCCTTTTTTCCTCCATATTCTACTGTAATAGCTTTACTGAGCTATGGAAAAAAACATCTCCAGAATAAAGACATATTGTTACAGCCTCTGAACCAGCAAACAAATGCTTGTACAGTGTGCTTAATGTAATGTAAAGTGTTCGCAGGGATGAAGCCACAATACTGAGATGAATCCATGCTGCTTACAAGACTTGCTTAGCATCACAGCTTGTGGACCAGGCTGTACCAAGCTCAAGTCTACTGCCCTGCCATGGTCACCAAAACCATCTTTAGATGTCACTCATTTCATGGGGTGTGCAACACTGAGAAGGGAGAGAAAAGAGCAGCAGAAATTCTGTTTCTTTCCCTCCACTATTAAAGAGGAAAAGTGCATAGCAAGAAAGGGAGATTTCTCCCCCTCTTTACCTAAATGAACAAGATGACAGCTTGAGTGGAGGTTACTGGTCTCTGTTGGGAAAGTGTAGATCTAAACTCGGATCAGCACCAGTCATGACATCAGCTTTGGGCCTCCTTTATGAATAGAGGATATTTTATTTGATTAAAAAAACCCCAGAAAACAAACCAACCAACCAACCAACCAACCAACCAACCAACTAACCAACCAACCGAAAACCTCTGAAGTTTTTTGATGATTTCCAGTTGCTTATTTTCTAAGTAGAGTCTATTCTTATAATACCCCTTGCTAAAACAGGCTCATCTCCAAAGGTCTGAGTCACACAGTTAAGGTGGAGCAGGAACCTCAAGTGGCTGCAGAGGTATGAAGTACCTGAATTTGACTGGCCTCATGTCCCAAAAGATGCTGTATGCAGTTTGGATTTAGACCCTGTAGCCTTACACATTTAAGGAGCTAAGATAGGAAAGGCCTTAAGGAAGATAATTGCTTTTAATCGGGTGATGTTCTTGAGGCTTTTGAAGTGTCTTAGCTCTTTTGGGTTGGTTCCAGTGGAAGTGTTGTGCAGCTGGCACAGAGCATTTCTGAGTGCCACAGGAGACATGACAGGCACAGGGACCCAGCCGTGATGACTGCAAAAGAAGGCAAAGCGACAAAAGTACTTATTATTTGATCATTTCTTTCCTTTACTTTTGGGACATTTGCCCTTCAGATTACTTGCCTGGCTTTGAAGAAGCTATCTGGGGCTGCAGCCATCAAGGCTAGCTGCAGGAGCAATAGAGGAGGACAGGGACTTCAGCAGTCCCCTCCCAGTAGGTGCTGCCCTACCAAGCAGCCTCATAGCTCCAGCTAACTAGCACCTTATTAACTCAAATCCCCCATCTCTATTTGCAGCATCACCTTTCTCCCTGTCTAGTTCCCATAATCCCACGGAACAGTCAAAAGAGCATCACCAAAACATAATAAAATCCTCGATTAGTAAATTAACTCCATGCTAGTAGCCATGGTCTTGATATATTAAACCATTTGTCCCATTAGTCTTGCTAGTTTTGATTGAAAACCAGAGGGCGTGTACATGTCTGTACTTGTATACAGTCACACAAATTTGTCTATAGTTGTCTGCTAAGCAGTAACACAAGATACATCCAGATTACCTTCCAATAAAGCTTTTCCTTGTTGCAGTTTGTTCTGTTTTCTGTGGTTGCAAAATTTTCTCACCTCTTCTCAAAAGTTTTCTAGGCGGAGGTTGAGCTTTTTCTTATGACTCAAAAATGTATTTTAATAAGACTAAAAAGAAAGCATTGACCGGAAATTTCTGCAGCAGCTAATATTTAGGGTGTCCAAGACTATATATGTGTTGATTTTCAAGAGGACAGATGTCCTGGCATTTTAGCAAAGATTTTGCTTGAAGCTGAGTCCCTAAAATCGTTAGTCAACATCCAGCAGTGAAAACAGAATTTTGCTTTGCAAAGATGGACTCATAAAAGCACCCAGTCAAGTTGAGCTTGAGCTGGTCAAGACATCAGTGAGAACCTCTGAGTAAGTAAGGAAAGATTTCTGCACATGTAGTTTGGAGGCAAGATAACAGAAGCTCTCAAACCCTACTGTTGCCAGGTCTGATACAAATCCAACCAACAGCTCCTACATGCACAGTCACTGTGGAGTCCCTCTACATTATCTGGGTTTGCTCACTCCCCACCAACGTGTGCCGGTAGGGAATCCCATCCCGCAGGCTCCTTCCCCGGGAGTAACTTGAGGTCCGACAGCCACTGAGGTCACTTCCAGTCCCGCCAAAGCCTGTATACCATTACAATGAAGTAATAATGTATTTATAACACACCTAACCACTGATGGCTTCTATTCCTGTTGAGGCTCTTTTTATTTTTTCTTTCCCTGCATTTGCACAGATGTTTTTTGAGAACTGGCCTTCAGAAAGAGCCTTGCAGAAAACAAGCTATGTCTGTTGATTCTGGCTGGCTTTTATAACGATAGTTGTTAGCACGCAGGATTTATGTTTCAAATATCATTTTAATTTCTTGGGCTGCATTTTTAACCACAAAATGTTAATTCAATGGTGCACTATAAATGCTGCAGTTCTTTTATAAAAATGTAGGACAAGCTGTTTCTAAGGAAATATTCTGAGAGTCTGATTCATAGAAATACAACTCACATACATTTTCCATGGAATTTGCTCTGAAATATGTGTGGAATACATTCTACAATAAATTATGTACTTTTGTGATTCATTAAATCCTCTCCCTGCTCACAAGTAGTAAGCTCTTCATTTTACACAAAAAAAGTGCAATCAGCCCAAACCAGCAACATTCTTATCATATGCGGTGGATGCTTTGTTTTTGATCTTAAAAAAAAATCCATAAAGGCATTTAGAGGAAGCACATAAATTAAGCTGGTACCCAGCTTTAATTTACACTAAGGCAAATTAAGGATATCTGCACCCATAATTACTTCCATGTTCAATGGAAGGAGTTAGGGCTCAGAAAGACTCTCAAAAATCACAGGGATTATTAGGAATGGATGACTACTGAAAAAGACATTTCTAGGAATAATTCCTCTCACATTATTTTTTTTCATCACTTTGTCCCAGTGATGGTAACACTGCTTTTGTGCTTCCTACCATTGTGCAGGTACCTGTGATGTGGTTTCACTGGCATACACCTTCCTGAACAGAGAGATTGGAGGTGTCACCTATGACATTATTCATGTGCCCTTTCAGCTCACACAGTGCACATCAAAAGCACGTACTGGACAGCCGATTAGGGGGCAAGAAAAAAAATAATGTGTAGCTTATGTGGCTGATGACATTTCAACTATTTTAACCAACTAGCTTGGCTAGCAAAAACCCAGATATCAACCTGCTCACAATCACTTCCATGGGATAAATGACCCATTTTGCCCTTCCTAGGATTCCAGATACGTTGAAAATAGATATTTCTGCACTCAGACTTCAGCTTTCCTTTATTCTTACCCACTTTGCCAATAAAACCTTTTCCTGAATTCCAGTATCACCAAAGCTTAGTTAAACCATCTTTCCTCTTGCTGGGAGTTACATCTCTGAAGTATTCGTTTTCTGCCTTTCTACACCCTTCTGCCATTTGTCTCCAAGAACATCACAGGCAGCAGCCCTACAGTGATGGCCCCTGATAGTGCTGCCTGTGGGCACTGGCCAGGAGAAACTCAGGATCCAGACCTGGGACTCCACCATGTGCTTTAGGTACTGTCTGCAGCAGTAACACAAAAGGGAAAGAGGGAATAATGGACAGTGTGGCTTCTATTTTGAAGGCAAGAACCAGACTGGAAGTACCCCACAATCACACACTTTGTACTGAAAGCCAAGATGCATTCTCTCTGCACAAAGGAAAAGAAGAAATATAATTTCACCATTCTTTTTAAATGTCATGTCCCAGCATATCAAACTCATTTCATCTTCAGATCACCCCACCATGCTCCGTTAGCTACCAGAAGATGCAAGCCAGTGTTACCACCACAACAAACTCCCAGTACAACCATATAATTTCAATTCTTCACACATTTTCTTCCCGTGCACACAATGCCTTTGGTAGCTCAGTAAAAGTCTCCTCTCTCCAGTCCACTGCCACGGGCTACCAGGCTGAAACAAAGCTCAGTTTCAAAGCTGAAGCATAATGACCAAGCAGGAGGGAAAGAATAAAAGAAATAATCGGCGGTAGCTGTGCCTGTGTCTCCAGAGGTTCTCCTGGCTGAGGACTCGACCGAGGGTGGGCCATCAGCTCTGCTGCCCGCCTTCCCCATCCTTCTTGGATGCGTGGTATTGAAATGCCACCTCTTGAAGAGCCGCATGGCAAAGCGAGGCAGGCTGCCAACCCAAAAAACGTCAACATGTGAAAACCTCAAGGCCCCTGCAGCGGAGTTTTCTTTTGTCCCATTTTTCCTCTGCTAATACAGGTTGGGAAACAGGCTGGCTGAATGAAAGATATTCAGGGCAGGAATCATCTTTTGTTGTTGTTCCAGGCTGTACCCAGTGTACTGGGGTCATGATGCCCATGATACGAACGTTTGCAGCAAAATAAGCAGGAGTCATAAAAATAGCAAACAGCACCAGATATGAGATCTCCAACAGGGCAAGGAGGGCTAGCAGTATCCCTACCAAGTAATCTCTGTCAGGCAAAAAAGAAGCAGGTAGTTCCCTGGATGGCATGGAGAAATAACGTCTAGATGAAGAAGGGGTTCAGTAGTCAGACTGTAAAAGTACTTATAAACAGTGCTCTAACAGAATGAAAAGTGCAGAAGGAGAATGAGGGCAGCAAGAGGAAGAGAGAAGGAACATTTTTCCTCCTCTTATTTTTCCCCTCTGGAGTGAATTTCAATCCAAGAGGTCTTTCAGCCAGTCCCCCTTTCCCTTGTGAGTCTGGGCCTGACTTTTCACTCTCCACACCTTGCCTAGTCATTTGCAATCATATGAAGCCAAGCCAGAGATAAATAAAAATGTGCTCAAATTTGGCAGCATTTTACACCTCTGTGGTTAATGCAAAACAGAGCTGCAGAGTTGGCCTTTTTTTTTTTCTTGTGAGAAAAACACACATATCTCACCAGTGTAACCATCTGTTGTGTATCTCACTTGGAAAAAAATCATGGCTAATAAGGAATGTCACTACTCTGAAAGGGGGGAAAATGGTCTCAAAGAACATCAGGTTGAAGACAAGAGTCTCCAGGCAGTATGGCGGAGGTGTCTGTAGGATTTCTTCTCTTCTCCCACTGTCGTGCCACAGGACACAACCACGGCAGTTCAGACCTCAGAGACCATCACCAGCAGCTGATCATAAGGACTATTAATCCTCCAGACAGGTTTCAAGACATGAAGGCATTAGTGTGGTGGTGTGTTTGGGATTTGTTACCCCTGCCCTTCCCTGTCTCACTGGTTAGGCAGGTACTGATAGGGTTTTTTGGCTACGTGTTACCCTGTTTGGATGTACCTCAGACAGCTGCAGTGCTCTTAGAGCTGACGCTGATCAGTAGCCCTGGGCAGCCATAGCAACAGGGCAACAACTGTGTGGGCTTCCCAAAGGAGCTGCTTTCACTGTCCTAAAACTACCCCTTCAATTCAGGTTGACCAAACTCAGAAAAAAACAGGGTTTTGTCATTTGTGTAGTGTCTATTGACACTGTGCAGGGGCTGTGTGAGAAGACATAGCTTCCTATTCCACCATATAAACAGAGCTTATGTTTTAAAAATTAAAAGAGTAGGAAAAAAAAAAAGAGCCATTTATAAAAGCACCTGAAAATATTATGGACCATGAACCTTCATTTCTGATTATATCTTGGAGCAGTGGGTCCAAACAAGGCCACTCTTCCTCTCTTTCTCCTGTCTCCTTTACCCACCCATCATTTCACCCCTCTCAGAATTATGCACAATAAAATGAATTATAAAAATGAAATGTAACAAAGCTAAAACTTTTTTTTACAACACTAAATTGAAAAGACTGTTTTGAGTTTCTACATTTCCTGAGTACTTACAGGCACCTGCAGAAGAGCATAAGGACTGGCAGAACATGGAACACACTATCTTGAAGTAAGTGCATCACAATAAAACGTATTTTGATATTGCAGCTTTCACAAGTAATTATCACAAAGGGCTTTACAAGGATAAGTAAGTAGAATTTTGAGGGCAAAGTTTTCAGAGAATGAGAGACTCATCAGTATACTCCCGAAAAATGAAAATTTTGAGGGGGAAAAAAAGGAAAAATTCTCTATCAACCTGACCTAGATTTAAGTGTTTGTTTCTTGCAAAACCAAATACGCATAAATTTATTTAGCTTGAAAATGCCATTATACCTGAAAAAAACCCCAACATTTTGCTGCAGACACTTGTAAGAAAAATCAAACAACCTAGAGGGTTGGATTTTTCACACCACTGCTGCTGGTTTATTCCATAGTTCAATGAGTAGAGTGATGATGCTTAACCTTTCTATAATCCAAGGTCCAAGTAACATTTCATATGAAAGCAAGATTTTCTGCCCATGAATTTCTTCTTTATTTGCTACATATTTGCAGATTTGTACAAAGGGATTTAAAAGTACAATTACAACAGTTTCGTGGAGCATAGCATGTTTCCTACAGTCTCCAGCCCCCAAATGAGACATCTCCACAGAAGGGATCAATGTTGGCTTCTCTAAGTGAAACAGCCTGGGGATTTAAGCTATTTACCCAGAACCAAACCACAAATTCAAGCCCTGCCATTACTCTGCTAGAACAGGGTTTTGCTCCCAATGTATCCCACATCCTTGCAAAAATATTTCAACCCATCAAGCTTTAGGCAGGGTTGCCATAAATTTCTGTTGCGGGGTTGTCCCTTTTTCACCCATAATTAAACATTCATGGAGTAAGGAAGAGACATGTTTATAGAGGTCATTCATGTGTATTCAGTTCCCTTCAACAAGTCTGAGACAAGTGCTGTAAGCTGCAGTCAACCTTTCATTTTCCCTTTTTATTTAAAATATCTAGTCCAAATTTTGTTTATTTTCTGGCAAGTTTGGAATGAAAATTTTAAGTCTTTTCAGAGAAACAGAAATATCACTAATTAGCCCTCAATGTTTGAAAGCAGTTCAGTTAAGTCTCTTTGGTAATACAGAAATTTCACCTGGACCATTAGGTGAGGCAACCCAAGACATTCTTACTGGCCCAGGCCAAATTGAAGGAGTGCTAAGAAAGAAAAAAAGGTGGAAGAGGTAAATTTTGAGTGAATACAAGACAGAGATGTAAGAAGAAGTGGGGAGATCTTCAACAAGACAGATAGAATTGGATGGAGAAACCAGGGAGAGCAGGCAACTTCCAGCAAAACCATTCAGGATGAGAGAAACTGATGAACCAGTCAGTGTTTCCAAAGGCAAACCAATGTTTGCTCTGGTTTAATGCAGAAAGTCAGGAGCAAAACTGAGATTTTTCTCCTATTCTGTACCTTGCTCCATAAAGCAGCAAAGGCTCCCAAACGTTTATGAGAAGGGGCAAGACTTTCCCAAGATGTGGGCGGGGAAATGTGACTGGGGCCAGGTGTGGGAGCAACTGCACCATCTCGGAAGACGCTGCATTTAATGAGCCCTGTCTGCAAATCACAGGGAACTCCTTGAGCTCTTCCCCAGCAATGCATCTTCACGTCACCCTTTGGCTGCCAGCCACGATGGAGGTTTCTGTGATGACAGGAGAAGCCAGGGTTCCATAGTGTTTGGGGGAACGGGGCCATGGCCCCATCAGCTCGGCCATTAATCCACCCCGGGCAGAAGTGACAAGGGCTGAGTCTGACATAAAAATTCCATTTGCTGGATGAACCAGTAAGTGTACTTCATCATATCCATGGCACACTTCAGCAGAGCTGCTTTTCCATCTCCTGATGAAAGGTTCTGCCTAAAGTCTGGAAATTCCCTTAAATACACACACAGACAGAATATCCATGGGGGAGCTGTGATAGGACGCAGATTAAATTTTAGGTAAGCTGGCTAGCAACACAGTGAGCACAGAGCAATACCACGGCTACCACAGCCTACAAAGGGCCAGAGATCCTTTCTAGGGACACAAACTTGATAAAATCTACCACATAACCAGAAAAGGTGGAAATTTGGTTTAAAAAAATATAGATGAGGAAGTCACAGACTTCTCTACGGTGTGAGAACAACCATGAGTCAGGAATGTTCGATGCACTGGGCAACGAAATGATAGATTGCCATGGAATACCGATCCAAATCCTATTGCCAAATAGACTAAAAAAAAAAAAAGGAAAATCGACGTGCATAAGGAGAAAAAGGAAAGGAAGTGGTTATTCTGCAAGATGTAATGAGAAATCATTTTGGTTTCACCAAGCATTTTAATCTCCTGACACAAACAGTGAATTGAGTAGTTCTGTGCTGATCTTGTGGTTGTATGAAATGTCCAACATCCCTAGAAGGAGAATCTTCTCATGTGATGCTGAGCTGGGCTTTGGTGAACATGAATTTTGTGGGAAAAGGATGTTGTACTGTCAAAGGATTTCACAGTCTAGACCTTACTGGGTAATTAACTGAGCAGCTCAGTTTTGAGTGCTTCCCAGTTCTGTAATTCTTCTTTTCTGTACCTGATTTTTTTCCCCAGGTACTGAAGACTCAAGAGCAACCAAATAAATGTAGAAGACTAAAAAGGTATTTCCCACGGAATCGTTACATCAGGATTGCATATCATCACGTGTATTAACTAGAGGGGTAAAGACTGATGTACTGTGCATAGAAAGTATCAGTTTCTTGTGCAACACCAAACACCTCACAGTACTCGGCCAAAATGCAAACACGAGAGGATCCTCCAGGCTATATGGCTCTACTGCTCCTTTTCTAAGTTTACAGTCAATAGCCATCACTACAGAAAATCACCAGGCTTTTCTTCAGAAAGTTCTTCAGCAAAAGCACAGATTGTGCATCCTATGAATTGTATGGAATCAAATTTTAACTATTTGGCTTATTTAATTGATGCAAGTGCCCCTGATTCATCTACATACAGAAGTGACTGCAAGCAATTGAGACATTCAACGAGCATAACAGTGACACAAAATACCCTTACAATCAGGGCAGCAGCTTTTAAATAAACACAAAATGTAAAAAAGTCTGCTCTTATCAGAAAACAACTATCTCCTTCAAAGAAAGTCATAAAAGGAAAAAAAAACCAGCAATAATTAAGCTAAAGTGAATATCTTTTCAAAGTGGTTTCCAAAGAACAAATCCCATTTAGGACAAGAGGACATAGTGTTAGGTTGTGCCAGAAGTTTAGGTTGGACGTTGGGAGGAACTTCTTCGTTGAAAGGGTGATCAGACATTGGAATGGGCTGCCCAGGGAGGTGGTGGAGTCACCATCCCTGCAGGTGTTTAAGGAAAGACTGGATGTGACACTCAGTGCCACGGCCTGACTGACACCAGGATGTTGGGTCATGGGTTGGACTCAATGACCTCAGAGGTCTTTTCCAACCTTATTGATTCTGTGACTATTATTATTGGTTTCCAAATATCTTTCCCTGCTGCTACCTGTGCTATGCCAACAATTGACAAAAAATGCAGAAGAACTGCAAAATTCACAAAAAGGTTCATCAAACTTGTCTTTACTCTTGTGTCTTGGTTTGCTTTTTTGGTGATTTTTGTGGAGGGTTGTGACCAAGCATAGAAGATGGTCGCTCCTGGGATAGCTCTTTGTCATAGTATCATAAACAAAAAAATGTCACCAAAGACACATTGTTGGTTTTGTTTTGTTTTCAAATAATCCAACCTTGTTTTCAGGTGTGGAAATACATCCTGTGTAAAAACCTCAGACTGAGGGAAAGCTCCTGAAGCAAATGGCCCAGTATTTCTGCAGTCTGAATAACTAAGCACTGTGGATCCAGGAGCTGCCACACTGCACAAGAGCAGAGCTGGGTGACAGTAGCTACATCAGGCACCGAGAGGTGTCAGACATTTGACTGCTTGGTGTTAATCCAAAGCCCACTGACACATGCTTCTCATTGAGATCATGGTCTGAATCCCACAGAGATTCCTCACGGGTGGCTGATCTGCAATGGGATTGCAGAGTCCAATCCCATCTTGAACTACAGCAGGTGCCTATACATGGCTCCTTTCCCATCATATATGGAAAATCACCATTATGCTACTTCTAACACACATTCAGTGAAAGCAAAATGTACCCAAGCTAGGGAACGGTAGAGTCTGCTTGCAGATATTACTAGGATTCCTTAACTTTCACAGGATATGTTTTCATGATGGCATACATTTAGTGAATCTATTCAGATTTAGATATAATTCTTATCAAATTAATAATAGCATCAGCAGTACCCTATAAAAGGAATTTGGGGCACAAGATTGCAGAGGACTGGCTACAATAGTAAATATTTAAGTGTTGATTCTTCACCTGGAAGAAATCTGTAGCGGTTCCTGAAAATGTACCAATTTCCCAGCACAGGATCAAGACCCTGGATTTCAAAGCAAGATTTTTTGAAGACTGATATCAAGCTAGAAAAATACTGTCTGAAATAATTATAGCCTTTGTGTTAGATTTTAGAGTTTAGCCTTATTACATAGAGCTCCCTAACAGTATTTTGCAGCTTAAAGCAACTCAACAGTATTTAAACACTGACCTTATATGGGGTGAAATAGATAACACAGCCTGTAGTTCAACACTTGCTGAATGTATTTTCTATATCTATAGGTTTTGCTTAATTACTATTACTTCTATTTCAAGTAGTCATAAGTAACGTTTATTAATTAATGGGGTATTTGCTGAAGTTCGTTTCCTTTCTTCTTTCCTTTTACTGAAAAAAGGCACAGGGGGACAAGCAAAGAAGAGCTGAAGACACGCGGATTCCATTTGAAATCCATGATTAAAAAGCTTAAAAATTCAAATCAACGTAAAAAACTGTTTTATTTTAATACTGTGGAAGGTTTCAGTGAACTCCATTATTTTCACTCACTATTTGCTTGAATAATTTAGGCAAGAAAGCTAAATTATACATAAAGTGTACAGTTAGAAGAAAAAGTTCATGCACAGCCTCGGGCTATAGCCATCCCCTAATGATGTCTGTAGTCAGTGGAAAAGAACTCGTTAGACTGAGAGTAATTTCTCAGGGTTTAAATTTTTTTCTTAAAGCAATAATGTTCTTATAAAAATCTGACAAACACACTCAACCAAAAACCACAAAAGAGAGGCCGTTCCTAAAACCATAGCCTTATAACTTTTCATTTAATTTCATTGGAAATCTGGCTTTTCACATACTATTTATTCTTGCTGGCTGTCTTCAATGATCTGATTGAATGAGGGGAAAGCACGTCTTGATATCATCCAGCTCCTACTTTGTTTAATCAGAGACCTAAAGTTTGCAGGGAGTTAAAATAAATGCTATACAGCTCTCTGAGCAAAACTGAAATCTGCAGTGAAAGAAGGTTGCTTTTACACTCAATACACAGTCATTTTTGCTAGTGGTTGCAACTTGCCCCACTATTGTATTCAAGGAGCAACTCATACAATTAAACATTTACAGCTCAATTCACTAAAGCTTTATGTGCCCTTTAAACTTGACTGGGGAAATGTATATGCCAAAGTGGACCAGGTTACCAATAAATTGCTTCACCTCTGATCTCACATCTCTCCATTCCTCAAGATCAGACGCTGTAGAGAGCAGAACTCCCAAGAGCAGCGAGCTAGGTTTGAGCTATTCCATGAGCGGGAAAAAGAACAAGAAGTCATTGTATGGAAATTAGCTAATAGAAAGTTTGTTGATCAGGCTTATCTTTTGATCAAAGTAGCTCAACTAGATCAGAGAAAGAGACAAGGAATTTTATTCAAATTACTCTTTAGAATCCTTTGTATAAAATGAATAACTTTCTATAATATTAATGGTTTTACATCACTTTTTACTTGTATTATTCTGTCACATTAGTTTAACATTACTACCATGTACAGTGGCTTAGCATTAATGTGATCAGAGGACAAATTACACGTGCACTTCCATATTGTTATATTGAAATCAAGGCCTTCTATGACACTAATATGAAGCAAACTTCAATAAAATATAGACTGCCTAATATAAAGTCATTTTTATATCCTGTTGGAGCAAGAACACGTATTAATTCTTCTCAAAATCACTTGCAGCATGGCACCCAAGCAAGGCGAGAGGAATAGTGCTGTATCAAGACAGAAATCAGTGGAGCTCTTCCCTGTGCATGAAGGGATCCCACTCCATGGTGACACACTCTGCCTCCTGAGTTCTGTGGGTGACACATGCTCCCCAAAGCCCACACTCAACAGGGCAGGGGGGTGTAGCCCAGTTCCCTTGAAACAGATGAAATACTGCTTCCCAAATTTCAGGGATAACGCAGACCACTGAATAGTCAGTGAGTTTCCATGACTCTCTAGCAACCCTCTCCCAGCTGAGAGCAGGCCTGGACCAGACAGACCGGAAGGTTCTCCATGACCTGCCTCTCTCCTCTACAGCATATGGTGCAGCTCAGAAGCAGAAAGCTTTGGAATAACACGGAAAGGAAGGAATTTTGATCCCTCTGAGGGACATCCCCTCCTGCAGATTGAGGACAGAACAGCCAGAGCACCCTGAATGCAAGAAGAACCAATGCAGCTGCCTCCTCTTCTGCTTTATGCACTACAGGAAGCATGGCTAGAGGACAAGGAGCCAAAGACAGCTTGGGGAAAGATCAGAGTACAGAGTATTTGGCTAAGAGATGGGTGGAAAATAGGAACTAGTGCTTGCAGACACAGCTGGGACGAAGCCAGAAAGAACGCAGGCTTTGTAGCCAGCTGTGAGATGATCCCAACCTCTCCTGCACAAGAGCTGGATGCAATGAAGAGCAGTGCCCAGCAAACCCATGTGGGCATTAAGCTATTTAGGATGTCTCACGTTACAAGTACAAAACTTCACTGCTCAAAACAATTTTCTGGGTTTATTGTACTTACCTTTTGGAGGATGAGGATATTACAAATAGAGCAGATGAGTTCATGAAAAACAAAAAAAAACAAGAAAAGCAGTACTGATGAATTCAAAGTCCTAAACAGGTGACTTCCACCAAGCACAGAGGTATGTCTTGCTCCTGGACCATCCAATGGTAAAGAGTTCTCTCCAAACACACCTTGACAAAGAATCATGAAAGTCCATGCTAGAAAAACAGGAAATGCCCCAGAAGCACCCAGTAACTCAGGCAGAGCATGCACCCGACAAAGTGCCTCTGTGTGAGGACAGGCAGTACTGAACCTCTGGACCCACCATTTGGCACACAAGTATTCTTCTCCCCCATAGAAACAGCTGTAAGTGTTGACTTCAGCTTCATCACGCAGCCAAGAAAAGCACCAGTCATCTCTCCTTCAACCTTAATCCCACAACGCTACCCTAACCCCAAGATCTAATTGCTATATTTTTTCCTCTTTGGTAAAACAGAAGAGAAACCCTTATTATGCTTGCTGCTCTATGCATTTCCTACACTTGCTATATTCCATCATATCTTAAAAACACCACCAGGATCTTTTCACAGTTTCTCTGGCAGGAATTTTTACAGAACTAATAGCAATGGAACTGAATCTCCAAGTCTTAAGTGAGAAAATAATTGTAAGCCTGGAAACCAGCAAGTGACAGGTAGCGTCTCTACAGAAAGCAATTGGAAAACCACACTTAACAGAATCTTTCTTAAAAAATGGTTTATTTTTAAATTATAGCAGCCCCCTCATCCCAAAATCCAGTTTATCCACGTCAAACTGGTTCACCAATGTCATTTTAAAAGTCCGTCTTCTTGCTCTCCAAGGTGCATTCATCAGTTCTACAAACTAAATGGCTACCTACCTTCACATTGCATTCTCCCCCAAGAGTTTTCTTCCTGGCTCTTTTCCACACCATCATCAGACCCCAGAAGAGCATGTCTGCTCAGGAGCTCTGAGCTTTGCACATATTTCGGTCACTGAAGCTTTTCAGGCAATGGCAGGGTAGGGGAAGATTTCTCTTTTTAAGTACAAGAACATGGTTATAGTTGCTGGTTTGTTTATATAACCATTGACCATTCAAAATCCCACCCGCCACACCATGGCAGCTCATAGCAAGACAAAAAGAGCTACAGGGAGGAACCCAACTTTAGATCCACCAAAGAATGCAGATAGCGACTGGTCAGACTCAAATCCCTAACCATGCCCATCATGACTGTTTGCTGTTATCCAGGAAAGTTCCCCTCCACTTTCTTCCTAACTGTCCCCAGAGTAAAACACTTCATCAAGAAGCACAAACACTTGTTTATCAAGCTGAATTTTTCACAGAAAGGCTTGAGTTGAAAGTGACCTTAAAAATCGTCTTGTTGCAAGCCCCTGCCATGAGTAGGGACACCTTCCACTAGACCAGGTTGCTCAGAGCCTCATCCAGCCTTGAACACTTCCCGGGATGCGGCACCCACTGCTTCTCTGAGCAATCTGTGCCAGGGTCTTACCACTCTCACAGGGAAGAATTTCTTCCTATTATTATATCATTCACTAAGCAGGAAATGTTGATTGAGTTGGGCAGACCAAAATATCAACCACTGAAAGTAGAAAAATGCTTCTGAGATACATGGACGTATTTCTGCGCCCACCAAGAAACAGCACTGTCGCTTCTGCCTTCACATCCTTCGCCCACTTCCAGCACTGACCAAAACAGATTTTGCAAGCGTAGTGGGCTCAACCCCCTCATTTGTGTGGGAAAATCAGGGAAATGGGAAAAACATTTGATACTCCAGCTGTGAAGCAGCAGGGAACACGTGCCAGACTGAAACCCTGTAGACTACTATCTCCACTTTCTCAGCTGACACTGTAGTGGCACAATGAGCCAAGACTGACTGACCACAACTTTTCAGGGCTAAATATGAAATTAGCCTCAAGATAGATGCTGGTTTTTTTCCTGCCAACAGTGTTTATTCCAAGTAGCACTTTAAGCACAGGCATTGGTAGGGAATTCTATTCAAAATGAATTGTAAATTTATTATGTTTTTAAACCGCCAAGGTTCCATCTTGGTATGTAAGACTGTGACCAGATTTTCTGAGTAAGGGGAACTTTTGCTGTTCAGGACGCTCTTGAAATCTGACTGCTGCCATTTTACAGAATATTCTGAGTTGGAAGGGATCCACATGGATCATCAAGTCCACCTCTCAAGTGAATGTTCTATACAGGGATCAAACCCACAGCCTTGGCGTTATTAGTATCATGCTCTAACCCTGAACTAATCGGTGTCAAGAGCCTTTAAAATTTTCTCCGCAATTATGGCTGCTGAGCACTGAAAAGAAAAAGTCTTCTGAAATTTTTAAAAACATGCTCCTAATTATATAAGTCATTAGATTGCTCTTCTGTTATGAAATTAACAGCCCATCTTGAAAAGAGGAAAAAAAAAATTGTATTCATCTTTATTTAGATGCTGACGCAAATGAGAGGCAAACTGCTGAGCAGGTTCAGGCTGGGGCTCAGTCAGTGAGCACCAGACCACAACACCATCGATTATGCAGCCATCAGGAACAAACATGCTCAGCTGGCACAGCCACAGTGCTTTGAGAGCTGATTCCTGGGAAAGATCTCTCTCAGAAAACTTGACATCTCCTTTTGAACATTTTTCATGATGAACAACATGTTGCCTTTCCCTCTCAGCCCTTGGGAAGTTCATGATCTTCATCCCGCTACATTTTGAGGCTGAATGAGTCTAGCTCCACCAAACATTGTTTGGGCATGAGGGGACAAAAGTGGAGGAGAATGGAATGACAGGCTGGGAAGTCTCTCAGAACCCTGTCTGAGGACTGCACTGGGATCTGGCAGATTTAACACGGGCTTTGTGCTCCCCATGCATGGTGTCCCAGCAGGTGATTGAGTCTCCTATAACCCTCAAGCTAACGAGGCTGGGCTTTTCTATGCCTTGCATAGTAAATCAGGTTTCCCAATCCTTTAGTCATTCTTGTGGGTTCCCTGATGCTTACTCTGTCCTCATGAAGCCCATACACCAGAACTGTTGAAACCCTGACAATTACTCATCCCAAGTTAAGCAGCTCTGGCATTTATTTGCTTACTCGGACACCCTTTCCATCAGCCTTTATGACTTTTGGACCCTCACACACCAAGACCTCCCCACTTCCCACAAGCACATCCATTCAGCAACCAGTACAGGAAAACCTCTGCAAGGCTGACGCTGCAGGATGGATCCCACAAGCAGCCCTATAGGTCCTATAACACTGCAGGCAACCACCTCAAATCTCAACTTCTCACTTAAAATCAATGTAGCTTTCTAATTTTTTATTATTTTTTTTAAATTACAGTTATTCCTGCAGGAAGTTTGCTCCAGTCTCACACTTCAGATGGTTAGGCACCTTTTTCTCATCTCCAGCACAAAGGTATTCATGGCCAACATACAGCCATTTGTTCTCACTTACAGCCGTTTGTCCCTGCTGTGATGCGGTGTTGCAGGGTAGCACTTGCCTGCCACAAAGGACACCGAGGACACTGGGATTCTCACCACTGACTCCCAGGTCTCTGGAATAGGTCACTGCAGTAGGAGTGGAGGAAGAGAGAAGTGATAATCCTCATACAGAATACAGAAATATGAAAATAATCATATTCAAGAAGCTACTTGATTCTGATTTGTTTATACATTATCCAGGCATTTTATTTTATTATGCATTTTAATAATGCAATGGCTTAAAAGCTGAAAATGAGCATATTCCATGAGCTCCATATATTTCAGTTTGTACATCATCAATTGTTTTTCCTTGTGATTGTGCAGTTTCACCTTATCATCCCTTTGATAACAATTTCTGCATAAAACCTGACTTTATATTTCATTTTTCCCATCTGTTATCTTAGCAAAATACATCCAAAACATCCTTTGTATTGCTGTACTAATATAACAGATCAGGAGAAGCTGTGGCATAAGAAATCAAAACCATAATAATGTCTTTGGGTTTTGCATTTTAAATACTGCATTCATTGTTGCACTGAGGTTTGAGATCCCTTTTCAGACATTACTGAGATTACCTTTGGTAATGCCTATTTCATTGTACTTTGATATAAAATAATGTATGTCATAAATCATCTAAGTGACTGTCATTAGAGTGAAAAGCACCTACTTATGATATGTAACAATTTGCTTTTCTAATTTGAAGAGGATTGAGGTATTTTAATTATACAAGGTCTAAAGCCCTTGTGAATGAAATTACAATTCAATGTAAAATCACTTTCTGCACAGAGCTGTAAGTTAGGAAATTATAACAGCTATACTCATCAATTTGTACTTTTTGTCTGGACTAAATACAGGAACAAATAGAAAAACTTTTAATGGGAAAGGATTCATAATTTCAGTAACCAAAAACCTAAGGAAACCCTTCATATTCTACACAAAAATAATCTTTACAGATTATAAGCAGAAATTTTTTCAATGTAAATAAAACACTAGAACTCTGAGATGTATGAACTTCATGGAAGCACGGGCAGGGCTGGACAGAGAGGTTTATTTAAAAATTATTGGTGTGCTTCATATTTTCAAGACCGCTTCCATTTGGGAGTGAAATGGGGGTTCAGAGCCCTTTCTGTGCAGAACAATTTAAAATTATTGGAGCACTTCCCTTTGAAGGTGATCAGGGCTCTGAACATGCACATTGTAGAAGGATTTAAAATTATGAGAGCTTTTCAAATTGTTTAAAACATTGATTTTTTTATAAAATTGATTTTTCAACATTTTATTTCTTCAGTGGCTGGGTAATTACAGTAGACCAGAAGCTGAGGTGCTTCTGTCTGAAATGAGGACTCGCTTTCAGCCTCTCTTCCTTCTCATTCTCTCTCTTCTTTCCCCCTCCCTTCTCTCTTAATAAGTTTTCTGGTTTCCCTCGCCGTTGGGACAGACACATCATGCTTTGTTCTTGCTCATAAATCTCTCTCTGACCAAGCAACCAGGAAGTTATTAAGGGTGAGGAGAAGGTCAGGTTGAAAATGCAGTTTGATCAGGCCTGTTCTGGCAAAATAGCACTATACCCACCTCAGGAGTAACGCCAAAGACAACCGGGATGGGGCTTTTAACCAGCGTTCCAGCCACAAGCACCCTCCAACAGGTCTCTCAAAGGAGGTTACAGAGATTCCAAAGGATTAAGGAGTAACCATTAAGCTGGGGTTTAGTTACATGCACAGTTTTCCCCAAAATTCTTTTTTCTCTTGTTAAACATGAACAATAACACCGAAAACCCCATGGACTCATTCAGAAAATTCAGGTGTGCAGCATTAAAAAATCTCCCCAAAGATTTTGGTTCAATCAGACACAGGGATGATGCCCATAAAGTTTGCATCGTTTCTCATATTTATGAATTATGATTTTGGGAGGGTTGGGAGGGTGTGGGGTTGTTGAGTTTGGAATTTTTTGTTTGTTTATCTTTAAATAGAAATATAAGTACTAACCTAGCAGACTAAAGAAGTCTTCCTATACAGACTGTATTTAGGATGTATTGGGGCAGAACAGCCATATATCAACTATGTCTTAGCTCATTTAAAGCAGCAAAGCTCAGCACGGACCACTAGAACCAGGATCTTTCACTCTGCTAAAGATTCCTCTATGGACTACCAATAATGAGTAATTAATCGAGACATTTCTAAGGAATCTATATATACATAATGTATGTTATATATTATATATCATATGTATAAGAAGTTTGCAATTTGCCTCAGTGTTATCATCCTTGGAAAATAAGAGCCCAAAATGTCTCACTGATCCTCCAGAATGTACATAAGTGCATCTCAACAGAGAAGGTTTAATTATAAGGAATAATAATAAATAACTTCTTAGGGAACAATTTCATGAATATATTTTTAAATAAACACATACACATGCACATATATAAGTTGATGGTTAATTTCTCCTGGTCCAGAAGATGCCCCATTTTCCTGTTTTTAAAATAAAACTATACTGCCAAGGTTTGAATCTGAGTTTTATGCATTTTTGTAAAAGGCCATATCAAAGTAAAATGAACATATTACTGAATTTTTGTCAGCTTGAAATAACACCTGCCACACACAAGGTCTTTAGCCTTTCATGCACATCATAACTTCAGTCTAAATTTAAAGGAACAGGGAAAGCAATAGAGCAAAGCTACCCAGATGTTGTACGGTCTGTGCAATTGTAAATTTAAAAGTACCAGCTTTCCATCCAGATTTTAATGCACCAGAAATAATATGAAAATTCCAAGCCACACTGGATTATTGAAATGTCTGGCCATTTTGAAATGAATTTTGGAACAGATGTACAGAGGTAGGCAATAAAGCTGTGATAATAAGGAACATTTCTACATCATCTCACAAAACTACTAATCTATAATGAGGACCAAAACTATTCATGAGAAAGGATGGTTTTCATTATTTTCTTTTTCGGCTCCAGTTTGAGTATTTCGATTCCTTTACTCGGTTGCTAGATTTTGATACTTTCGTAAAGCATTTGGTAGCTATTTGACTTTATCACTTCTAATCCACAACACAGGCAAGTGTCTAAGTAACTTCATTTCTTCTTCTTCTTTTTTACTGAAAGCACAGAGGAAGAGCAACTTAACTAATTTATTGTCCTTTATCTTATTACAATTAACTTCAAAATCTGTGTTTTTCAAAAGTGGTTACTGGCTTTAGACATCTCCTTTGGACACTCAAATTCAGACATCACGAGAGGCTCTTATTTTAAGACAATACAGAATATGTGTAGCACAGAGCAGACGAACAGCAAAGAAAATCTGGGTACCCCAAAACCTAACTCCCCTGCAAGCCCAGCTGTTCTGAAATTTTTCCTGTTAACACGGAGCAGCATTTGAAAGAAAGAAATTGTTATACTCCTGAGTGGATAAGGTAGTCTCTAGACATCATGTAGACAAGATAGAATAAATCCTTTATAAGACTAAGCAGAAAAGATTGAGAGAGCAGGCAAGCTTTAAGCTCCCAACTGTTTCCACAGGTTGGCTAAAAGCAAAGGTGATGCCTTCTAAGTTTTCAGGTGGTCTGCAGAAGGGCTTATGCGCCTGAAACCTTGTCTAATACTACTAATAGATAGTCAACTAAATTACTTTGTCTACTAAAAGATATCATCACTTCCAACAAACCTTGTCATGCTGACATAAAGCAGATTAGTCAGGCAAGTTGGGTGCTGTGCCAGATTAAGCTGCATACCAAAGGCTTGAGTTTACACATATTACTCACTGCATTTTTCAGCCTATCTGTTCAGTTCATCCTGTTCTGAAAAAAAAGCAGACACACACATTAATCTGCGTCAGTCTTAATTTTAAGGTTTCTAGATTTAAGCTAGGGATGTGAAATTTTCATCTGTATCTGAACATCCCCAAGTTGTGCAAAGCCATCTCATTTTTCCACAGCATAAAGAAGGAGCAAAGGTCTGAGGGAGGAGGGAAGAACATCTAGTTCCAAGGAAAGAGCAATGATATCTTTATTTAGGCGAGTTATCCCCTGGAGTCCGGCCAGCTCCCTGAAGCATTAACCTGAACGTAGGTGACTGACAGCGCTGGCCTGACAGTCAACAGATACTCAGCTCCTAAATCTCTGCCAAAACCCAGCAACCAGGCAGCTAGGAGCAACTACTGGGCTGATTCCAGGAAAGCCACTGACTTCTGAATCACCATTTCCCATTCTTCTTTCCCTTTTCCTTGGAGGTTTTCTATCCCCAAACCTGCATAATGATTATGAAACAGGACAGGAACACAACCCAAGATAATTTTGCTTTGGTATGCACCTGCTCATTCACTCCAACCCCACCCAACAACTGCAGAGTTTTAGATGTTTTTCAGCTTTGTTTTAGCTTCAGGTGAATATGAAACACTCCCTGTGCCTTGCACAGGTCACCGGAGGATGAGAGAATGTCACAGAACGAGTTTGCTGTTTTCTTAACCTGAAGAAAGGCCTTACTAAGCGCACTCTTTCACACCCACATATGTCTCTGAGATAGCATGTATTTCTCCTTGAACAAGCTCCTATGGTTAAACACATGGGGGGAGAGGAGAAAAATTTGCTGAGTGGAAATTTTCATCTGATCTCTGCAGTTTAAATTATCTGAGAGAAGTGAAAGTGGGGAAAAAGGAGAGCAGAAAAGAGGAGGTGTCCAAGAATGCCAGAAGCAGTGCTGATATCCCAGCCGCATTGGCTATAGCTCCAGCTTCCCACGATGGCACTTCTCTAACAGCACAGCTGGCCTCCGTGTCCCAAGCCAAGGATCCTGGGTGATAACTGCGGCAAGAGTCACGCAAGGGCTGTGGCGACAAGTAGGAGATACATCACAAAGGGGTAGGGAGGCAGCAATGTGGCACTTCTTGACACGACACCTACTGGGTCAAGCCTTATGCAAGACTGGTTCCTATCCATTTGGCCACATTTCCCTTGCTTTGGTGTGAAATTATCATTTTCCAGTTAGTCACACTAGTGTTCCAGCTCCATGTTCCAGCAGAGCAAAGAAAGGTTTAATTTAATAACAAAATAGTTAAAGGCCTAAGTGATAACACTTGTTATGTGTAAGAGAACAACTTGGAAATTTAAAAACAGCCTTGTAATTAGGGATTTGAGTGAGATATCACAAAGTTCAGGCTTGAATCCATGCTCTGCCTCAGTTTTTCTGTATTATTTTTGGACCGTCTCTCAGTTCTGTGTGATTTTCTGTGTGATTCAGTTCCCCATCTGTACAATAAATGCTCCTTTCCCTTTTTTGTATCTTGAATTACATGCATTTAACTGTACTGAAATCCAGATTTCATCTGGGACTTCGAAGAATTGAATAAAGGAAATCACTATGATTATTTAGACACAGAGGTGCATGCACACATAATGAACCATTCAAATGACTGCTCCAAAGTCACTCACTATTCCAAAATGCAGAAGAATGGTCTCCTCTTCCTAAATGCTGTCCCAAGCAGTAAACTGTCCGTCCATACTTAAGGTGTAAAAGCCAAGAAAATGCTTGAGTATGTAAAGAAAACAGCATTTCCAAAAATGATGAAAATTTTGGGAATTTACAAGTTTTTAAATGTTTTAATGTGATAAGTTAAGGAATATAATTCGGCATTTGCCTTATAACTGTGACCTCTCTCCCAGCCTTCTCTTTCAAAACACTGCAATGCACTTTCCAGATGTGTGCTGATGGGGAGGATTCTATCTTCAGTGGTGCCTTCCACACCACAGGGGAAAAAGCTGGTTGGAGGGTCCTCCACCCTACCTGCCTACCCTTCCCTTGTAGTTTTATGCAGTGGTAAAAGCTGTAGAAGGGACGTGATAGAAGAAGAAGGTTGGCAGGTTGCTCTAGATGTGTTTAATACAGAAAAAAATATCTGTTCATATAATTTTATTTCCTATATTTGACAGCAAAAATATTTTCAAATTCTGGTCCAGGATCCACTTTGGAACGTAGTAGTGTGATTGGGAGTAAAGCTTCATGGAAAACAGCCATGAATTCGAAAAGAAGGTATCCCTGTGTACACAACTGAGCTGGTCTCAGAATGTCCTGATCCTGGTCTAACTCTCTACTCATAGAGAGTCTAAAAATAATTAAACTAATTACCTTCAAAGATTAAAATAATAGCATAAATATCTAATTGAGTAACTGCTGCCCCTGGATACTACTCCAAGTACTGCACTGATTGCTCTCAAATCCCCAGACCAAAAAAGACCTCAAGTATTCCTCAGTCATCTCACAAGAGAGAGGTGAGTTCATTAATTTCACTGCTGATAAAATCGTTTCTCAACTGTTTCTACTGACCATCAATAACAGAAACTACACAGCCTCACCAGGCAATCTGCTCTAGCCCATTGCTATAACTTTTTCTGGGGAAATTTTCCTAGGATCTAATCTGGAACTCTCCCGCTGTGATTTTGGCCCCAGCATAGACTTGTAAGAGAGGTAACAAACTAAATTTTTTTAGAAGTCTTCGATGTACTTAAAGAGTATTTATGCCTAACTTCAGTGTCCCTTAGAAGACAAGAAACTTTAATTTTTCCAGTTTCTCCTCCTAAGCCATTTTTCCCAGACCCATAAATATTCTCAGTGTTTATTCAAAATCTTTCCAGCTTTGAAGAATAGTAGCAAACCTAGTCAACACCTTATCAGTGCCAAGTGACATAACAGTGTCTGGAGAGGTAAATGCTTACTAAGTTCTGATTACAAGGTCTGCCTTTCTTTGCAATACCATGAGGTGGCTGTTTTTAGGGTTAAATTTGCATTCATCTTGTGATCTAACTATAATTCACCAGAGCTCTTCTAAAGTTTCGTCACCTGCACGTTATGCATCCCATACTCAGGCAGTCAATGACTTGTGAGCTTAGTCCCCAGTTGAATTCTATGCCTTCTTTTTTGTGGTTTTTCTTTTTTTTTTCCCAGTTTCTCAATTTCTATATGCCTTTCTAAACTCCTAATCCTGTCCCCTAGTATATTTGCAGGCCCTTATAACTTCATGTTGTCTGCAAATTTAATAAGCATATTCTCTACTGCACTGTGCAAGACATTAATGAGAACACTGAACAGAGCTGGAAGCAGGACAGATAGCTGTGGAATATTACGCATCACATTCTTCCAATTGGATAGGGAAATGCTGATAACAATACTCGGGATACAATTAACTAACTCAGAGGAGTCTCATCGGGTTTAATCTCTTTTCCTTTCTCCATTCAAGTACATATATTCCATCCACCCCTTTCCTGTCCATTTTCAGTGCATTCTTGAAAAAAAACCCAACCAAAAAACAAAAAACAACCAAAAAACAACCAACCAAAACCCAAAAAAGTAATGGTTCAGGAATGGAATCAAAAGCTACAACTTATCAGACCCTACACAAGCAGGCAAGGTCCATTTTGTCTAGATACTTCTTTCCTCCCCTGCTCTAGGTTGAGATCTAACACCTTCACTGATGCTATATCAAATTTATTTATTCATTAAATTCTTTTGATTCAGACTGCATGTTAATTTTCAGAGATGTCAGAGAATCTAGTTGTGCACCCAGCAGTTAAGCCTGGCACTTTAAGAATAACTCAAAGACCTTACCTACACTTCATAGCTTCTCTTGAAATTAGAGCCTTGACTGCTCAAGAAAAAGTCAGATGTACCTGAAATATTAAGTCCCAGCTCCAGTAATAACTTTGGAAATGAACCACACAGACTGAATGGGTAGCAAGTTTAGATTAGATAATATAAGCTCTTGGTTCCCCATGCCCATATCTAGGCCTAAAACATGGGATGCTACAGAGGTACTGTGTCCACCCCAGAATGTGATGGCATCAGTTACTAGGAGAGCTAAGCACTTCTGTCTCTCTGGGGACAGCCAAGGAAAGTAGTCCAAATTAATTTTGAAGAAGGATTAGTTAAATCAGCTAATTAGCTAATTATATCTCAGCAAGAAAATGCTTACTGAGACCTAGGGAGGACTAAATCCATCGTCAAAGCCAAGCCAACTTCAGGCAGCTTTCATTTTGCACACGGGTGTCTACACAGCTCATACACTGAGAATTCACACCTAATCCAAATGAACTTCCTGAGTGTCCCTCTGGGGGAAAATTAACATGGAAAGGAGCAAGCATGGATTTTGAGGAAAAAAAACAACCAAAAATCACTTTTTAAAAAATTAATAGCTCGATGATTCAGACTTGGACTGAAATCTATTTCCTATGTGTTACTTAATCAGACAGTTTCATTTGAGCAAGCAAAGAGCCAAAAATAGAGCTGTGTAAAAGCACTCTGAGCAGCACGCAGAATGAAGCTCCATCCCTGTTCCCAGGCTGCCCTGGCGTCTCATGGCTTCGGATAGCTGGGGACTAGCTGATGAGGTCTACAAGGTTTCAGGAGGATGTGGTGCTAGTAGTAAAGCCTGCCTAAAATACAGGTTTGCATCAAAACCAGGTATCAAGAAAGGAGAGAAAAGAAGCAAACAAACTAGTTTCATGGTGTTTTCACAGCAGATCAGAGAGAAAGTGGTTGGTCTTGAATACGTTTGCCATGAGAAAAGCAGACGACAACTAATTTCTGATTCTTCTCCACCCCCAAAGTGTTTTGTGCAGCTGGTAAAGCAGCACTTTCCACTGACCTTTTGGAAGTAGTTAAGAGGAAGATATTTTTGAATTTCTACCTAAAAAGAGACTCATAAAAACAGGCAAAGACGGGCCAGCCTTACCCACCAAGCTAGACAGCTGCTCTCTTGCAAACACAAAACGAAATTTCAATGTTTTTATGGCCTTCAGTGCAATGCAAAAGCTTATACCAAATTCTCTGGCATCTAGTTGCACATCAAGAAAAGGATCATTTACAAGTGACACTGGAAAACTTCCGTTTTATATAGGACACATAGAGAGTGGAAAGTCTGCATTTCCCTACAGATCGTTCACACCATTTTCTCAGACAAAACCCAGCTTTGCTGGAGAGTGCTTAAGCAACCTCTGAACAGAACCACCAAACCTTCTGTCAGTCTTTCTGCATGATCACAGATTCTAGCACCTTCCCTTGGCACAAGACCAACCTTATAGCACAAGTTTTCGTATTGGCCTGCTAGTGTGGCCTGGCCTCATGGCACAAAACATATGGTTGTTCCCAGAACCAGGCTGCATCACCAGAGCACAGCTCATTCTTAGGGGAAGCAATGAAATGTTGTGCTCTGCAGAAACTGTAAGGGCTTCAGATCTCCTCGACCCTTCTGTACCTCCACGAGGACTGTAGCTCCAACACAAGATGATGCAAAGCTCAATGACAGACTCCTTTAGTGTCTCCTCAATCTTACATCACTGAAACAGATCAACACTTGGTCTGGGGTTAGGGCTCCACTCAGTGAGTTTCAGGAGAAGCAGACAGCTCTGGACAGCTTGTTTGAACACATTGTGGCTTCGAGCACGTCTGAAGGGGCCCCAACTTAGCCAGAACTGAACGTGCTGCTTAAACAGCCCGTAACACACCAGCAGCTCCAAAGACACTCATTAGCTCTATCACTAGATGTTATCACAACAGAAGCTGGAGTAATTGACTTTTAAAATATCTAAAAATCAGTGGGCCAAACAGAGAATAAAGAAAGGCTTTGTCAACTAATCATCCCATCGTAACCAAATAGGTCCTTTCCTGCAAGGCTGCTCTCAACCTTCCCAATGTTCCTGAGCTGCAGCAAACTCTCAGGCCTAGAAACCACTTCCTGATCTTGCTAAGATTAAAGTCCATCTAAACATCCACAAAAATACGTTGCAAGGTCTAGAGTATCTCTTGTGTTGTTCACAAACCTTACTGGAGTTTGAGGACTTACAGATCATTTTTGGCATTTTGCAGAATCGAGTAGTGCTTGAACCTGTATCAAAAGAGCATCTCAACCAGACAGGAAAGCTGTTGAGTGGACAGGTATTGGTAAAGCTGATTTCAATAAAGAAATAACTTTAGTGCCTTAAAATGCCTGAACCTGTAGAATTAGTAATTTGGAGATCTGACTTCATTGCTATGTATTAGCCCCCAAAGTGAAAATGATCTGTCAAATCCAGAAAATATAATCTTTTATTTCAGTAATTTCTTAAATGAATGCATGTCTTCTGTAAGGGTTATTTTTTTCTGAGGCACTTAGGAATACTTTTTTTTTCTTCTTGGAAAGACAGTGTAGAAAAATGGGAAGTATTATATGCACATACATACGGAGATGGTTAAGGAGCGGATGGAACTGTTGGCTCTCTGCTCCATCATCTGGGTATTCACCTTTTGTTCAAGCTACTGAGACATTGCTAATTGCATCTTTATAACAAGGATAGGTTTCTGCTGTAGCATTTGTATATCAGCAAGGAGTGATTATCTTGTGACACAGTTTTATTGCATAGTCCTCCCACTGATTCATTTTTCTTGGTGTTACTGAAGCACTTCAGTGGTTTTTTTCTTTCTTTCTTCCTTGTGCCTCAGAACAGCAGAATGACTGTGTGAATAACTCCAGAATGAAGAGTTCTATTTATCCAAATAAGTCCTCTGGTGTCTTCTTGCACCTAGATTGTGTTATTCTATTTAGCTTGATTAATAAAAATACAAACAAGTGAGGATTTTTTCCTTTGCTAGCAATTAAAGGATGCAGCTGCAAATAAAACACACCTTCACATGGAGACCCTCTAATGTAAAAATTCCTCAGAAGTGAATGTATTTCCAGAGCTCATGGGTAAATTCCTTCTCACTGAGGAGTTTCCCCAAACCGTTTACCTTGGTAATCACAGCCAAAATGATAAGGCATGGACACAGGCAAAATTCTTGCTATCCCTGAGGGTAAGTCCCAAACCACTCTCTGTGTGAAGCTAAAGGAAATACATGGCTGTGCTTTCGTAGGATATGACACCTCTCCCTCAAAGAAGATGGTGCAATTCCCATCTGCTATAGCAAGCAGCACAGCATTGAGCCCCTGATGATGGATATCACACAAGAAGAAAGTTATATTCACTATCAGCTTCAATGGACAGGCTGACTAAAGTCTGACATTGCCATCAACTAATTTGAGGTGTCAGAGACAAGAAGTAACAAGAGCAAGTCCCAAAATGAATGTTTTCTGAAGGTCAGTCTGTCAGAAAACAGGAAAAAGCCACCTGGAATGGTGATGGCCTGGTGCTCAGCTGGGGACCCACCAATCCAAACAACAGGGTCATCCCCATAGTAAAGCAGACCACCACCGTCCTTGTCATCACCACAATCCTGAGCTCATCCAAGCGCTCTTTCGACAAGGATATTTAAGTCACTGAGCACTATCAGGCGTGGAGCCCTTGGTGCCAGCGAAGTGACAAAACTCAGTGGCTCACAGAGGAATGCTGCTGTGCTGAAGCGCACTCCGAGCAGCATCACACTGTTCCTGCCTCGGGTACCCTCCAGCACACCAAAGACACTGCCCAACTTTCAACCAGGCCTTCACTTCTGGATGGCAGGGAAATCCTGCAAAAGACTGCGGTGGCAATACTGGCACACACACGCACACATATGTGCAGGAGAATCCTCTAGGCAGGTTTCAGTAACAGAGGTAAAGCCCTTCCTCCGGTTAAGGCACAGGAAGGTGCTTTATTCATCAGTGACACTGACAGTTGTTAAAAGCATTAGAGATTTTTCCCAGCTGTCACCACCCCTGTTCCAGTGTTAAGCGTAGGTAGAAGCTCTAGTTCTGGAATTAAATGCAGCTGCTCAGCGCACTTCAGATCACCAGCATGGACTTCAGGTCCTTCCCAGCCTAGCTCTGCTCTCCTCCCAGCCCTCACAGACATTAACCTCTGTGAATGTCTTGGGACAAAGTTGGTAGCTCTGCAGTTGCTAATACATTCCCAAGAAACAGGAGAGCAAATTTCTTTCACAGCAGAAGCCCAACCGCTTTACAGATTGAAGGGAAAGAAAAACCAAACAAAACCAAAAAAGACCCCAACAAATTAAAAAACAAACACATAGACAAAAAACCCCATATGTAAACTTTCACCAAATCTGAAACCTGCTCATCAGTGTGAGCCTACACATATAGTTTTGCCATCCCTCCAGCTTGACACATACAACATAAAACAACAACAGTGCATCTGAATGTGACAAAACGCAGCTGAAAGTAGAGAAGGCTAAAGGAGAAATTGGTGACTGCACAAAGACACCACAGGCACAGCTTGTTACTGCCCCCTGAATCTGTCAGAGCACCTACAGTTAGTCTGTCCTCAACAATGTTCATTTATCCAGGACTAAATATGAGATTTCTAAGCTGGATTTGTGAATTCCTGCAGAGGCTTTGATTTAGCTCCTGACATGCTGCAGGCGAGGCATAACCAGAGTCAAGAGTTACATGACATGCGCGCTTAATCTCCTCTGCAAAATGCTACATAAAGGAGATCCCTTTAAAAACCACATGAGAAAAGGAAAGAGCAACAGCAAAAAGCACCTTCTCACGTCGCGGGGAGACTTGCCTATGTAAGAGGCAGGGCTGGTGGAAGACCCTTTCTGCCACACAGCTAATTACCTTGCGTCCTTTTATCAAACAAATGGACTGGGATGATATGCCAGTAACAGGAGGAAGGATCTAATTGGGGGATACCAGGGGGTAACACAGATCATCTTGTTAAACTAAATTTGTTAATCTAGTGTATATGAGAAAAGGGCAAATGGGAGGGAGAATTCGTCCTTGTTAAACATTTACCAAATGTTGGGTTATTTGAGCCCTGGGGAGAAGTAAATGTATTCACTACTTAAAGGCTGGAGCATTTGGTCTTCTCAGTTGGAATTTATCCCTGATCTGAAAGGAACATTTTTTTCCCACTTGGAAAGGTTAGCAGCCTTTGTCTGTGCGAGTGATTTAATATAATGGACCATGATTATTGTTGGATTATTATAATGGCACACTGGCACAGTTATAGTTAAAGTTTTGGCAGAGTTTGTCTCATAAACTGCTATTTTACAACTCGACTGTAAAAGTTTACTTCGGTCTGAAACTTGAGATACAAGATCTCAGTCCAGGAGGAGTCTTTTTTACTTTTTTTAAAAGTCAAATTAAAGGAAAAAAAAAAGCTTAAAATTCTCTTGGCTAATGTTTAAGTTATGCAAGTATTAAATACAAATTGAAATCTACTGGCTGAAGACACTTGACAGCATTTTCTTGCTCCTGAATGCCTTTGAGTTAAATCAAAAATAGTTTCAAGTACTTTTATGTAGAAACGTGGTTTTCTCACTTTCAGTATTTTGAAGAAAAATGTGGACTAGTAAAACAGCTGGGGTATTAAATAGAAAAATTAAGAGAGTGTGCCACAAGCACTTTTTTCAACAGAATTACTGGCATATATTTGCTATTAAGAATACAATTGATTTTTATTTTGCATATGTAAATACACAATCATTAGTTTTAAACCCAACATTTGAAAAAGTTTTCACAATGTATACTGAGGAAAAATTCAGCTTGTTTTAAGAGCCCCTGTGGCCTTTGCAGAGTAAGACTGCAGGACAAGCTAAGTCCAATAGTGTATCATCTGCACAAAGCCTCCAAATTTCTCAGTTCTTAAAGGCACAGTAGCCAAGTGACCACATCAGTTCTCATTTCTGCTTCCCCAAAGAACTCTAGAGGAATTCAAATACCAGACTATGAAAATACCACTTACTGGTACTGTAACTCTACCATTTATATCCACCTGGTGCCAGAGACATTGCAGTTGGCAAACATACTATCAATCCTAGAAAAAAACCATTTGCAGGAAATCTAGAGCAGTAAGTAATTTCTGGACTAAAGCTGCAGATACTGTAAAGAATAGATTCGTTCAAGGTAAAGCTAAACACAATAAGCTGGGGAAGAGCCAACATAACTTTTTTTAGCACACTGTCACGGCTCAGATTTGGGGATGTGAAGAAGGACCAAAGACGCATCCAATACAAGCCCCAGCCAGTTCCAGGTGCCTTTAGCCAGCAAACATGGTCTGAAGCAATACCACCAGAAAGTTACTGTTCTGGAATGAATGCAAGTTTCCAAACTCGTAATATGTAAGCTGTTTCTGCCCAATATTTTGAGGTTAATCTCTGTGTTTTCTTTGAAGCCTTCCTTTCCCTACTGAGACATTTATATGCAGGGGGTTGATGCAAACAGCCAGAATCATGAATCTTTGGGCACTTTTGAGGAGATGTGGGAGTACATCCCTCCCTGCCATATGGCAGGTCTTGGAAAATGCTGGTGACTCACCAGTGAAGACTAATCCATCCAGTTTTCTACATCACAAACAAAAACTGTTTCCCCAAAAAAATTTCTTTACAGAGAAGTTTTATCACCTGATCCCTGTGGTTCATGCTCTTGCTGTACAGAGCACAAAAAGATAACTAGAAGTTATTTTCCCCTGTTTGAGTGTGGCCCATCAATCAATACACATGGAAACTAGTCTAAGAGATCTCAAGGTCGAAAAACTCAAAATTAAAGCTAATCTACTATCTGCTTAATCAGAGTTAACATTTTTCACAGGGTGAAAACCATTAAAGGCAGTCTATAGCTTTTATTATTGAGTCAAATTAATTTTTTACTTTCAAATCCCACTCGTAGCACAGTTTGTAACATTCCAAGTCATATTTATCTTTTGCATATTAAAATATGATGCCTTTCTATAAATAGCTACAGGTTTCTTGGCAGCATTGGTGTGACAGAGGATTAATTAAACTGGAAAGCAGGGAGTGTGGGGACCAGATTTATATAATGAAAACAATATATCTGCTAACACCAGAGAAGTGCTGACACTGTAATAATGCCGATATTAATATTTGGTACAGAACATTGTAGAGCGTATTAGTAAGGTGGTTAAATCTGGTGGGTTGAGAAATTATCAGAAATTACTGGAAGAAAATAAGGCTGTTACTTTACTACTAATATTACGAGTCTCACTCCCATTCAGAAAGATTCACTGGTATCTTGTATTTTAATACCCAGAGCCTGCAAAGAAGTCCACTGACCTCCCATGCAAGCTCCACAGAAGCTGGGAGAATATTCAGAAGTTGGATGGATTTTGTCCCTAGATAACATCACAGCAATCTGCAGTCAAATGTGCACTAGAGAAATCAATAAAAAAAAGAATTAAAATCTATCCCCTCCTGCAGTCTACCAGCTAGTTAGTACAACCAACTGGTTACATGGTTTTATGTTAACATAGCCTTATTTACTTCAAAAACAATGAGAGAATGAACATCCAAACACCACATCAAAACAACCCATTTGACCTCATGAACATTTTCCAGGATTTCATAGAAAGTCACAAGCAAAAAATTACCTTTGAAGTTTATACAAAACAGGGAAGAAAAAAACAGAAAATACACAAAGAAACTAATAAAAAAAATTCCTTCTAAATACAAGATGCCCCAGGGCATTTAAATATTCAAGAATATTAAAACACATTCAAACTTTACCTCACTACTCTTGGAAAACAAAAGGCACCACCTAGTAATTTCCACTTGATTCCTTCTTCATTCCAACTTCCACCCCATCCCAGGACATTACACACAACGAAAACAAGTACTAAAACTAAGTTATTTATTAAAATCATAGAATAAAATGTCAGAGTAAAGATATATATGCATGTCGGTGGTCCAAATAAATTAGGGTCATTTTCATCAGTAGATGACAATTTTTACATTTATTATAATATTTTCCCCATAACTATTCTGTCTGGTGACATTTTTGCACATATATTAAATGTATGTGACAGTATATAATGTATAGCTAGATATTTGACCATTGCTAAACGCTGCAGTATTTTGAATACATTTGCAGACCGTCAAATATTTTAGACTTTCAAGTGATGCATTTTAAAACACAGTAAAATGAATATAATTTACAGCAGAAGAGACAGATTCTGCTCTTGGCTACTAATAAGAAGACTCAGCCTTCCGACAGGTCTGAGAGTACCAGACCACATCTTCATTATCTTTAAAGGCATAAGCCTTAAAATGTTAAAATGTTAGGAAATAACAGAGGTGGGAAGCTGCCTATATGACCAAGCTGTCTATATAAATCTGTAGGAAGCTATTGAAAAAGTTAAACCAGGTGTCACCAACTGAGAACCTGATCAAATACCTTAAATTCTAGTTCCTGAAGACTATGTGCTGACACAGGAAGAGGAACATGATCAAAGGCAGGGATGTTTCAATTTTGGGGACAAACTTTATCCTGGCACTTGTCATTTTTATTTAACACATTTAGCCTGGAATGAGCACAGATGAAGTTTACAGTGAGAGAATAACAGAAGTCTCACCTACTTCAACCCAGCGCTTGTCTCTGCTCTCCTCCCCAGCCAGCTCTCACCCCTTCAAACCTGTGTGCCTTAATTCACAACCCTGCCCTTCCATGCTGCAGCCTCTTGTCCTGACCTCATCCCTCACTTTTCTGGCCACAGTCCAAGGCTTTGGCCCTTTGCCAAGTCCTTACCAGGGCTCATTGTCTCTTCTCTCCTCCACTCTTACCTTCCTAGTCCTTCACCTTTCCAACCACACTCCAGGCTTCTGCTCTCGGGTTGCCTTTCCTGCCACTCCTCTCATCTGCATTCAGACTGGAGAGCCCTCAAGACGGCTCTGGCAAAAATAAACCAGCACAGAGGTGTAGGCTTCCTAGCACAAGCCCTTGCCATCCTCTAAAAGCCCTGAGGAAACGGGCAGCACATGGAATGTGTATTTTCACCTTCCACCCTGCGGCGCTCCAGCCTCTGGTGCCAGGCCGGCTCTCTTTGGGCAGAGACTGTTATGCACTGCTGAAATCCAACTCCTTGCTGCTGAATATGCATGAACCACGATCGTTAAAAGCCTGACAGCTTTGCCAAATTTGTGTGGATTTTGACAAAAACTGCAAAAGGCATATCCTTGAAACAAAAGCCAGTTTGTTGCCAGCTTTCATGCCTCTGCTCCAAAGCATGGGTGTGTCATACAGTTTTAAAGAAAAGATCACCAGAACTGGGTGTTTCTCTTCTTTTTTTTTTCCCTATCTACTATTGCAATACACTGTTCCAGCCTTCCTGTACTGCTCCATCCTACCAACCTTTTTTTTTTTGGGATTGCTTCGGCTGAAATTTTGTGGTCTAAAGTAGATAGCTGGAGTGGAAAGCATGTCACCCAAATGACTGAACTTAGCAAAGACACACAAACCCAGGATCTCCTAAAGGTCCACTGATTGTGAAATGCTCTTCCAGTTCTAGTTTCCCGAAACGTGGATCACACAGTGTACTCAGTTTTCTTTCACAGCTAGATCCACAGGCCACTGCAAGGTGCCTTCCAGCAGCTTTGGGATGGAGCACTTTCAGCGAGCTGCAGGTTTCTGCTGGTGTGCCAAGGTGTTTGGCTTTTGGTAGGAAAAAGACTTTTCACTAAAAATCAGTTCCAGAAAAAAAAAAAAGATGAACCAAAGTACAGAAGACGTGCATCTAGTATTTGTTAATGGATTGTTTTAAAAATTTGTGAGGTGCTTTAAATTCAGGGTGAGTTCCAGACACACTGAATAAAGAAAAGCAGTATTTCCTCTCTGCCACGACTGGGATATAAGTAACAACTGACAAGGCTAGGGAAGGAAACAGATGTAGAAACTTTTATAGGCAATTCCTCGGATTCACTAGGAACACTGGTTAAGTGCTAAAAAAGAAGGAGTTCAACATAAACAGTCTTTTACGTGCATCTAAAACTGACTTGAGACAAGAGCCAAGCCAGCCTCCAAGCTATCAGAGATACCGTCCTGGTACTTACTTTCTCCAGGGGAAAACAAACCAGGCAGCACCTGTCCAAGCACTGTGCTGCATCCCAAAAGGCAGCACAGCACCGTCTGTGCTTCTCATCTATTTATTATAAGCCTTGGAAGCTCCAGCTTCTGTCAGTTGTAGCCACTAGTGGATTTGACAAAACTTTATTCTTCTGCTTCTTGCACCTGACAGCGAAGCCAGGAGCTGATGAGCCACCACCACCCTTTCCTTTCCCCATCCTCCATGCAATGCAAGATGCAGTATTGTGGCAGACAATCATTCAAATCCATCTGGCTCTCATTTCACTGACAAATTTACCTAGTGGAGATCTAAGAGAGCCCCCATTATGGCTTTCTACTTCTGAACTGAGACTTCAAACTATTCAAGGCAAATTTTCTTCTCAACCAAAACCATAATATGCTGCACGGTTCAGGAGGAGAGAAATGTGGCATTACCAAGTAGCTCAGATGATGGAAAACTATGCAAACCGTTCCCTTCAGAGTACATTGCCGAAAGCTCTGCATGCAGGTACTGTATGTGGCCAGGCTAGGAGCTCTACATCCATTAATGACAACACACAAAAGACATGGAATCCACTGAAACACTCCACTCCAGTTTTAGAGGTTCGGGGCAATGTCCCAAATTCCCCAGAAAGTGCCTTTCCCAGTCTGGAAAAAAACACTCATGTTCCTACAAACCTGGAGAAATTCTCTGATCCCCAACCTCTGGACCAAGACAGGGGCTAAATCAGATGAGACTCAGCGGGTGATGGGATGTATATCTATTCCGGCATCCCACCAAAATCCTTCCCTTGGAGGGTCAATGCAGTTTCAGGCCAGGCAGGCCTGCCAGAACTTCCCTCTGTCAAAGCCTCTTCAAGGTGCACACATTAATTAAATCCCTTTTATTGAGAAGTGTTTTCATTAAGAACACCCAAAATGAAGGTTTTTACTACAGGCTCAGCCCTGTCAGATGCTGAACACTTCTTCCTTGCTTGATGACCACCGAGTGATAGCCGCAAAAGCCAAAATCCCATCTCTACCTTGTGGCAAGGTGAACAGGAAGCCCAGAATGAGCCAGCCCTACTTCATTTACAACCCCTTACAGGTCAGTTAAGTTTCACTTGCAGAACATCTGTATTAAAGCAGAATTTCCCATCAATAGGGCACAACCCCAAAGTCAAGAATCAATAGATCATCTTCCCCTTCTTATTAGGACACCAGCTCAGTGCTACTGAATGAAACACTTCCTTTAAGCTCATCAACTCGAATTCCTCTGCTGACAAACATCTACACACACACACACCAGTAAGAGGAATAGTAATTATTTCCCCAGAGAAGAACAATATTGCTATAAATTTCAGAAGCAGTTTGATTTAACAAATTAGGCTAAGAGCTAAGGACACGAAATGCAGTTAACTTCCTCGAAGCTAGTGGCATCAGAAATTATTCACAATAATTTAAAGGATTTAAACACTTTCACTTTTGAAAGGGTGAATACCGAGTTCTTGACAAAACCCCTGGCTTGGGTTTGTAAATGGGCAAGAAACTAAAACTGACTCTAGAGGAGCATCTTTCCAACTAATAAATCACAGGTGCGTTTCTCTTCCTGACACTTTTTAGAATTTCCTACATGAATTAATTGGTAGAACTAGAACAGAAAAAAAACAACAGAAGCATCCCATTCAGAGCATTTGCATTTTTACTTTCATTACTCAGACTCTGGGTTTTTTTCCCCACACTGAATGACTTTTTTCACTTCTTCCTATTACTTGGGCACAGGGAGGTTCTTGCTATTTTATAACTACCCTATGAAAGGCAACAAACTGCTGAAAAACGGCCGCACGTACAGTTTTCCTTAAGGAAAACAGCAGGAGCGT
The DNA here is from genome assembly GCA_013397725.1 of Rhagologus leucostigma. Classification (NCBI taxonomy): domain Eukaryota; kingdom Metazoa; phylum Chordata; class Aves; order Passeriformes; genus Rhagologus; species Rhagologus leucostigma. Next base: position 93,320 of record VZTD01005947.1, read on the forward strand.
CCTGCTGTCATACAGCCTGGACGTTACAACTGTTCAAGGATTTCTGTGCATCTGAGGGCTTCTGCTCAAATGTCTTTTTTTTCCTTCTTTCGGTGACATAGGGAGGAACATATAAAACTCTTAAAAGATCCTTTCCTCTGTGAATTGTTCCTTCTCCCTCTGCTGTGATAAAGGCCATCTCAGAGACGGTGACAGACATAAACTACGAAGATTTATAGTACATTTCCAACACTAATATTAAACACATCCTTTAAACTTCTTTGGAAAGATTTCTATTTCTTTTTCCTCCTTTAGTATCATTTAATAGCTGTTAAGTCACCTTCAAAGAATTTGCAAAACCTTTGAAGTACAACACAAAAAATAGACTTCAACATCTTCCTAACAGTTGCAGGTAATGCGCAGTAATTTTTGAAGGCATGCAGAGATAGAGCTGTCTAATGCCAAGTTACCACCTCCCACCCCGCAGCCCTACTCCTGCCAACATCAATTTTACAAACATGCTTTTGTTCCATTCCCTTACACTACAGAGGCATGGGGATGAATGACATAGATTGCTGGCTTGTTTTTTCTTTTTCTTTTTGGATAACTTATATATATTTTATTTTTTGAGAGGAGATTCTTCTCCAATTCCTTTGCAGCAGGGCTTGGGTTTACAACTTCTTGCTTTCCCTCCATGAAAACAAGGGATAAACTTTGCTGCCTCAGATCTCATTTGTTCAGTAAGAGGGAGGATTACTGCCTACCTGTCATAGATTTTTCTGTTTTCTTACCACATGTGCAATGATTGTCAAGAATAAACCTATATGAAGGGCTTAAGAAATTTTTGCAACAAACTCCAAACTCCCTTAATATGCATTTGGTCAAGTGATGCTATTGCCCAACCACATGAAAACAAACATTTCTAGCATATGAAAAAATAATCATCTGTACTTTAAAAGTTCAGAGTGCAGAAGTTTTGCATAATTAAAACATTTTCTGAATCTTGCTAGTGGCCCAAAGGTTAAATACTTTTCTTTGCTAGCATAGACCGCATAATTGACAGGAAGCAAGTGAGTTTATTCTTTGAAAGGCCATGAAAAAAGAACCAAAAAACCACCACAAGTTTATTTGTACTTGCAAATCCTTTCAGGTCTGAAGAACCAGCAAGATAATAAATTGTTTTTGCTGAAAACAGGAAGTTTGGCAGAGATGCAAAAGGATAGCTAATTTGGCTAGACAGCCCAAAACTCTGCATTCTACTTGGAGAGTGCTTCCAAAATAAAAAAAAAATGTTTAAAAAAAAAGGAAAAAAAAGAAGGAAAGAAAACCAAGGTGTCTCAAATCCATAGAAAGCTAAAGAAACAGCAAAGGCATCTGGCAGTGGTAATTTGTTGCCAAATTTGTGGTTGTGTTGTGCTGGCTTCCAGGCTGGTTTGCCAGTTTGCAGTAACTTCCACCAAGCACAGCTGAAACCCACATTTATAAAGCATCAAATCCTGTCAAAGCTAGAAAAGTCTCAAGTAGTCCTTTCTTTCTTCTTTTCATCTGACCAAGACCAAAGGAATAAATAAATAAATAAATAAATAAATAAATAAATAAATAAATAAATAAATAAATAAATAAATAAATATTTAGGGAGACAACAGAATTTTGGGTCTCAGGACTAAGTCCCTACCAGGTTTTTTCATGTAGAACTCAACGGGGCAACACAACAACCCCACTCTGCCACCTCATTGCCACTCCTACCCCATCATCAGGCCACCAGCGGGACCTTCTGGCAGGAGAAGTCATTTCTCAGCACAAATGGAACTCGAGTGGAACAGTTTTTAAGAAATGTGCGAAATGTGGTCTCTTTAAAAATGTGTATGTTCAAAACACACCCATCCCACACACAACTGGAAATTAGGACAGACTCCAGCATTTCAGAGGGATTTTCAATGGCTTATAGGACACGACCACCAGCTATAGCCTGTGAACAAAGCCAGGCTTATGGTAGGCTCCAGCATTGCCCTCTTTTTGTTGCTATAGTGGCACTTTCTGGCCCACATCTAGCCTGGGTGGGTTGGCTCCCTCCTCACCAAGGGCCAAGTGGAGTTCAGGGGTTGCCACAAGGCCAGGGTTTGCTCCTAGGAAGCCACTTAAGCATTGCTGACTTCTTTTGGGAGGTAACTATTGCAGACTGCACGGACACGAGCTGTACTGTGATATTTGCCCAAGGGAACAGAGAACCAATCCACAACACAAATCTAGCAAATGATGCAAAGGGTCCCTCCCAATACAATACTCACATGAATGCATTCATGTAAGGAAAGGAATCTTAAGTACATTAACTTTGTTTTTTGGGCTAGAACTGCCAGTGATTGGTCTGAGACCTTCCTCTCCCAAAATGCTGAGGTTTTTTTCCACCTTCTTTTTCTCCTTTCTTTCCTTCCTCCCCACTCAACGTTTATTATGAAAATGCAGATCCTCAGAGCATCTGTCACAAGGGACCACTGAATCCTTTGGGCCAACTGAAACATAAATATAATCAACAGCATAAATATTATCTTCTGAAACACAACCCTGAAATTCAATTATCATAGACTGATGGTTTTTTTATAAGATCCGTTACTGTCGTTATGCAGTCTTCAGACCCAACTTACCAACAAGATATTATCTTCACTCTATCTGGGGTTTTTTTTAATCCTGAGTAATGACCTCATAACAAAGTCCAAAAATAGAGTGCACAAGCAAGTGAGGTCAAATCTTCAAACTTTTTTTCCTCAGTAAAATTATTTGCCTAATTTAATTGCAGAATCCCTCATTTACACCTGCAAGAGTACAGGCAAGACAAAGGCAACACACTGGTATACTGTGAAGATGGAATATGCAGAGAGATGAAGAAGAAAGGTCCTGAGAAGTTGTAATAACTACCAAGGATAACAAGAAGGAGAGGGGAAAAAAAAACCACACTGCAAACCCTTACTTTTGTTTTAATGTTCACCATGGGACTCCTAAAAATCAAGCCTTTAGAAGAACTTCAGTTAGAACCCTGATATTCTCAGTCCCTCTGGAAACCCAGACCATGTATTTCATATTAAGCCCCCCCAGCATCTGCTCTTTAATAGTTGCAACGGCAATGATAATCAACAACACCCACACCTTACAACACAGCACTTTTCATCTGCCGGAAAAAAACCACTTCCCTAAGGACGCAAAACATTATCATTCCTTGTTTAGAAAGAGAAATTCAGCTATGGAGAAATGAAACTACTTACCCAGGACCATTCAGATGGAGCAGCAGAAGAGCCAGGAGAAGAAGCCAGAGTCCCTGTACAGATCTCCAATGGGAGCCTTTGACACTCAGCACCACACCCTCAACTTCAGTAGAGCAGGCAATGTTATGCTCTCCTCTCTCACAGATCTGGTCTGAGCTTTAGTTACAATCTGGAAGCACTTCAAAAGCTGTGGATTAAAAAGCCCTGTATAAACGCAAAGTGTGATTATAATTCAACCGATATTGGAAAAATTACAGCAGTTTGTATTTGTTTTTCTGTATTTGTGGAATTTATGTTGTTTCAACACTTGAACAGCTTTTGATAATGACACCATCTGTTAATTCTCACCCCTCACTAAATTAGAACAAGTGGTGGAATTGTTAGACTGCAGCTTTACAGATCCCAGCTTATCAAACAGACCTGAACCCAGGGTCAGTGAGAGGCATTACCAGCAACACGAGACAGCAACCAGTCAGGTACAATTTCCAGGCCGAGCAGAAGAAAAGGATAGGACAATCAGGAACAACACACCTCTCAGTGACTCCTCTGGAGCAGTTCTTTGCGAGGTTGTGCTTCCTGTCCCAACCCTGCCAGGTGAACAGCATTAACTCCAAGGCTGCTCAGATTGATGGGGCAGCAGTGGGTGGGGTATTCCTGCTCGGATCTGAGATCACTGCCAAGTGGAATGGACACCTGGGTACAAGTTAAACACTTTCCAGTTGCGACAAGTGGGCAGAGCTCTGAGTGGCTCTGTTAAATTAACATTGCCAGAGTAGTGTCCAAACGGTTGTAAATTACTACAATTTACACATGCTTTACCTGCAGAAATACCAACTGGGGAGCATGAGGAGGACCATAGACACTGGTAATGCATTTGAAAGTGAAACTGAAGTTGATAACCAACCTTTTGGCTACATCCCCTCTCCAGCCTCACCATTTTCCCTACATGTTGATGTCCTTTCCTCTGCTCTAAGAAATGCTCTTCCTCTGTTTTCAGGTTATATGAGATTTTGTTTAGCACACTTGTATCTGCAAAAGGGTTGGATTATGTTACATGCAAATAGTGAAAATACACCCCTCCTGGTCTCTAGACTACTTTTTGCATATGTTGTTAAACAGCCCTCAGTTCTTCTATGAACCTTTCAGTTCTCTCTTTCTGAATTTGTGTCAATAATTTCATTCTTTTCTTAAATAGTGAACCAAATCTCCAATAGTTGTAATCTTCTGTTTCACAAGGACTTTTTAGCAAAGTGACAGACTGTAAAGTGACAGACTTTTACTAAAGACATACGCATGATACATCACTGCACAAGGAACAGGGAGTTTGCTCATTTTATTTATGAATGTTCAGGACACAGCTATGGAAACTTCAGCCCTTCCTATTCCTGATTATGCAGGAGTCAGGCACAAGACTGCAGTTACACTTGTCTAGCAATAGCCTTGGTGGAGTTCTTCAAATAAGGCACATCTGGCGTTCAGCACCACAGTGATACCTAATTCCCTCACGTGCCCAGGAATGAAACAGGTTTCCCACCTGCCATTAACACAATTCTCTGTCACCCTTAGTGGGCTTCTAAGAAAGTTGCCCAGAGAAGCTGTGGATGCCCCATCTCTGGAACTATTCAAGGCCAGGTTGGTCAGAGCTCAGAGCAACCTGCTCTAGGGAAAGGGGTCAATATATGAGACCACATCAAAAAATGAACCTTCTGGTAGACCCAAGAAAGGCAGGTAAAGAACCTCAACCCAAAAGGTGTTGATGCTGCTATGATGGGGTGAGAAAGGTGCCCAAGGTGCAAAATCTGCCTGACAAAAATGTTTTGGTCCTCAGTTCCACTGACTGGGACTATTGGGAGCACATAATAATCAACTTACCCAGAGACCAAGAGGGGACACCAAGAGACCTAAATTCACTTGTTGCTGTTATTAAGGGGTAATTATTCCTAAAATAGAAGATGAATGAGACATTTGCTGGGCATTATAGGCACACAGTTGACATCACTAGGAGCCGATCCAGACTACTGAGTTCAGGCCAGCTTTCTAAAACCCTTTATGTCATTGTTTTACAAAAGGTATTTGATACTACTGCTGCCTTCTCAGAGATGTGATCTCATTCTTGACCCTGAGTGGCACTTTTAGGAATAGCTCCCTCAGGTTTACTTTTATCAGATCATAAAGTACATCATATTCTCTTGCCTATGAGATGTGCTAAGACTTGTGTCATTTGTAACTGAAAATCCTATAAAGCTGCCTGACATTTTTTTGTCCACAAAAAGTTGAAGTCAAAGTTGGAATGGATGAAAAAGAAGCTTCCAAGATTTAAAAAAGTGTGTGTTTGGTGGAGAAAGCTATAATCTGGTGCACTTTTCCAGGAACACAGTAAGAGCTAAATATTTTTTGTAATAACAGCAGGGCTGTATCCCTTCTTGGAGTAATAAACACATGGTACCTGACTGACTTGCTTTGCTAATATTACAAATATATGTTACATGCTGTATTAAATACATTCAGACTTTCTACAGAGAAAGCAGAGTGGTGCACAAATATCCAGCATCATGCCTTACAGCATCCTGTCAGGACTCTTGGAGTAATCCTCTGTTTCACAGATCTGCAGAATAAGTATGAGGGGTTAAAAGACTTGCCCAAGGTCTCCTAGCAAGTCTGCTGCCCAGTCAAATTTTCACGGTCAAAGATAAGTACCACGCCAGCAAACAGCACGAATCTAAACAAGCAGATAGGTTGGAGGATGTCAGCAAAAGGGGCCAGGAAGGCTTGAGTCACAGCTGGCATGGGCCAGCATGTAAGTCGAGGGGGCAGAGAATAAGCTGAAGCTAAATATACTCCAACTCCTTGTAGACTCCGTGCTGGCAGTAGGCCAGACTGCAGCAGTCATGGCTGGGGTAGGTTTAAAGTGCTCTTCCCTGTCAGCTAGTCAGCCCTGCCTTAAATTAACCCAGCTGACTTTAGAATGAAACAGATGATGGTTCCTCATAAACTCAATTGCACCAGCTCAGCCATAAGTGGAGAAGGCTCCAGATGAAATGTGGTGCTTTACCGATGTCTTGAATCTCCACTGTCTTCCCTGCAGTAACTGTTGACAGTCACTTAAATTCTTTAAATCCATCTGAAAGACAAAACTTCAGGTTAACCTAAGCAACATCACTTTCAGGGGCCTCTGCCTAAGGCTGCTGTATCGATGATGAAAGGAGGCTTTCTGAGACCATTTCTCCACTGGATGTCAACATGTAGCAACGAATTCACTCAAGATGTTCCTGTGGATTTCTTTGCTGGTAGGGTCATCCATTTCTATGGACTCCTTTTATTACAGTCTCTGATCTTTCCAACTGCAAGAAACCACGATACTGCTTTACTGGAGACTTGTTTAAGTCCTGATATAAAATGATGCTTTTATACACCCTTAACAATTGCATTGCAATCCAACCATTTACTCTTATATTAGTTAGGATAAAATAAAACTCTGGGATCTGTAAAAGCATGTATATGTGCACAGATATAAATATAGTTTGACTGCTAAACTTACATGCTGAGTCTACATTTTCTGTAATAAAATATTTAAGTGGTTTCAACTCCACAGCTGGATTTTTTTTAAAACTCTGAGATAGCAAAAGACATCAGCACAGGACAGTATTCACTGGACACAGTCAGCCACCCAGATGAGTAATAAAATTAGTATTTTCATTGTGAACTGTTAAGGACCAATACAGATTTTCCCAGAGAGAAATAACCTCAATTCTACCACCTCATGCCACCATAAACTAAGCTAAAGTCTTCATTTTAAGATGCATTTCTAATGCCTAGCATTTAAATATCAGAAAAATCTGATAAAGAATTGTCTGAGGCTGAGCCAAAGCAGAGTAAATGGCAAGACTGTAGTAACCCAGAAGCTTGTGGAGGCTTTGGAGAACAGTTAATCACTTCTGTGGAATCTAGTAAGAGCTAAATTTTCTGACGCCTAATTTTTTTTCTGTGCTTCAGAGATTAGGCTCTCTTGAAAAGTCACCTTTGAGGATGGTTTGTCACAGCCAGGGCTGGACTAGTGGCAGGAGTTGCTTGAGCTGAGTGCTGGTAGTCCAAGTAGAAGCTTTCCCACTTGTCATCACAGAATATATGACCTTATTACTCCTCCCTCAGTTCTGGCACTGATGGTTAATAATGTTTGCAGCCAGTGAAGTTTCCTCAGTGCTCTCTGCTGCTGTCTCTCCCAGCCCCTTCTGCTTTAGTTTTCCAATTGCAAAAAATATGTGAATCCAATTTTCTGCCAACACCTAGATGAACCAACTCCGGAAAATAACGTGGAAGATGACAAAGCAGGAAGACTGTTAGGGTTATACTGCTAGCTAAGAATACATTGAAAATTGCAGTAATTTATCAGTATATCAATGACACAATGCCGCTTCCTACTGTAGGACCTGAACAAATTAGCTACCAAAGTCCAGCCCTCAACAGCTCAGATTTATCTCAGATTTTACTGGCAGGGAGAATGAGAGTCAGTGACAGGACAAGCCCATGACTGTGAAGAAAGACAGCAGTAGACCCAGATCTGCTGGCTCACTTCCCTGGACATTTGACTTTCCACAAGCTTCCTGTTAGACAGGGGTATTGCAGAGAGCTGGAGAACTTGATTGTTTTGGGCAAAGCTTTTCCACTAGCACTGAGAAGGTCACCAGGCAGGACTGGAGAGATGTCAGGGCTGCAGCCGACTCCTCTCTGGCATGGAGCAGTCCTTCTGTCAGAGCATGAGTTCTCTTTGCTCTCTCGCAGCCCTATCCAAAAGGCATTGTCTGGAAGCAATTAGAGATTTTTAAAATTTTTTTCTTTTTTTCCATCGTTGCCTGACAACTTCAGCAGACGCACATGTAGCCATCCTGCTACGCTTCTAAAGAACTTTGCTTAGTGTTAACTATTTAAATGTTGAAAGTATTAAAGCTAATTGAACTCACTGCTCAGAGAACCAAGTCTGAGGTCAGCTGTCATATGCGGTAACACTGCTTGGGTAAAAGAACTTTGGAGTAGTTTAGCAATCTTTAGAAAAGTGTTCATGCCTGTCCACATACTTGTCAGTCCTACCTGTCACTGCTAATGTGGGGGGTGTTTTAGGTTAGAGAAACAGATGGAGCTTTGAGGAACTCCTCAAGGAACGTCTGCAGTTAGTGCTGAAAGTGGTGACAGGAGATGATATTCAGCTGGCCAAATTTTAAACACCTTGCTTCAAGTGCTTAACCTGGCAGTCTTTACGGCCTAGTGAGAGGCAAAGGGAAAAGGGATGGCAGTGGAAGGGGAGAATAAAAGATAGTCTCTTCCATAGAGCAATTCAGATTCATATTTAAATACTCTAATTGCCTTCCAGAGCAACTGACTGTCTCCTTGTCAACTTCATTGGAAACCTGGAGAAATCCTCTTGTATATGTAGATATTGTACTGAAAAACAGTACTGATACTTAGTATCGTACTGAAAAAGAGTCTCAGATGGTAAACGAGAAAAATTCTCTTGACTTCAAAGGTGTTACTGTTTACATTCATGCCGCTGAGGATACAGCCAAATATTTTTAAAATGCTAATGCTCCTTGGCCCCTGTGTGAACAAATTTATTCTGACTGTCATACTTTTTGTTTTGTGAGAAAAAAGGAAAGGAAGAATTAGTTGGTGACTGCTAATGGTGCAGCAGCAACAGAGGACTTGTCCCTAAAGGGATCCTTGCCTGCTGTAAATCCAGAGCAAGGGACACATCAGGATCAGACCCGTAGAACAAAGATGTTCATAACACTGTGAGAGTATCTTCTATGTGCACAAATACACTGTCTTCCATAACATTGAACTGGTGGCTTTGGGGGTACAAAGTCTTTTGTTCCTACCTGGAAAAAGCAACCTTCTAGAAATAAACAGCAGGTTATGCTGATTTTATAGAATGGTAAGTTGTCTTTAAGGAATGCTGAGGAATGTGAACATTCCACATATCCAGACAATCTTTGCTGTCAAAGACTGAAAGGAAGAAAAAAAGACAAAAATGAACACACCAAGGAAGGCTCAATTCTTTCTCATCTGCCAGGTCTAAGGCCTGTAGATAGGCACGTCTGTTTTGTGGAGGAAAGGAAGTCTATTGGAAGCTGGATTCTGGAAGGCTATAAGGAGACATGCTGCTGTTGGAGAGGTTATCATGGGACCAGAGGCAGCCAAGTACCAAAGCATAGCTGCAGTTATGGTTTGTCTATGTTGTCTCATCATTAATTCTCTAGCCAGTCTTCTGGGGAATGACAGGAAACCTCTAGATGGCAAAATCCATGCCGTGGACACATTCGTATCCTTTTACATCTGTAACTATGGCCTTGCAAAAAACAACATTTGAGATTACACCACACTTTGAACTACAGGCGAGAGGCTTAGATCCCCAGCAGCACAGGGAATGGTCATGAATGACTCGGTCTTACTTACTCCACAATCAGTCAAACTTTGTAATCTGTACAAAATACTGAATTACAATCAAAAGAATATGAACAGCCCAAAGCAGCTGCAGGGCTCTTCTGGGGGAAAGCAAGGGTCTTGCATTTGTCTTCCACTTATATCAGAATGGGAACAACCTGATGACCTAAGAAGTGGAGTCATTTTTAATACCTGCTCTTTCCCCCCAGTACCTGGAGGGGTAGAGCCCTGCATGCCTCATCTCACTGGTTATCATTATTATGTCATCCAGATCAATCATTTCAAGCTCATTGGGTTGTAAATGCAGCTTTGATCATTCGTTACACTTTGTTAGTATTTATCAGAGCCAGGGCTCTGTTAATCCAAAACAGCAGCGTTCAAACAGCAAGGAAACCTGGGCTCCAAGAGCACTTACTGAATGTTGGAGGGGTGGTGTTGGGTTTTGTTTGTTTTCTAAATTATTCACTTCTAAAAATTTCCCAACTGCTGCAGGGTTATGCTCTGAAAGGCAGAGGAAACCTTTCCTCTCTCAAGACAGGCACAGCAAAAGCGAAACGCAAAGTGCTTGCCTGTTGCTGTAAGCCCATCGCTGCTCCAGAGGATCGGAAACAGGCACAGGAGAGGGAGGGATTCCTCTGTGAGCAAAACCTCTTTTATGTCAAAGTATGCGTAAGGCTCCTGGGGCTGATCCACAGCGCACTGAAGTCATCAAAACCAAGAGGCCGACTCATAAAGTGCTCCAGAGCAGGTCTCTCTCACTGGTTTAGACTCCTTGTGAGCACCAGCGGCAGCGGATACCGCACTTAGGACAAAGCAAAAGCGCTTCTTTTTAATTGGGAGCCCAGGAACCGAAAGGAGGATTGCACTCCAAATGGTCTCCTCAGCGATGACAAGCACGAATTCTTTAGCACCATCTAGCTAACAGTGAAGGTAACCCACACTGACACTCCTGCCTACAGAGCTGCTCATCCGCCGAGGCTCCCAAAGCCAGAGTGACGGCAGCCGCATGCTGATGAGGGGAAGGAGAGGGCGGATTTAGCAAAGCACTCAAGAGCGGAGTGAGCGTTTCACATAGAGCCAGATGGAGCACAGACCAATCTCTTTCTGCTAAAAAAAATTTATATAAATGGCCGTGGGAAGGACAAGTGCAAATTTGATAAAACAAATGAAATGGTATCTCGTCTGAGAAAACATGAGAGAAGGACATGGATGAGAATACCTTTTTTGCTGGAATGTCAGAGAGAAAACAGATGAGAAAAATGCTGTGGAAACAAAACTGAGTGCGGAAAGCTTAACAAAGGGCTACAAAATTAATGGGAGGTGCCTAGAAAACTTTGAGAAAATAATCAGACAGTCAATCAAAATCTTGAACAAGTTCATGCAATATTTGCTGAAATGTTCCTGTAGATATAAAAAAAAATACAGTAAGGTGAACAGTTCAAAAGAATACAGTGTTTTGAAGTGAAAGATCTGGAATTTTTCTTTTTGAAAGTAAATTCTTTCTGAATATTTTATAATGCTGTATTATTGTATAAAATAATTACATAAAATTATATAAATTATATACAATTATATTATTATATAAAATGTAAAAACAAATCCCCAAAATAAGTTAGTAATATGCATTGTAATTTTTATAAAAGGAACATTTCCAAGTCTCTTGTTTTCCCAACTGGTGAAAAAATTTGAAACTGATTGACAACGCATTTCTGAATGAATCCAAATATTAAAAAACTCAAAGAAAGGATTTTTCTCCCTAAGAGATCCATGAAATATTTTCAGAACTTCTTTCTCCCTTACGATTCTGATGAGAAGTCAGTTAAGCTGATATTGGAACTGCCTGCAGGATAAGGCACAATATTTAAAGAACTATTGGGCACATCCCTTCCCCAAAGAATTGCTAGTAGAGTATTTATTTACCTAAATTATTTTTTCACATAGAACTTAATTTTCAGAAAAGAGTACATCTTCACCTTTCATGGCTTTGTCAAGGAAAAATAATTAAAATACACAGAATTAGAAAGCATTTTGATTCAGCGCTGGCCCAATTATCTATTTATATTTAGGCCTTCAGAAAAATCCAACTGAGTTTTATTTTCACAACCAACTAAACCAATATTTTAATTTTTCATCTCTACTTTTGACCTAAGTTATTTTAAGCTGCTTGCTAGGCATTCTTTAACTTCCTCCCACAACATGTTTATCTTTTTTTGGTTGGTTGGGGTTTTATTCCTTTAAGAAATTGCCTAAAACACTCACAGAGCATGTTTCCGTGAGGACGGACCATGGGCCAATTCATGCCTTTTTTTCTAAGCACGTGCACCCTACTTTTAGACTATAAAGACCCAAATTCAAGGCCTAGGCTAACTTGTGGGCCAATGTTAAAAGCATTTTGTGTGTACAGCCTTCCACACATGTCTGTGCCCAGAAGGAGGAGATGTAAAGAGGCAGCTGTGTCTCAGGGCTTGGTGACCATTTGGGAGCTTCGCATGCCCCCACCAGAGCAGGCTGACAGAGGCTCCTCGCTCTTGATAAAACAGACATCACCCTACAGGGGCTGGTCGTGCAGGCCATGCTCTGCAGAAAGGAGAGGCCCTAAGAAGGTCCTAACTCTGGGAATGGAACTTGTGGGGGGACAGAAGGACGCAGAACCACAGTGGAGCACAACCTCTTAAATAGCAGTATGGCGAACTTCTGCCAAGCCATGTTACACTCAGCAACACAATATGTAACATGGTCAAAAACTAGAGGAAAAGGAAGCTACTTGAAGTCTGATGAAATCAATACCCACATTGCTGAGTGGTGGCGTTGCTGGTGCCAAGGAAATGGGAGCCAACACTCCCACGGGTCTTCCAAGCCACCCAGCATGTGGCCAGCTCAGCTAGCATGGCAGTGCTCTCAAAGCTTTGGAAACAGCCTGTGTCTGGTTGGATCTGCTTACCTAAGGAGAGAATCGAGAGATGAGCTTTTGTTTGCTTTCCTTTTCTCACTTGCCTGCATTACTTGGTTCTTTCATAATTGGGCTTGTACAAAATATTCTGTCAAGATGCATGTGGTGGAATTGCCTCTGAGACTCCGAGCACACGCTAGTCCCACGCCCTCTCACACCCTGTAATAAGCTTTTTATTCTACTGTAATTAACAGCCAGGAACCAGCCCCTCTTTGCTTAAAATCGCAAACAGCCCTACACTTAATATTTTGTGCTGCTTTTGCTTTACCTGCTAATAATCCTTTCCCCTCCCTGAACTGCTTTCATATAATTGTTGCCTGTCCAGTCACTACATGCTGAATTTGAACTCCCTGATTGCTTAATTAAGTAATTTTTACCTAAATGCTGTATATTTCATACCAAAAGATTCTATGCCTGTGAAATTAAGGAGTGCTTTCTGCAAACCAGACATACATATTTTGGGGAGATGGACCACTGGGGTAAATACAGACTTTCAGTCATATCCACAAGATGTTTACTGAATGTCTTGCAGGTCCTCTTATTACATACTTCCAAATTTCAGAGTAATATTTTGTCATGCAATGTCAGCATATACAATTTTATTCCTGCAGAAGACAGGTGATTTACAGTGGTCCCAAATAAGCAAGGCACTTATATCTTCCCTTAGAGAACTTGTACAGGCAATTAAGAGTCTCAGCCTCATTGAAAAACTAATGAAAACAAGATAAAATTAGGAATTTTAACCTAGTTCATGTAGACCATTTACAATATTTTATGGGGTTTATCATCAAATATAGGTTGCACATAGGACACCCCTGCTTGAATTTATGTCAACTTAAACAGAAAATGTGTTCAACAGCAATGGTTCAGGTTACTAATCATTATTGGTAATTTTAAAAGATGAAAAATGTAGTGTTCACACAGGAATAGGATCCAAACCCCTCCCGCAGTTGATGGACTTCCCATTTAATATGGCAGGCATTAGATCAGGCTGATTGTATCGACTGACTTGGGGACAGAAACCGACTCTTTTGGTTTCATAAAAGCAAATGTCTTTTTATCTGAATAATTATTATTATCGTTGAAACAAAATGTATATTTTCTCAGCTTTTTATTTACAATGTAAAGTGCTTTCCACAGTAAATCAACAAATATGAGTATTCATGTCACCAAAAGCTGATGATTAAAAATAATTACTTTAATGGTAGCTGGCCTGATGCCAAACATGATTAGCTTTCGCATTTCAAGCATGATAGTAGATAATTTACATCTCCTTTCACACCAATACCAAACTACTCCTAATGGATTCTATTTTAGTTTTTATGAATTAATAGAAATTTAGTGTCCAATTCACTATATTATAGGCACCATTTCCTTTCAAAACCAAAGAATTGTTTCAAAAAGGGCAGCAAGTAACCAAATCACAGGACAGGAAGCCAATAAACTCGGCTTCCCTGCTGACAGCGTCCTTGCCTGTGCCCTTATAGCTGTCAGAAGCAGAGTGAGAAGAAAACTTTTTCCAACGGAGCAGAAAATCCTGTCAAGGGGGAAAACCCATGGAAGTACCCAAACTGTCTCTACCAGGACACACGAAGATTGAAGCCCTTCTCTCCTAAAGACCAAGGAAAACCTCCCACCCACTCCAGTGGACAGGATTTTGTTCTGGGGACAGTGAAGGAAATTGGACATTTGCCTTTTTAAAACATCACAAGCTGCTCAAGGACCTGATGGGTCAAAATAGAAAATATATTTACATTCTTCTAAAGGAGCTTTAAAACCAGTTGCCTTTTACCTACCCATTAGGCCTGAGAATAGAGCCCTGAGCACATCCTGTGGGGATAAACACTGACGTACACACGCAGGATGGCCCTCACCCACCTCAGTTCAGGCTCAGGGTGTCAAAAGCACCCGGACGCTCTTTGTGAGAGGAAAAGGAAGACCACCTCCATCTGTTGTGGAAGTTTGTGCCCATAGGAAATGTGGAAATTCAAAACACCATGAGAAGACACAGTGGCAAGGTCAGAAGGACAACCTTAGCTTTCAAAAACGGGATGATTGCTTCTTGGCTGGAAAGGAGCATAGAGGAACACCAAGGCAAAAAATACCAGGGGTGTTCATGTGGGGAAGGACTCACTAGGCACATGAAGCAAGAATGATAGGTGAGATAACATCTTCCATACAGAAGATAATAAACCTTCATGAAGATGATAACCTTTCATGAAGATAATGACCTTCAGCAGGCTGGAAGAGGATGCTTTAAGCTACCACAAAGAATAAACCACCTTGGTGATTTGGTTTCCCTTTATTCCCAGATCTCCATCTCCAACAGGCCCAGCAAAGCTCCAAGCTTTGCCTGACTTCCACCAGGACCAGGGTCTGAAAAGTTAACTACTTTTGGTGGCTACAGCAAGTTGGAACCTGTGTTTTTAAAGAAAAAATTTGGTAACAGTATCCAAAAAACACATAACTAAAGAGAAGCAAAGGGAAGCACTTCGCCAGCCTATCCCACATCCCTCAGTGCTACAGGAGACAATTTCTGATGCCTGTGATTCCCTAAGACTGCTCAGGGCTGCAATAATGAACCCAGCCCAAGCTAATGGGTTTCACGGGACCTGTAAACATCCATTTTTTTTGCTGGTCACTGATTAAAAAAAAATATATTAGTCAAGTTTAAGCCTTCACCTTTCAGCCTACTGCTGGCACAGCATATAAAGACTTCTTGTGAAACTCTTCTAATTTACATTTCAATGGACCACAGCCCTCATCTACACTGGCATTAAAACGTCCAGCACTGGCAGCCTCAAGCATACAGAATGGATGTGGTTCCAGCATCCCTCACGCTTCTTCTGACCTTCTACAGGCTCCTATAGCAGCTGACAGGAAACCAAAGCTTCACATCACATCAGTGCTTGGTTTCTGTGGAGAGTCTTAGCCCCAGCAGCAATTAATGCTGGTGGTGAAGCTGGTTTTTACAGGACAGCCAGTGCAGTCTTAGTACAAAGATCACTCACATCAGTTCCCAGAGGTTGCAGAGCAAATATCTGGAGGAAGGAAGGTAAAGGGAAGAGCAGACAAAATTGGTGGGCTCTACCAGTTGGAGCAAATTTGGAACTGCTTAGTTAGAGATAAAATTCAGTGTCACAACAGGAAATCCCAAGGCCTGTTCCTGTCCCCTAGGCTAATTGCTGTTGGTCTGGCAGTACACCCCTGTTGCTGAGCCATTCCTTCTCACTAGAAAGAGCTCCCAACACCTCCCCCCTCCTTTCGCTTTGGCAGAAATCCGAGCGTATCCTCAGCACTCTGATCTAAAGTAAACCGCCATGTCATCGCCCCAGCACAAAAACACACAAATACCCTCCCACCTTCGGAAAGCAGCAAAACATTAAGCTTTATGGGTACAACAACTAATATTAAAAAAAGCCTGACTATTTAATGCAATGTTGTGGTTGAGAATTTAACCACACAAAAGGCAGAAAATTCAAACGTACAATTCCCACAGAAACCATAACTTGGCCACGTTTCACATACACACGTCAAGGCAGAAACTTTAACAGCGCATTCCCCCATCTGACTTATTGCATTTGCAGAAGAGGTACAGCTCCTCCTCCTCCTCCCCTCACTTTTTTCACCTCATTTTTTTCTCATATACAAATCCCTAGTGGCAACATTTATGAAAAATTAGGGAAAGGGGATGTCAAGGGGAGGAAGGGGGAGGGAGCATGACTTTGGGTAAACACACATGCACTGGACAGGGTTGAAAAGCAGACCTCAGCCTCCAAACTGCTTCCAACTTTAGCCGGTTTGTGTTCAGGCCCCTGGGTTTAAGTTCTTTTCCGGGGCAATCACTGAAGTCTGCACCATAGGCTAAGGCCTGATCACACAGTACCCAGGCCTAGACACATCCGCCTCCCCAGACTTAACCCTGGAGGGAGCTGCCCAGCAGACAACCTGCCGAGTCTCAGCTCCTTTCTTAGCTTTTCAGCATAGATTTCAATTTGGCCAAAGATCTACCCAAATCCACTTTGGCCAACACATTCCTGTTTCCCAAGGCAATGCTCTGCAAGCAAATGAGGTGGTTTTAACTCACTCCTTAGCGTGAACAAGCCTCTTTACAGGACAGGCTGAGTGAGATCAGCCTTTGCACCGTTCTGGAGCGAGGACCTAAGTCATGGCTCTGGATCTACAGCTGGTTACCTTCACCCCTCTACCACTACAGATAAAACAATGCCAACACTGCACAAACCCCACCAATCCCAAGCTTCTCTGCTCAGCTTTTAGAATAGTGAACACTTGTATTGTAAATGCAGGCAGCTAAACATTCCTCCATCTGCCAACCTTGCTGCTTAATCCCTTCCTACCTGCTCCACAGAACGAGGTACAGCAAGCAATACACTTTTTTCTTCCTCAATTTCCAGCCCCAAGTTTGGAGTTAACTTTGCTTGAGTATCTTCACTCATATAAGCAAATAGGCATTTGTACCCAGAGGGAAGATGTGGTTCCAGCCATTGATCTGGGCTGCTGCCTCACTTGGCCCCGGGCAGTCACAGAGGCCAGTATGGAATACGTTATACTTAATGTGCTGCGCTGCGTCGTTTCTGGCTCTGAGGAGCCTGTCCTGAGTGGCCCAAGCAGTTGGAAATCTGAATTTCTTGGCGCTAGTGAATTTCAGCTTGTAGAGAGGAGAAAAACGAGGTAACTTCCCTATTCATTTTACAACAATTAAGAACATAAAAATAGATGAGCCATTCTGAGTCACTGATGGCCCATCCAACCCAGTATCTCGTCTTCCCCAGCGGGGAGCGCTGGGTGCTTCAGAAGCAAATATAAGCAGCATGGCAATTACAGTGATCCCTCCTCTGGTACAACCTCTCAGATTCCAGCAATCAGCAGTTTGGGGACTTCCTGAGCCAGAGGTTGCATCTGGACCATCATGTTTAATAGCTCCCGGTAGACTTCTCCTCCATGAATTTGTCTAATCCCTTCTTGAACCCATTTATACTGTTGGCTTCTACAACATCCTGTGACAAGGAGTTTCACACTACAATTGTGCACTGAGCGTATTGGGGAAGCAGGGGGGGAGGAAAACTTCCTTTTCACTGATTTTAACTTGCTGCCTAATTATTTCAGGGAGTGCCCTCCAGTTCCAGTAGTATGAACAGCAATAAAAAGTCATTGCTTGGGAACTTGCTTCCCACTGTTCAGACCATTATCAGGTTCATCCAAGCTTCACTTTTATGGGCTAATCAGTATCTCATACAGTCTATTTACTGTCTCTCATAACAATGTAATTCCATATATTCACCATCTTTCTCAGTGCTTTTCTGTTTTCACCATAACCTTTCTGATACAGGAAATTTTCCTTTGGCAATGAATGGTGGTCCTGATAACTAATCTGAATGTATTTATGAGAAGAGTTTTGAAACCAAATTATTTACCCTGAAAATACAGGCACAGTTATACAAAAAAGAAAAGAGAAACTTCATTTTGCACTTTGGTGGCTTCATTGACTTCAATTCAGCAACTGAGCTTTACTCATATTTATGTCCAACCTTCTCTCAGCCACCCAAGATATCTCCTGAGCTCCTACATACACCTATATATAGCAGTACAATCGTATTATAGCATAATGATATATTATTTTTTCAATAATTACTATAATTGAGCTATGTAATAACTCACAATTATAATAGTAAAATGCTATGATGATATAAGCATAACACACACACATATATTCAACTTTTTTATACATATGCATACATGTATGTTATACATAACACATAAACAATACAAGTTATAACTAAACATAAATTTCTTTGACTAATTAAATTAATTAATTCCCTAATTTAAGGGAATGTGTCCTAGATAGGAGAAGTTTACTGATATACATCTCGTTCAGGATCAGCGTGCAAGTTAGAGGGGAAAAAGTCCTACAACACCATCCACACCAGCCTTGCATGCTGCTTCTCTGGTGGTTCCTTCTTGCCTTTTCCCTCCTCACACTACTTCTGCTCCTCTTTGACCTGACTTCTACTGTCCTTTGGACAAAGAAAGATTTCACTGTCAGGCACGACTCTGTCTTTTGTAAGGCTTCTGTGACTATAAGCAAAATGCAGACTAAGACAAAATGCCTTTAATTATCCAGCAGACCTGAGTTTGTCAGGTTTCGGGGCAGAGACTGTAGCAGCCAGTAAGCAAAAAAAACCATCTTCTGTCTCAAGTGCTGACTATTCCCTCATCTTTTCTTTCTCCTTTCACATGCAAAGCCTTTGTCCTGAAAGAAGGCTAGAACTTCAGCTGCAAGAACAGACATAGCAACTTCAGACTCTCTCAACTGTGTTTGTTTTCTATCCCCAAAAAACATTAATCCTATTTATTTAAGGTCATTTTAAGAGACTTTAAAGCTAAAATGGAGTTTATAAAAAATTTCCTGCATTGAAAAAGGAAAAAATATTGTATCAAATTGAAAGCAGTACCTTATATTTACTACATCTAGCACTTTAATTAATAATCCTTCTTTCCCCTATCCATACTTTTAACAAATTTTAGCAAAAATAAATAAAAGGATGCCATGAAGCCAAAATCAGATACCTCTTCTCTTGGTAAAGAAGACAAGGAGTAATAGTTCAATCTTGGCCAACAGAAGTTTTGAGAACCAGTTACTACCTGCCAGCAATTAAAGATATGCTTAACCAAATACCACATCAAATGACAACACCATACCATTTAAGAGCAATTAAATCTTAGTCAGATGCCTAGAAATAAAGAAATGTCATTTGCTTTGCTGTTCTCATGGAAAACATCTGACCAGAACTTACGGAGCCTGATGCCTGGTGAGATTTCTGGGGCTTCTCTTTAACCTTTCATTGCCTTGGTTTGTTATTTCTTTCTTTGGGACAGATACATACACAGAGACCTCTCTAAATATATTTATGTGCGTGTATTAAATACAAATATCCATTCTGCTTGAAAAGGTTTTATGAGGGCTATTTAATGTCTGCACATCATAAAGAAGACTGAAAGGCACTCTGCATACACACTGTATCACTCTTATTGCACCTAACAGTCACTCACATGGTATCAAACCGGGGAGAAGTGAAAAGAGGAAAAATCTCCACTTGGTGAAAGGTAAAGGCACAGAGGAACAATCTGTGCCAGGCAGCAAAAGACTTCTTTGCTGGCACCTGCTCCCTCGCTGGCCCCTCACAAACAAAGCAAAGCAACACTAAGCACATTATCAATCTGCGTCAAATGCAAAAGCCAACTTGTGTTCCTGCATGGGCTGCAAGATCTGGTGGTCCACGGGCAGAAATTCTGCCCGCTTGGCTCTGGGAGGGATAACACCCCACAGAGGGGGTGCTGGGCAATGAAACAGGGCAACCTCCTCACGTGAGTTTTTTTAAAGGATTGTGAGCAAAACCTCAACACCTCTGTGGGCAGTTTTCCTGCTGGACCAGAAACACCTGCACATTTTAGAATCATAGAATCATTAAGGTTGGAAAAGACCTTTAAGATCATCAAGTCCAGCCATCAACCCAGCACCACTACCATGTTCACCACTAAACCATGTCTTCAGATGCCACATTCACACATTTTTTAAGCGCTTCCCAGGATGGTGACTCCACCACTTCCCTGAGCAGTGTGTTCCAATGCTTTACAACCCTTTCCATGCCTTGCATGTTCAGCTTATGGACATTTTGACTTGCATAGACCCAGGAGAGCACCAAGCTGACAGACTGTAGAAGGCAGCCACTGTATCCTGTGTCTTGGAGGGACTTCCAGTAACCACCCACACACCCTGGTCCTTTGAGGCAGGATTAGCCACACCTCGGTCTCCTTGACACAAGTTTGTCTGTCCTGCTCTTAAGGACGCCCAGTAGCAGACACGTACTGGGCTCCCCAGGCAACCTAGTCCAGGGTTTCACCAAACTGCATCATTAAGGAGGTCCTTCCTACTGTCTAACACCATCTTCATCCCAGGGAGAGGGGACGGGGAAGAAAAATTAAGAGCAAACAGTCTATCCAGCCTTCATTAGCAGAAATATTCTTCACTGTCTTCTTGGCTGACCTTGTCTACTAAGACATACTGAGAGATAATAATAATAATAATTAGCACTTACATAGCACTTAATCCTCAAAGCACTTTACAAACATTAGCTAATTAACTAAAAGGCAGATTATATATGTGTCTGTACATATAAATAAATAAATATAAAAGATCTGGGAAGCCTGCCACATTCATCCTTGCAGAAAGTAAGGCCTTGCAAATTGCCTGCTCTACACAAATCTTACTGCTTTCAGTAACACGTCATGCCAGCTTGGTTCAAAGCCCACAGATCAGCTTATGAGTGTGTACTCTGCCATCCATGTAGACCTGCAAGTAGGGAAATTTCTTTAGGACAGCTATGAGATGATATTAATTAAGCAGTCTGACTTAATTTAATACTCAATAGGCTTATTTTCCAACATGAGGAGTTGCTAATGACTGTAAATAGTTTCATTATAGTTGCTAGCCACTTTAAATAATTGCTAGATACCAATTAAACTCACAGAAAAAGAAACAAGGTCAGGGAAATGGCAGTATTTTTAATCTCCCACTATCTTACACAAACCCTGTGTATTTCTTTTCCTTTCAACTCAAATTCCACCCAATCTTATAGATGAGCTCATTTTAGGAAAGGTTTCTCCTTAAACTGAGCTGCTTCACATGACAAGCCAGGGGCTACTTTTGTCATATCCTTGAAAACTGTGGTGGTGGGCCCATAGCTTGTGTCAAAGGGGAGGTCAAGCTCCCGTGGGCTGATATGGAGACAGGGAGGCTGGGATCAGCCTGCAGGCTATATGGAACACCCCATTCAGCATCTCTTCATGGTCTATCTACTTATCCGCATCTCTATACTTTGACCCAGTTGTAAGGCTGTCCTGGAGACATGAAGCCCAGCAGCAGTGGGCAATGATCTCCTTGCTGGCAGTTCTGGCTGCTCTCATCTACCTCATGGAGTTGGCAACAGCGTTTTGTACTTGCCTCCACCTTTCCCTTCACCTCCCCCTATTTTGCATCTTCTAACATTATGACCGAGCTTGAAACTCGGATCCATTCCAGACTAGTAGCCTGTGGCTGGTGATGAAACTCCAGCAAGACAAAAAAATTCAGGAAATTAAAGAATGAGACTGTATGAAATGTAAATGGAAGGCCACCTTCCTGACTCGTGGGCAAGGTCGTTGTCATACAGTGAGATCAAATTCATGCTGCACATGCCTCCCTTTGAGAAAAAGAAAAAAAATCAGACTGAAATTGCTGTTCTCCTTGCACTTAGAAATGTGACTTAGCTGCAAATGTTGGCTGTGAAATCCCTCCCTGCTCTCAGCTTTTGCTTTCCCCTGGCACACATACACATGTGTACATGCAGCAGACACAAGGTGCCACACAACAACACCTATATCAAATCGAGAAGATTTAAACATCTGTGAGAGAAAAAAACCACAGACATCTACCTCTACAGATCCTTTTGTGCAGTGGCACAGGCCAGGCCCAGTTTTCCTACAGAGTTAGAGCAACATCTCTTTCAACATTCTGGATCCCTTCCTGAGAAAGAAGATCTCTGCCTTACAAACCAGTTCTTACTCTGAATTTTCTTTAAAGCTGTAAAAAAAACCAAAAAACATGTAAAAGAAGTGACAGGCAAAAGCTGAACATTGCCTATTTTCAAGTGAACTACAGCTCCTTCTGCAACAGGGCACATATAAGACAAGGTTACACCACCGTAGATCCATACTGCCACCCCCAGATTCAGATCATTATACCTGACAGCAGTAATAGGACTTGTTAAATTGAAAGGGGGAATGAGAACCTGTTTCCAAATGCACAGGTATAACATCCACAGAAGGCAACAGGAATCATACTAGGCAGATGGGAAGAGAATTTAAAGCTTTATATTGTAATTTATGCTCTTTTAAGGAAGGAATCAGATTTGAACACCAGCCTGAAATGTCCTTGCCAAACATCTGAAATATTCCCACCTGAAATATTCCCACCACCAAAACAAAAGCAGCAGGTATGTAAGTTTTTATTTTATTGTATTTATTTTTCCTAGTTGCAGTAGAGGTAGAGTCCCTCCCTCTCTGGATACAGCTGGACCATCTCTGCCAGAGGACATCCCTGGGGCTCAGAAAAACACTTTTAAAGAGCTTTTTTTTTTTTTTTT
>VZTD01005947.1:116170-265464 GCA_013397725.1 Rhagologus leucostigma
TTTTTTTTTTTGCATTTGGAATGCAGTAGATTATATCAAGTGTCACTTATTTTCAAAACATTCCCCAAGGGACAGTACTGCTATAAATTCTTCACACATACACTTCTTAACTTTCCACACTCCGAGTGCTGTGTTGTCCACAAATGTGCTGGTGTCACCGCAGGAATCAGGGTAAAGATATGCACTGGCTGCAAATTGGACAAGGCTCCTTGTGCCTTTCAGGACTATGCACAAGAGAAAGCAGGCTGTATTTAAATACAAAAATCCATAGGATAGCAACTTTTTCACTTCTGTGAATGCATAAGTTAAAGGAATTTTATAGTTGTTGAAATTACTAATTTAGAGGCTGACAGATCTTTCAAAAAAAAAACCTGAGAAAAACTATTACTTTCCTTCTGGCTTGGTGATCACATAATATAGTTTTGATATCTGCACATTTTCTCAGAATTAACGCACTCAACAGATGTCCAGACAGAAAAGAAATAATTTTGTTCACAAACAAGCACACTGTACAAATGGTGAACCAACATTAGAAAACTAAATCCACCTACATGTACTCAAACTTAACATGGTGTATGCACGTATTTGAAAACATCTGTGTATAAGTTTAATTGTATTACAGAAAACCCTGGAGAAGCGTCTGGTATGTCCCCAGGGTCTTCAGATGAATTTTTTCTATCCAGAAACCCGTGAAATGAAACTTGCAGATCCACTGGCCTCGTTTAGCAGCATTTCCAGCCTCTGAAGTGCCTCCATGGAGCTAAGGCCAACACGGGACTTCAGCAGGCTGAGCAGAGCTGGAAATGAAAGTGCTTGGAGCACACTTGTTTTATCTTGTTTGGTTTTTTTTCTTCAATAGGAGAGTGTGCTCTCATGTCATGGGGTGCTCAGAGTCCCAGAATCACAGAAAATGCCGAGTTGGAAGACACCCATCAGGATCATCAAGCCCAGCACCTGGCCCTGCACAGGACACCCCAGGAATCACACCATGTGCCTGAGAGCACTGTCCAAACACTTCTTGAACTCTGTCAGGCTTGGTGCTGTGACCACTTCCATGGGGATCCTGTTCCAGTGCCCAGCCAGCTCCTGGGTGAAGAACCCTGTCCTAATAGCCAACGTAAACCTCCCCTGACTCAACTTTATGCCATTCCCTCGGGTCCTGTCACAGGTCACCACATCACAGTCTCCATTAATCTGGAAATGAGGTGAAGAGGTAGTTGATAAGAAAAGGACAGTAAAGGGGAAGCTGAAGTATTTGAAGACACTGCGCTGTCATGCCAACATCATATTGCTTACTTGCTCCATGCCCAGCTGGAGGAGTGGCTCAGCCATTGGAGGGAGCCAGGAGGAGCCGTCCCTCGACCTGGGGCAGTGCAGGAACAGGAACAGTGCAGACTCAGTTCCTGTGTGCCTTCAGACCCAGAGGAGGGAGGCAGGGAGGGCACACAATAGAGGGAGTTGCTTCTGCAGCCATGAAGAGGAAGGAGAGCTGAAGAGGACTCACCATCGCCTTAAGCTCCTGCTTTGCATGTTCCCACAAGCCAGAGAAACACCCACCTGCCCCTGGCAGGGAGATGATGTGTTTGGAGATAAATACTCACCCTGCCCACAGGCCTTCCAACACCCACAGCTACCGAGCTCTGCCCACATCTAATCCTCCCTTTCTGTAATTCCCTTGAAATCGGGCATTAACTAACTTTCTTTCCACCTGTCACAACCCACAGGGAAATCCCAGGCTGGATTCACTCCACCCAGCCAGCCATGACATGAAAAGGTTGCAAGTACACAGCAGCCTCATCAGAACCAACCCTCATAAAATACTTGAAAAGAGAACACGCAGAAGAGCTTCTCTTAGAAGATACAAGTCCTCCCTTTACTGTGTGAGCCACTCTATGAAATCAATGTGCTATTTATGTCTAAAAATGAATTACAATTAAAAAAAAAAGAACTGTTCTATGTAGCTCAGCAAGCAATGGCACTCCTACATAACCCAACTCTTTAGAGTAAGGGTCTTTGCACACCAGTCTAACATTCCTTTGACTCCAACAAAGTGGAATAAAATCTATTTCAAATATATTATTTGATGAAAGCAGATGTCAGCAGATACTGCCTATGTAATTGATATTTGATTTATTCAAGATTTATGCATGCTGTGCCTTAGATTTATTAATGATAATCCCCTGCTCTTGTGTTTAATATAGTGGAACCAAAACATAATTTGCTGGGATCAGTCAGAAATGCATCAAAGTGATTAACTCTACATGCAAACCATTATCCAGTGACATCCCTACTGTGCATAGCGCAAAAGGAGGCAATAATACAGTAATTGGCTTCACTTAAGCAAGTCAGATATTTGCTGTGATTGCTGGTAAAATTTGGTCCCTTTAATCTCAATGGTGCTACTTCTTCACATCCTTCATCTTCCCTTGATACGTTCCTGTTTCCAAAAGAGTCAGAAAATTAAAATAATAATTAAAAAAAATTTTAAAGCAGCATAGCCAAAATTCCTCCAACAACCTGGCAATTTAACATGAGGAAATCATCAGAACTGCAGTCAGCACAGCAGTGAAACTCAGCTCTGCTCCTGAAAACAACTATGAGGGTCTCTCCCCCCTCCAGGAACATGCTATTTGCAGGTTGTTCATGGCATCCCTCTCACTGCAGGGATGGAATAGAGAGCAGCACAGCAAGAATAGCTTGAAAAGAGCTCAAAGGAGGGATTAAGTTCAACAGGAAGGAGAAACTGTGACTCTGTGAGTAGTCACAGAGGTTGGAAAGGCACATCCTTGACTTCAGCTCCTCCTCAGCGCTGGGTGCTAGTCCTTTACCCAGGGAAGAAGCAGGAGTCCCTTAGTTCTTCGGGCTGGGGACAGAGGCTTGAATAAAGAGGCAGAGAGCGAAAAAGGCATGGAAAACCCCAGTCCACATGGGCAGAAGGAGGAAAGCTGCTGGAAAAAGGAAGCCTGTGAATTTTCTCACTGAAGTCATGACAGCCAAGGTCTCCATTTAGCCTAATTAATTTGTTCCACTCTTGAACAATACAATTTCAGTTACATGTCTTACGAGTTGTTACATTTCCAGGCAGATCCATTGCCATCGCAAGAGCAGCCATGTGTTTCCGTGTTGTGGAACTAATTTTTTATCTCCTGGACCTGCACAGTCATTCTGCTCCCAATGACTTGCTGACCTACACGAATGGCTGGATTCCTTCTCGCGAAACCCAAAAAGCACCTTTACCTCTGAGTCCCTTAAGCATAGCTCCTGAAGCTGTCTGGGGGGTAGCACTGCCCTAACAAACAGGAAATGTTGTGTTCTGACATTCAGTCTAATCAGAAAGGAGGTGCCTTAGAGAGGAGAAGCTTTTAAAAGAGATGTTAAAATCCACCATCATTATCACTTTTGGAAAGAACACGTGCTTAATATAATTTTCTCTTTCTTTCCACCTGAAATGAATAAATGTCATAAAAAACCCAAAGCCTTGTTTCTCCTAGATCCAAGGGTGATGTGCTATGATATAGGATTTCCTCACTAAAAAATGTGCATCCTGCATTGAAGGTGCTGGCTGAAGAACGTGGTGCATGCAAGCCACAACAAATTTGACAGAAAACACAGAGTTACAGCAGTGAGAACTGGACACTGGGCCTGCCTTGCCACGGAGAAGCTTTGTGACCTGCCAGATTGAAAAGAAGGACCCTCTGGATGGCTTGTTAGAGCAGATGATGAGAGGAGGAACAAGAGAGAGCTGGGAAATTCTTATTGTCTCATCTTCTTGTCTTCCAAGAAGACAGAGCTAGGAGGCACCAAAATCAAGCAAGTCCCAGCCACAAAAAAAAGAAAAAAAGGGAAGAGGTAGTCCATTTTATTAGAAAAGAAAAGGAATTCTAGATCTAGAGTAATTACTCTGCCTCAACACACCAGTATTCATGGTTTTCACTTTCCTGCAACTATTCCTATACAGTACAAAAGAGTCCTTTTCTCATGGAGGAGGACTGTCTAATTCTCCCAGTATAGAGTTTGTGCTCTAACCAACTTCAGCAAGTCTTTCTCTTTTCTACCCAGGTATTTAAACAAAAAGAGTTGCCCTTCATTTCCAAATGATGCAGCTGTCAAGTTGAGAAGATGACATCA
Source organism: Rhagologus leucostigma (assembly GCA_013397725.1). Lineage (NCBI taxonomy): Eukaryota > Metazoa > Chordata > Aves > Passeriformes > Rhagologus > Rhagologus leucostigma. The sequence continues at coordinate 120,299 of VZTD01005947.1, forward strand.
ATCCCCTCTGGCAGGAAGGGTCTACAGTTCCCTACTGAATTTATTGTTGAACAAAACGAAAAAAAAAATTGATAGCTTCAATTAAAAGAGAATTCATATCACATGCAATTAAAAAACCCCAAATCTTCATTAATATACTTTTTCCAGATTGAGAATAATCACAGCCATCTGGAGACCAAATTATAAAAAGGAGACTGGTGCTGTAAGAAGGAATCTCGTCACTCAAATCTTACAACTTCGTCCTTTAAAAAGATTGCTAACGTTGGTTTTATAAAGCTCTGCTTCATCCTTCTTCCAGACTGCTATATCTTCAAAGTTGTTCCAGAACACTCCTGGTGTACCCATGGAACATCTGAGACAGGAGTAGCTCCTGATCACGTCATTTCACTGCTGAGACACTAACGAAAGAAAGGAGAAGAATTACCAGGAGCAGAGGAAATATACATTAGGAGATAAGCGAATACCAAAACCCAGACAAACAGCCTACTCGGCCCTGCAGATTCAGGAAAGTCCCAGAGAGAGCCACTGCTTTCCAAGTCCCACGAACTCCAGATGGGGGCCCCCTCCCTCAGAAGGCTAAATCCAGAGAAGAAACCTCACAGAGCAACTGTAGACACTGCCAAAAGAGAGGCTTCTGGACACACAGAAATATCCTCCAAATACTCCTTCCCTCTCCAAAGCTGTTTGACTGTAGCTTATCTTCACCTCCACCTTATGCCTTCCCTTCTTCTGCTCTCTCCTCTGTTACCTTTTCCCTTGTAAACAAACTGATCTCTTTTTCACAAAATCCAGCTCATTCCCCCACACTGGGGAACTGAAAGGGCCTCACGTTGATCCAGGAGGGCATCTTCCACCCACCCTAACTGTGATCCCTTTCCTGTTTCCACTGGAATATCTCTGAAGACAAGAGACACCTCGGTCTCCATGGTCATGCAGCAAAGGATGTTTGTGTTGACTTCAAATGCCCTACAGTAATAAACACAATTAATGACAACTCCCGCTTTCAAAGCTCAATGAAACAACCCTTTGCATTTTAATGACACTGATTAAGCTCCTTTAGAATACAAAACCAGAAAACATTTGTACTTAACCCCATTCAAAATGATCAGTACTTTAAATTTCACTGTCCATCCCCTAACACACACACACAAAAAACCAGACTTGCAGCCTCTTGCATCTCAGAATCATAGGACAGTCACCCAGAAATCATAGGATAAGCTGAGAATGAGTGATATACTGAAAATATCCTACTTCAAAACTCATTTTTTACCATATCATGGTATCATCCATATCATGGATGTGATACTCTCTAATGGCCACATCTTCACAGTCTTTTCCATAGACAGAAGGCCTAGCTCTTTAAGGGAACACTGAGGATTTTCTTTGAATGCATGCCTTCAGGAATTGCAAGATCAAGGGAAAAATGGAATGCAAAACATCAAGTATCAGAAGAGTCATGGTTAAAGAAGGATGAGCTGACAATGAGGACAGAAGGTCAATTCATTAGGGAAGTTCTGATGTAAAACACGGGAAATTTTTCTCATGAAAATCAGGAAAACAACAGCTTCAATTAAACTACCTATTATTTTGGGTGTTTAAAAAGAGATGCCCTTATTTAAGAGGTGGTTAAAGTATATAAATGGCTAATCATACAAGCAACATTAATTCCCTACCACCTTTTCTGCTCTGTAATACTGTTACTGGGCCAAATATCACCCTAGCAAAAACCCTTTCCATCACTGCATACCACAAGAGGCTTGGACACACAGAAATGTTTCTCATCTCTGCTGCTATCCAGAACACAGACCTTTGAAAACCTCAGTGCAGACCCAAAGCAAGAAATGGGCTGGCAGAACTTGTGCCCCACCAGTGAGCCAGCTTTGAAATCAGCTGAAATTTCCATGCCCTTCAAGGCTTTTAGATGAGCTGATGGAGGACAGTGACAGTGGGAAAGAATGACAAGTTGATAAGTATTAATCTGTTTAAACTCACTGCTGAGCTATAACTAAAATGCTTGGAAAGTTGTTCCACATTCCATACACATCAGGAGAAAATATGAAATACCATTTTCAGCACTGCCATAGTTCATCTTTGACAATCCTCTAAATAGGATTTCCCAGGGAAAACCATCTCTTTAGGTCCCTTCACTCGTGAGCTGTGTCTCTGTTGATGTCATTTGTACCATTCCATTTCTTGGTGGCTTTCAAGTCACCCCTCCACTACCCACATCTCTGAGCCCAAAAGCAGCTGTGCAGCTCTTCGCTTGCAAGATACCCTACAAACACTTCATGCAAAACAGGAAGGAATGCTGGCTCTGAAACCCCCCTCACATCTTTCCCTGTGAACAGTGCCCTGGAAGAAAGACTACTTGGCCTGACCATAAGCAGGCCACAAGTTACAGGACAGGGATACAAGCCATAAGCTACCTGGGGAAAAAAAAGGGCCACATGGCACTGCATGGGCTGGTCTTAATGAGCAGCACTAGTCCCTGCAATAAATCCACATCTAAGGACTGAACCTCTGAATAAGGACATTTTAGGGATACGAGGATGTTAACACGAGATGGCGTCAATGATTTAAGACAGTGACTGTCTCCTTTGGGCTCAGTGTCCCTGCCTTGGCAGAGAGATGATGGTATGCTGGAAATATTAAACTAGCAACCTCTGTGGAGATACATAGCTGCAAGTAAGAACAGAATTTGAAACCCTGTCGTCAGGATAAGTCATCAAACAGATCCTCCTAAACACCAGCCAAATATATATCCGCATCTACTGTTGTAGGTGTTAATGGAACAGCTCCCAAATATGAATGCTGAAATAACATCCTGATCTCCTGTAACCAGAGCTAAGAGGATTTGCCATTGATATACCAGCTCTGAGCTGGATTTACTTCAAAATTCTCAAAAGCCCCTGCAATGGTATAAAGCACGTTTTTGTGTCGAAGGAATCCAGAGGAGTGCTTCACATGGAGCACTGGGCAATACGTAATGAATTCCACATTCTAGCTTTGTCCCCAGAGAAGGCTTCCACAGATTCCACAATGGAACAAGAGGTTTATTGAACAGGACAATGTGAGAAGAAATCTATTTTACAATTTCAAGCAAGCTTCTGTCCACAGAGGATGAACAAAATTTGTTGCTGAAAAGAAAACTAATACTAATCAAAAGAGCCTAGATAGAAAAGGAACAAAATGTCACCTTTTGTAGTTCTTCACCCATGTATTTGTTGTGTGTGCACCCTGCCCTACATGTGTCTCTACGTAGCATGTACACACAGATACTATACAGAAGCACTCTCCAAACACAAAGGAGCTAAAAACGACATAATCCTGTCTTCTGGAAGTTCTCGGTATGGGAACAGTAATTAGATAATTCTACATTTGAATGTAGTACAGTTAATCAGAGCTTTCCCAGGGGCATTTTAGAATTAGGAGGAATGCTATTAAGGAATACAAATGTTTTATTTCCTAAACTGCCAATAAAAGGAGATGATCAACTTAAAAAGAAAAAAACGCAATGGAAATAGGTTGCTTTTAAAAAAAATTTCAGACCAATTCATTCCAGTGTCATGAACCTAAACAGGATGTCATTGTGCCAGGGAATTAATTGGACTGTAAATAAAAGTGACACTGATCAGTAAGTTTTTTATTACTCGTGATGAGTGAAATGGAAGGAGTGTACAAAACGCATAAATGATGAAAGTTGAATTTGTTCTGAAAAAATCCTTTCAGTTTGAAAAATCTGCAGGGTATTAATGACACTGGTAAGAATTTTTATTATAAACATATGAGGACAGTGTGAATCAGGAATAAGTCTATTTAAACCAATGGGATTGCACTGAGGAAACATTTTTGAGGGCTGCAGAATGGAAACTAACTGAGATGTACATACTCTTTTGATGAGAGCAGAATGGGGACCACGGTTCGCTTTTTGTTTTTCCTCCTTGCTCCACACTTGCTTATGTGCTCTTACAGAAAACTCTTTTCTCTAACTGCCGGCCCTCCAGTCGAGCCCAGGTCTGGGTGCTCATGTCCGACGGTGGTGACAACATCGCTCTCAACTAAAACAAAGACAGCTACCAGCAAAGCCAGCCAGCTGGAATGCAGGACTCATTGAATTGAAGGATGTCAAAAAAATGCAAAATAATGCAATTCCAAATCTTTCCAAGAGGTGACCTGGGTGAGACAGAGGCGTTGAGATGGTGAGGAACTGGGGGCAATGTCTCTAAGAGGAAGCTACAGAAGTCAAGGACCACAAAATAGGAGAATCAGTGAGAAGGTATACCCTCATTCTGTATTTTTGCCAGGATCTTGTGCCTCCTGTTTCAAGGAGCAGAAAACGGTAGATGCTCAGGAGGTTTGTTGGAACAGCCAGGTTGTTAGACGTCATACCTGATGAATGGAGGTGAAGGACAAGAACTCATACTTCAGCAGTTCATCCTAACCATGAGAGGGACAAAGTCCTGCCAGCTTCACAGCTAAAGAACGGAGGAGGAAGCCCTGAGGGATTAGTGTCCTAACTGAGCCACACAGGTTAGAAGATGTAAATACAGATTCTCCTCTCATCTTGCATCTCCCCTTTATCTAGAGACTTAAAAAGGCTCATGAAACCTGCGTGTAGTATTACGAATACCCAGGGCAGATCAGTTTAATTTAACTTGAGTAGAGCTACATAGCGTAATCACACAATAAAAGTGTGATTGCTATCTGAAACCTGCTGGGGTAGAAGACCAAAAAAAGAGAACACCTTCTCATATTAACAGATAACAATGGCAAAAAGCTATGAGTTTATTTAGGCTTGGAACAAGCACCAAACCTGTAACTAGCAGAGCACTTTTATCTTGGGATGATCCTCTGAGAGAAGCCACAGCAGTGCCCTACTGCTCAGGTCTCCTGAGGACTTCCTTCATGGAAAACTGCATTACTTGGCTTTCTTGCTGCAGACCTGGGTTTCTGCATAACATGGGACAGTTGCACACAGTACCTTATTAGCCTTTTCTATGCAGCCTAAAAGAGTTTTAGAAGATCTGTAATGAGGATTTCAGAAACCAAAACTCAATTTGTTTATCCTATCTCTTAGAGAAATAGCTCAAGGAAAAGCAAAACAGGGACAGAGGAAGAGCACATGCGCAAAGGAGACGGACTCCCGTAGAACAACATAGCATACTAATTCATTCTGATCTTGCTATTTAGTACCTGCAAAGTCTACCATTATGCATTATTAAATTCATGTATTATTGAATCACAATCCTTGTTGCCTAGTAAGAAATGTAGATGATTTCTTAGCTTAAATTAAAGCACTGCTTCCCTTATTTGAATAAAACTGCATTACTGGCTGCCTCTCACGGTAATCAGAAAACTGCATTAGGCAGGTAGTACTGTATGAATTAAAAAATAATGAAACAAGACTTTTCAGTCAGACATTGTTCCCTCGCCTGCTTTTCATGACAGCAGATTCCCTACTCTGAGTTGATAAGACAACAGCAAATGAAGATAACAACATGAGAGCAAAATCATTCACTCTAATAGGCTCCACCTGTGCAGGCTCCAGCTCATTTACATGACTTCAGAAAAATTAGAAATCATGCAGCAATTAGTCTCTTCTAGATTATGCACTGTGTCAACTGATACCACTCTGGAGAGCACTAGTGCTAAAATGGTTTCAAAAGATAAATCTACTAGCCTGTGCAAACATTTTTAATTACCTGGAAAACTGGATTGCCTATTTAGAAAACTCTGCTGTAAATGAGGCTGCCCACACAGCCCTGGAATCAAATGTCACCAGCTTCAAATGTTTATATAACTGACTTTTATAATGTTTGATGGCTTGGTGAAACAGAACCACGTATCTGCTTTTGCTGCTGTGTAGCAGAAGGAACATCTCTTTAGAGGGAGGTAATGGAATTGAGGCAAAAGGAATTTTTCTTTCTCTTTTTTGTGTTAGCAGGTATCGATTCCTCTAGTCTCAGATCTCATCATCCACTCTGGTCATCCATTGCAAAACGATGATCATTCACAGCACTGAGCAAACCCAGCAGCTATTTACAGGATAAAAATTAAGGGCTGCAATTTGAACCCTGCACTCTCCCCAGTAAGGAGCTCTTCACCTAAGAGGCCCAGTGAAGTCAATTTAACTGCTTACGAATAGCTGTTCATCCTTGTGAGGAAGCAGTTCACAATCTGGGCTTCAATTCTCTGCCAGGGTTAGCATATGTGCTGGTGGAAAGGCAAGTCTGCACACCCAGCTGGTGCAAATCTGCAGCGCTCCCAAACTCACAGAAGCTCCGCACATTTGCACTGAGCAGTGATCTGGACCCCTTGCACGAAGCATGGGTCCATGCTTGGTCGTTGTTAATGAGGTTTTGAAACCACCTACCAGAATTTGAAAATGATGCTTCTTTGGCATATTTAAATCTTTCTCAAAGATAGAAAAAGTCTTAGAGTAATTGGAAAGGAAGAGAGCAATGCAAGCACTGTAACTTTGAGAGCTACAGAGTTTAATTCAGAGCCAGGTCCTTTCTGTTTATCTGACTCATTCTCTTAAGAATTCCACAGCAAGGAAATACCTAACTGTGAAGACTACAGCCTCTAGGACTGCTCTTGGGTTCATATTCTGTATCTGATATTTCCACAGAGTGTAATAACCTGGCTTTATAATTAGAACTGGATAAACTCATGAGGGGCCACCTTAATGGCACAGTCACAGCTTTGGTTATGTAAACTGTTCTTGCAGGCTGATTTTAAATGCAGGCTCTAACCCTTGAAATTTTTCTTTCCCTCCTTAAAATACTGCCCATGTCTTTTCGTGTCACACAGAATAAATTCTACAGTTTATACAAGCAGATTTGGTGAGACCCACTCCCATTCCCACAAGATATTTACACAGCTCATTTCTGATGTAGCACCATATTTGCATTACTCTCAATTCAGGACCACTGAATTATCCCTCCTTAGCTAGCAAGACTTTTTGTTACAGCTTTTTTAGTTTTGAAACCCTTAGCTGAGCATCCTCAGCATTTCCAGTTACAAATTAAAGACCTTACCTTTGTTCTCAATGCTAGGTCCTTGTAAGTTGGACCATTTCCTTTGGTCACACCTGGGAAATGTAGGTGCCATGGAAGCACAGCCCCCTTGAAAAACCAGAGGTCATTCAGAGCTGTCAAGTGCATCTGGAGCTGCAGTGCTGTGATGGGGCTTAGCTGAACTGGGGAATGTCTTGCCACAGGAGGATTTGAATATTAAAAAGTTAGTGTGGAACCAAAAATACAGACTGGAAAGGATGAGGGGGCTGAGTGCAGCTGTCCTGATATATATCTTAAAAGATACCTTATTCTTCCCCTAAGCAGCCCACAAGCTCTTGTGGGCTGATACCCGTGAGGGGGACATCACTCTCATTATCCTTATATTTCTGTTTCCTTCTTGCTAAACATACTAAACTTTGTTTCTGTGCAATTTATAAACAACTGAGAGGTGAAAGGTAGGTTGTGTTGTCCTTCTATCCAACACACAGCTCATGCAGAGAAGGACCCACCATCCAGGTAAATGGCCCGCAGACCCAGGGCAACTCTGTTCTGTCCATCCTTTATGCAGGATTATGTGTCCTCATCCCTACATAGCTCTGTGATTGCAACTTTCATGTAGGCAGTAGCCCAGGGTCCTCTGGCACAAATCACATGGACAGCATTTTCACCACTGCAACCTTTCCTCTGGGCTCTGCACTGGACAGACTCCCACTGGCCGCTCTCATGTTCTGGTTTTGGGTGGTTACTGGGTGCTCATTGAGGAAGAGTCATTGTGCACAGCTTTGCTGCTGCTCTTTCAATTTTAACTCAAATCCAATGCAGTTTAGGCATTTTGAAGTTAATGCATATATGCTGTGGATAGCAGTATAATCAGCCACACAATAGCACTGTACAGAAAGGTGATGGGAGGACAGGGCCCTTTGGATGCGTGGGGAAAGCTGGACCAACAGAATGCAACAGTTCCCCTTAAAATATGGCCAGAATGCAAGAGAGAGACTCTGGAGGTGCTGCATGGAGATGTGCATATGAGCACCTACCCTACTGCAAGCCAGTTCATCTGAGCTTTAATAGGAAGGACTGGCAAGGAGAGCCTCCTAACAGTCTTAATTTATTCCTTGATGGTGCCACAGTTGGTGGTACCGACTAGGATTCAAATATAAAATGGAATTTATGGAGAAATTTATGAGTTTAATGGAGAAATCTGTTAAGAGCCTTGAAAGCCCTTATATAGCCAACGAGGTGTTTCAAGTCCCTCAGCAAATTCTATGCTTGCCTGATGAGGTTCAAGTTTCATAGTTTAACCAGACAGCAAGGGGAAAGAATGACAGTACTTGTGGCAGAGCCGTAACACTGACCAGGGGCTGCTCATTTGGAAGCATCTTGGAAGACAGGTTATGAGGAATGCTCATCTGTCATTATTAATGACTGAAGTCAAATAATTAACTGGGTAAGCCTGATCTGAGATTGTGGTGTCTAATCTAAGGCTTGTAGACTTAGAAACATGCGCAGAAACTGCAAAACAATACGTCAGATTTGCAACTATACAGTATCTTAAAAGCATCTAGGAAGAACAGTGGGAGAAAGAGGGGTTCACACTTGCCTCACTTATTGCCACACTTGCCTTAAGGATACATGGGCAAGTTGAACACTGTACAATGCAGGAGTTGCCACAAGATGGGACATTCAGCTCACAAATGTGAAAGTTGCTGGCAGAATACTGAACTTTACGTCTAGCGAGTAAAGCTAGCTTTATAAATGGTCACTTAAAGGAGATAATTCTTTGCTCTCTGTCAGACACCTGCCAGCAGGCTCCGGATAAAAACCCTCTCCTTCAAGCGGGGGGAACTTTGACATTGGTGACAGAGTTACTGTTCAATTCTGGCTTATTTGTAACCGACGGGTGAAAACTGAGAATTGGAAATTTCATCCTGCAGAAGGTGTCCGAAATGTCTGTTGTTTGTTTTCCTTCAGTTACATTAATGGAGACACACCTATGGCTGTAAAGTCAACTGGTGAAGTGATACCTCCATTGGGGTAACCTCTGAACCTCTGCAGCTTCCTCCTTCAAAGGATTCTTCTCTTCTTCCACAAATTAACAAGCATTTTCAAATGTTGTGGCCAAGCTTCCCAAGCATTCAGGCCACACAGTGAGCAAACAAGCAAGCAGGCCGAGCAAAATGAATCCCTGCTGCAGACAGCAAGTAGACTCAGTGGTAGCAGGACAGCAAAAGTGAGCAATTCCCTGAGTAAGGAAAGCAAACTTGGTTTTAGAAGTCAACATAATGACACTCAATAGTTGCTTTCTTCTCTGCTCTTTGGCCAGTTTTTGGGGGGTTTTGGTGGGGTTTTTTTGGGGAGGTTTTGGGGTTTTTTTTTTGTTTGGAGGGTTTTTTTGGGTTTTGGGGGTTTTTTTTTGGTCATAGTTGGAGTTCAAGTCCTAAAGGCAGTGCAAACTTCTGGATAAAAGGTGATGGATGGAAATGTAGCTCCTATGATGTGTGTCACAATGAAGGGAAAGAAATCAGTTCAATAACTTGCCTAATGCAGCATATGGAGAGAGAAGCAAGGAAAGCGTGGCTGCTAGAAGTTAATGTAAAAAAACACTAACCACAAATCCAGCATAGATCCAGGCTCCAAAATCTAAGCGAAAGTGGCCTAGAAAACCCACACAAAGCCAGTAATTCACAAGCTAAGGTTCTACGCTTCTGGAAAATAAGGGCCAGAACAAAAACTGCCTGTGTTAGTAATCTAGGATCTGGAGCAGAGTAACTAAATCTATTGGGTTTAGACTGCCTGAAGGCATAATATTAAACTGGGGAGAGACTTTTAGTTTAATCTCTAGCATGACGGATGTCCTTAAGGGGATTCCATGTAAATATGCAGTGTATTGTTTTTGCCTTCTTAAAAAAGCTGGAGGGGTTGAACCACCACTATCCTATGGTATGGATGTTTTTCACTGCCTTGAACAAGACGTGGTTAAGTTTAAGAGCCTCCTCATGATTCCAGTTCACCCCTTCCCCCGGGCCAATGTAAATCAGCTGCATTACAGGGATGTTGTAAGCAACCCTCAGCATGAAGTGCTGGCTGTATTCTGTCTATGCATATGCCTGCACCCCAGGAACAACTGATGTGGTCTTAACAGCAGCATCTCTGACTCCTCAGCTGCATGTAGAAAAAAACATAATGGTGGGTTATAACAGGCAAAGAGAGAGGAGAGAGAAGACAAAACATTATCTTGAGATCACAGAATACAGGGGCCCGTATTACATTCTCTGCACCAGATAATAAACCAATTTTTGAGGGGCTGATCTGGGGAAAAAATGTTATCTTTTGGCAGATTTTAAACTGCAACTTAATTGGACACAACAGTGTCCAATATCTCACAATATTTATATTCCTGCCTGATGTCACAGAATTAGACTTAAATGAGTTAAACTCAAGGACAGGGTATGGGGCCAAACGGGTCTGGTAAGAATTCTTTTTAAAACCCCTGCTTTCAAAATAAATAATGCAGAGAAACACTTAGGGAGAAGTCTGAGAATTTTCCAAAACAGCCACTGAAGCAGATGAACATACAGATTCACCTGAAAGACAGGAAAGAAGTTTGTGTGTGTCAGCCTGCAACTTCACAAACATGTGGTGCATGCAACCTCCAGAGTGACTGAAATGCTGAAAGCTTCTCTAATCCAAAACTAAGCTGATTTTATGCTACAACCACAATTATTTTCTTTTTAAAATCAAGCATGCCACTGCCAGCTCTGTAGCAGGTGCAAATCAGCACAGGCTTCAAGGGAGTACTCTGATCTACAGCAGCTGAGGATCTGGTGTAAAATGAGATCATCTGCTGAAAAATTAAGAGAAAGGCATTTCTATTTGTCATCTGCCACCTCTTATAATTGCTCAGTAATTTCTATCTTGCCCCTCTAGAAATCCAAGTCACTGACTTGCTTAGTGCTCTAGCTGTTCCCCACCCTCAGCAAGCTCAGAGTAATAATGCCTTGTGGCCAGGGATCCTCTGCCACAAGACACTTATTCCCAAAGGATTTTGGCTGGTTTTTCTTCCAGATAGAAGCCATAAGGCCATATCCTAGCTTTACGTACACTGAAAAAAACACTGCACAGCCTGCACCACCACATCCCAGACCGAAAACGACTAAGAAAGATACTCTTTGTTTCACTAGTAAGGATTGCGTCCTAAAAAAACAGCCAGAGGAGCAGATCTGAGAGAAGCCCTTCCACCGCAGCGGGTTGTTTCCCAGAGCAAAAACTATACTCCAAACATAAAACTGCCACTGTGATCTCTGCTGATCGCCCGGTGCTGCGCCGTCTACCCACACTCCAGTAAAGGCTTGGAGTTAGCACCGGGAGGAAATGGAGCGCCAAGGCAACAACATCAACAAGAGTGTTTAAGACACCATGGAGGTTTAAACCGCTCGAACTGGGTGGATGCCCAGCATGAGGGAGCTTTATGGATTAGTTAATGCTGGCATCTTTCTTCTGTAGAAAAAAAGACTGGCAGGAACCATCTGTGTCACGGCGTATGGCTGACTGCCATGTGACACAGGGCCCAGAGGGTTTACAGAGCATCTATTCTGAGCAACTCTGTAAACCCTAAGCAAGATGATCCCAAGAGCATAGAACAAACTAAATAGCATTAGTTTTTCCACATCTAATGCATCCAAATGTGCTGAAGGAAGAGAGCAGAAGAGAACAAGGGAATCACCAAAACCTAGTTAAGCAAAAATGTCTAGATGGACACTGACAGTCCCCATTCCATAGCCCAAGAAGGTATGGAGAATGTAAGAACACAGTTGCTGCTTCTCTTAGCTCCTTAATTTTGAGCTCGTAAGTGAGACATAAACCACCATTCTCAGCTCACTATCTGCATTGGAACTACTTGTTTCCATCCCTGGCAAATTTCTAGTCCTCTAGAAGAAAACAAAACCCCCCGGAGGTCAAATCATGTGAGAGACAAAAAAAGTACTTCCTAGTCTGCTCATTGCACACAGTGCAAAATCCCAGCAGCAGTGATTACTCCTTTTAATCTCCATTCATCAAACTTACCTTTGACAGCACATCATTTGTAACTCCTACCTTGCTTACAAAAACTATGACAGTCAGAAGATCATCAGTTTCTACTACCAGTAGAAAAATCCTTGCCAAACTTTCTGAAGCCCCTCACTGTCCCAGATCTTCAAGACTTGCTGTGGTTGAATTTCACCTACCATTTCAAACAAAGACTTTATTCACTGTTGTAAGTGGCAGCTCATGTCACATTCAAAATCTCATTTTATAACCACCTTGTTAAATATCATGCAACTACTCCAGATTCTTAAAAGTGAATGCAATGTTTGGGAAACGGGTCCAGTTGGCAAAGATGCCCCCTCTTCATTTGCATAATTATAGGCTGCATTTTAATACTACTTATGGTTAAGGGTGCCTGACACTTTCCATTAAGAAATTCGGCTTTCATTTACTAAAGACATTGCCAAACTCTCTATGCTTGGTATTATATTTTCCTACCCAATGTCTCTGTCTTGGGCTGAGTTATTTGGGAAAGTTTCAGTTAAAACAGTTCGGCTGTCTCCCAGAATGAAGTGAGGGAGGAAAAACAATTTGTCTGTACAGAAAAAAAAAAAAGCAATAACCATTTAATGGAGAGGTTCTCACAACCATATGCTCTGAAGCAAGAACTTACAGCATTGGGGAAGGATTGCCTGTATCAAGCCTGTTGCTGCATCCCCCTTTCCTTTTGGCCAATTTTACCTTTTGGTGGACTTCTAACTCTGTAGAAGACCCTCACCTCAGGCATGTTTTCTGGGCACTTATTCCAGCAAAATTCTCTTAGGATAAGTCTGCTCTGAATATGCTCCAGATTCACAGAGCTCTCGTAGATAACTTTCCGGGAGCATCCCTGCCAGGCATCTGCCTATCCCAGGCACAAGAATAGTTTTCCAGAAGTCCAATTTATTTCCTTTTTTCATCTCCCCAAATCGTGCTAAAACCAAGGAGGTCGGAGGAGAGACATGAGGAGTCCTTCCCTTTCCTGCCATATAGTTTTTCCTATCTGTTCCTAGCCACTTTAGAGACAGAGGAGACCGGCTGACATGCTCTGTTTTGGAATAGCAAGATGGTAACCTTCCCCTGGAGAGCAGAAACTGCTCTGCTCTTCTGCACAAGGAGGTCCTAAACTAGGCTGGGCACTTACACTCTCTGGCTCAGAAACCCTAAAGTCATCCATAAACTCAGCAAAAGGAACCATGCTAGGGAGTTCTCTTCCAAAGAGCATTAACCAAGAAAGGGATGAATTGAGAAAATAAAACACTCCTTCTTCGACAGCAATCAAAAAAGTCTAATGCAAGAATCCCAAATTCCACATATTCTCATTCATCACTAAAAATCATTTTCCCTCTGGAAGTATCATGCTTGTTCTCCATATGAATAAGCACAGGATACAGTGTACTGAGAAGAAGAAATGCTGCCTAGGAGTTAAACCACAAAGTCAAAAAAATCCAATTCTATTCCTGGCAAATACCCAACACCAGCATTTGCAAACCAAACGCCTGAAGCAAGGCACCAACATCCATATTCAGGCACTTAAACACGGAGTCTTGTATGCAACAGCCTTGCAAGGCCAGTATCAGTTACCCATGCTCCAAAAATCTCTGCCTTAACTGTTTGGTGTCTTGGTGTCTAGTTAATACTGTTCAACTTGTGGAAATATTTGGGGAGAAATAAACTGGACAAAAATCCAGTGAGCCTCTCTATGTCTTCTTCCTACTGGCCACAGGTTTCCTCCCCAGTAAACACTAGGCCATGGAAAGAGCCAAGTCCCTATTTAGCAGCTGTGGTGCGGCAGAAACCTGCCAGTGTGCAGCACACACCTGGGTTAAGAGTTCTCAGACACATATCCCCACCTTCACGGCATAGACAGTGATTGCTAGAGGAGGAATCAGATGTTTCAGGTGTTGTGAGACTTGGTTAGCGATAGCTCCGCACAGGTGCACTCCTCCTCCAGTATCGCACTGGGAGTCCCACCAATCACAGTGGGATTAAAAGCAAGAGAAATTGCTGTCTCTCATGATTTGGCAGTCACTGGCTGGTCTCTCCTATTTAATCATCAGAATGAAACATCATGTAGTTCCAGGTACCAAAAGGAAAGATTTCAGCAAAAATAACCTGCAATTAAACTGTTGTCCTAAATATTCAGAAATAACTTTTGTCTTTTCAAAGAATCATAGGATCACTAAGGTTGGAAAAGACCTCATAGGTCATCAAGTCCAATCTCTGACTGGTCAACTTGTCAACCAGACCATGGCACTAAGTGCCACATCAAGTCATTTCTTGAACACTTCCAGGGATGGTGACTCCACCACCTCCCTGGGCAGCCTGTTCCAATGCTCGACAACTGTTTGTTGTGAAGAAACTTTCCTGACATCCAACCTGAACCTCCCTTAGTGCAGCTTGAGGCCATTTCCTCTTGTCCTGTCACTGGTTACCTGGGAGAAAAGGCCGACCTCCACCTGGCTCCACCATCCTGCCAGGGAGTTGTAGAGAGTGATAATGTCTCCCCCAAGCCTCCTTTTCTCCAGGCTGAGCCACCCCAGCTCCCTCAGCTGCTCCTCATCAGACTTGTGCTGCAGACTCTTCCCCAGCTCTGTTGCCCTTCTCTGGACATGCTCAAGCACCTCAATGTCTTTCTAGAAGTGAAAGGCCCAGAACTGGACACCAGATTTGGGGTGGTACAGCCTCACCAGTGTTGGGTACAGGGGGACAATCACTTCCCTAAAGAGGGACAATCACCTCTCTAATTTTTTCCCTTTTCTTAAAGCATTAGTGATTTCACCTGGATTTAACAACGGTTGTCAACTGTGAGCCTCTGTCTTGTGAGAAAAAACAAGAAACAAATCTCCAAGGCAGAGCTTTCTCTATATGCACAGAACTTCTCATAAGTATCAGATTTATATATTTATAATAAATATATCAATAAAGACATGTTCTCTGTTGATAGCAGAACACTGAACTCTGCTCTCAAACTCCTTTGAAACAAACAGATGCTGAAGACAGCCAGTGCCTGACACTCATGAGGTGGAGCTTACCAGAAAACACATTATTGCAATCGTTCCAGCAGATGCTGCTTCTCAAAGGGGAACTGAACAGTTCCCTTCATAGCCTGGTGAGCACATCGCCTGTGGGAGGGGAGGAAGTAGGGATCTGCTTTGGAAAAGCTGTTACTTACCAAAATAAGCTGTGTCCTGACACAAAATATCTTCATTTTAATGCATTTCTTGCCAGTCCCAACCACTCCTGGTACCACGGATCAAGGCTATTTTTCTATTTCTTCATTAAATCTGTACTATTACCCCAGTCACAGTAGGAACCCAGCCCAGCCCAGCCAGCAGTACTGCCCACAGGCAGCAGGTAATGATGACTGAAGGAGTACAGCCACCTTATCCAGGGTCATGTTGCTAGGAGAGCTTGGAGGAAGGTGGCAAAAGACAAGCCCTAGTGAGTTATACCTATATGTCAATACAGCTTTGCATTTCGACTTTTTCATAAAAGCTTGATCCTATTTGTTAACTGGTCATTAGATGCAGCTACATTCCTTTGCATCTTACTAGAAAAAATTCCTTTTTTCCTGAAGAAATAAATAAAGTGAATGTATACTAAATGCCTAACAGATGAAGCCATAGCAAGCTGTTGCAAAGCACATAACTTGGAGATATTGTTAAAACAATGTGTATGCCTGTTAAACACAGAAACATTTAATATTATTACTAGGTTTGTTTTAAAATCCACCATAATTTATTAAATAATATTAAAGTATTTATAGATGGACCCTTCTTTGCTAAGCAACTGGTTACTACTGTAACAAACACACAATGCCAAATCTATCATTTAGGCTTTTTAACTTTCCCGAAGTGTTTTTCCCCCTCCTATGAAAAAGCAGATGTTCTAAGGCAACTGCAACCGTAAACTTCCAATATGCGCTCAAGGGTTGAAATCTAATATTTAAAATGAGCTGTTCTAGTACAAAATGTCTCCATGGTGACCCTTGGTAGCTGAGCAGGAACTAGATTTGGCAGCAAGTCCAAGCGGATGCTGCTCCTGCTGGTGGCATGCACTGACCGAGGATCCATTGCATCTGGGCTCCAAACCAGGCCAAGGTGTCAAGTATTGCTCCACGCTCTTACCAAAAGGAACTAAAGAGGGTTTTCAGCAAACTGCTTCCACCAAGCAAACAGATAACATGCCCAGCTTATTGTGAATCAGTAATTTATGTAATGAGGTCAGGCTTTATAATGGGGTTTAACCCTAACAGTCAATCTCACTGCAACCCACAACCAGCAAATAACCAGTTTTCTAGTGAAGTGTCCACAGAGCTAAGAATAGGAAATTCTTAATTGCTTAAATATCCATATACCTGTGCACTGTTAAAATGAAATTAAAGGTTTTCTTCGTTTTTTCAATTAGGGAGTTCAGATAACTCAAGCCTCAAAAAAGTGTGCAACAGCTCAACAACTAAACACAGTACCAACAATTTTAACAAAATATTTAAGCATCATAGGCTACGTTAGAATTGGAAGAAAACAATTTCTCTGCTTCATACAAAAAACTCAAACCCTGGAGTTCTCCCAAATTGTCCTGTTTTTCAGTTTTAACTGTAGAGGAATAAAAGTACTAAGATAAAAATTCAGTTCTTCTCAATCTGGAATCTCTCTTCTGATGAAAGCTGGATTAATGCCAGCGGAGCTGACAGCAGTCCTTGCCTCCTGATGGGGAACACCAGAAAATTATTGTTACTGAAAATCCGAAACCCTACATAATCTGGTTAAGATTTAAGAATAAATAATGTTTTCTCTAATAACAGTTTTTAAAACAGAGCCTTTCTCCCATGATGTATTTTTCTTACAAGAGGGACATTGGCCAGGGACTGGGGATGGTTGCCAGTCAACTTGAAGTGTTCAACACCCTCCAGGAGATGGTGAGTGCACATGACTGGTGCTTACACTGTACATAAGCTAGAGAGAAACCTGGAGCTTGAATGAAATTCAGCTGTGGGGCTGGACTTTAAAGCTGAAAGAGTTTATTATAGCCCACCTGGGAGGGGAAGCAGGTTGCATAAAACAAATTCTCAGCCTTCTAAAGGTCCATAAGCCCAGGTGGTTTGAAGGAAGTCAACACATTTTTAAAAGCAAGTCCTTTCTTCTGCTTCCTTTACAGACTTTAGAAAATCTCAGCAGGGTAAGAAGCACTAAAGAATATACTGTATTTGGCCAAATGAGTCAGGCAGAATCTTTCCTGGGACTATCTACAACAATATTTTGATTTCAGATACAAGGCAATGGATCTGTACAAACCCTGCTGATTTCAGATGCAGGGTGTGACAGATTTACCCCTAGGGATCAGACCCAGGAAAGGAAAATTTCTGTTGCTGAAGTTTTACTTCTCTGGGACTTTCACTCCTATTTCCTTGCAGCACACACACCCCAAGAAAAAAGAAATCTTTCAAGCAAGGCACCATGTAGTGATCTCACCATGAGGTTTCCTTTCAGCATAAATTTTCTATTTCATACTTATGAAAAAAGCATGGTAAGTTGGGAGCAGTTGAGCATTTCAGTCACCAATGTCCCAGGTTGAGTAAAACTGAGCATCTCTTCACGAAGGAGCCAGAGAGCTCGGCCCCACTGCTGGTCAAGATGTGCACATCTCACATTGCAGTTTGGACAGCAATGATCTTGGCTTGAGCAGACAAGCAGGCAGGTCCAAGACAACAATCTGCCAACTAAAACAGACATCCCAGCCTCAAATTCCCACCCCCACTATGCACAAGTTCTGTCCTAGCTCCCATCCCTATCATCACCTTGAAAAGAGATGGCTCAGATCCAGAAACTATTTCAGGACCAGGGAGTGAATGAAAGCTGGAGCAGCAACTCTTGCTTGCACAGTCTCAAAGGACAAATGAGGCAGCATCTTTCAAAGCAAGAGGCAAGTCCTGTTCCATTTATGGCAAAGATTATGACTGTGAGAGGAAAAAAAAAATTTCAGAGATCAGCCAGCACAGGAGTTTTGGCTGCAACCACTCAAGGAAAAGACCATGTCTAATAACAAATTGCCACATCCTGGACCAGATCCGCTTCCCAAGTGGATTGTAAGACATAGCCCTGTATTCATTTTTGCAGAGAACAAGCATATGTGTATTTACATTGCTTGGACAAAGAAGGCTGACCAGAAACAAGCAAACAAAACCCACCTTCCTTTTCTCTGCCTCTGGCTTCGGTGGTCCCATTGACACCACAATCTCTCAGCTGAAAATGCAGATACAGGGTGCCAGGAGTTTGTCTGATACCCATAAAGGACACTGCTCAGGCTTGCCTGGGCAAAAGCCTTAGCTGTCCCAGAGCTCTGCTAGGTGATCCCAGCCTATTCTTGTCTCTTTTTGCTACAGAACAGTAACTTTGTCCCAGTGAAACATGTACAGTGGAGGAAACACTATACTGGACAGGCACAACCTCAGCGCTTCAGTCTGCACAGGCCTCCCAAGGTGGGTTTTCTCCAGATAACTCAAAAATACCTGCTGCATCCTCAGTCCATGTCAGGAAATACAGACCCACACGCAGAGATGGCCAGCATGATGCTGTCTGGTGTAACAGTGACAAGAAGAGAAGAGTGAGCTGCAAAAACAAAGTTCTGAGACAAAACCAATTGTGCTAGTTTGGGCCAAATTCAGTGAAAACGTCCAAAAGGAACGTCTCCTCAAAGGAAAACAGGTTACAACCACCCCTCCCCCACCAGGTTCAGGAATAAAAAGATTTTCTTTGGAGGAAAGTGAAGGAAAAAAACCTATTTATTTAACAAACACGTAGGAAAAGAATAATAAAGCTAAATAATGAAACCTCTCGCTGTGGAGAGAAACCTGGGAAGATTTTAAAGTCCTTCTGTGGGTGTGGTCTCTCTCCTCCTCCTTGAAGCTGGGTCGGCCTGGGCCCCCTCCGGGCCTAAGGTGGAAATTTTCCCAGTGAATTCTGGTGTTCTGATGTTGAAACAGTCCAGAAGAGAAGAAGTGAAAAACCGAAGTCCCAGAAAGAATCTTAACTCTCAGTCTGTCTCCGGAGAAACAGAGCCGAAAAGCCAAGAGAAGCAGAAAGGGTGCTTCCTTTGCTCCTCAGCAGCAGCAGCAGCTAATCTCTGTGTCCTTGAAGCACAAACTGTTCTGAAAAGTTCGCTCAGTTTTTTTTTCTCTCTTGCACCCAGTTTTAAAGGCACAGAAAGGCTCAGGATCATATCTGGGCATAGAGCGGTGATAGGGGATACAACAGCATAAAGTCACCCCAAGACACTGATCTGTTTCAACAGAACAACACGTACACTTGGACAAGCACCCTGTCACACATTCTTCGGCAGATTACAGAAAACACCTCTGGGTGGTGCTGGCTCAGAGATAAGTCCGTGCACCTGGAAGCTGAAAAGCTGATAAAGACATTATTGCTACCTACAAACTTTTGTCATGGATGCAACAACATTTGCACTTCAGGATAAAGAAGAGGACTCTGGGAAGCATTTCAGTAGAAAGCTGAAGAGCTGCTTGAACTTGCTCTTCCCATCCAGGTAACTCTCGGTTGACTTTCGTCCTTGGCTCTTTTCACTCTTCTCAGTGTAGAAGCTATCCTGCCTTGCTGCTCCAGAACCGATCCCAGCACCAATGTCACCTTTCAGCCTGGTCAGTTCAGTTTGCTGCATCTTAGGTTTCAAACTTTGGTGATGAACTTTCCATGATTTCAGACTTCAAAAGGTCCCCAGGCTGTCAGAGTGGCAAGTCAGGACACAATATTTCTAGTGTAAACAAAGATGCACATCTTTATTTTTACTCTTCACCAAAAAAATCCAAGAATAGATGCAATGTCAAAGAATTAATCCAATGCCAGAACACACTCCCCTCTCCAAGTCATTCCTTCCTTCCTTTAAGCACTGTTGGTTAATCTCTATCATATTTGGATAGGTTAAACTGCACCCTCAGTAATGAGCACGAAAATGAAATGGTGCAATGCAATTCAGAAAAAGGGAAAAGCGAGTAAACGGTGAGGGCTCAGGCACAGCTGTGTCAGAGCAGCTTAAAAACTTATCCGAGCTCCTTCACATACATACGACACACATTTTCCCCCCATTAGCAAAAAAATAGCAAAAAAAATGCTACTTTACTCCAAATACTGGTAAAAAAGGAGGCTTCACTACCAAAGATTGCCTACCCCGGCTGAAAGCAGCACATGTGGCTTCAACTGCATGAGCCCTGTAAGGGATGAATAGCGCTTCCAGGAATGCTAAAAATTTGAAATTACCTCTCTTGGTCTATTTTTCCTCTTTTTCTAAGGCAAACAAATCCAGACAAATAGGGAGAAACCAAACATGTAGTTAAGTATAGAGCAGTTCAAGCTATATCACAAAAGAAAGTAATACTTGGTGTATATAGGAAGGTGATTAGAGTACATTCTTCATTTCAGAATAACAGTATCTGGAAAAAGTTACAAATATGTGCTACACATTAACTTTTAAGATCGGTTTGGGGTTTTTTCCCTCAAGATATAAGAGAGGAGGGAAAAAAAAAGGAAAAGAGAATACTGAAAAAAAATCACTGATTTTGATGTGTAAATCAAAATCAAATCTACAGTAAAAAATTTAGTTTATGAAGAAGTAGTGACTATTCGAAATACAAAAGAAAGTGGTGTTTCAGGAGAAAAATCAACTTGCTATTCCTGTGTATATGCTAATTATAACTTCACTAACACAATATTATGGACTAAAAATAAAGTCTGTCTTAGAACAGATAGGAACTGTAATTGCCAAATGCTGTAAATTTTGACAAAATAATTTCATTCAAAATATATTTGTTAGCTCAGGCAGAAATTCTGAAGTGTGGCAGTAATATCACCTTATATAGTATTCTAAGGGGCTTTTTACTGGTCCCAGAGACCAAAAACCAGATTACGTACAAGTTTTTCTTCCATGTTTTTCCAATTTTTTTTCAGGCTTCTGGAAAAAAAAAAATCAGTCCTACAAAGTTAACAGAAAAAAAAAATCACTGTTTTTGTGTTTGCCCACGAACTGTGTTTGACTCATTGCTTTTGCCCAATGCAATATCAGAGTCAGTAGAGGGAAAAACCCTTGAAATCAGTGCAACTATTTGTGAGTAAGGAGTCATCAAGACAAGCACAGGCTCAATTTTTGGAGCTGCTATTCTGATTCAGTTATTGTAGCTAAATTAAAGGGCATGATTGGGAGGCATGAAAGGACTCTGTTTTGCTGCCTTATTCACATTCAGGGAACTGCTGAGACTTTCATGTTAAACTGGATCCTCATAAGAGCAGGCTTTGGCCCAAAAAGGCATTTCAAAACAATTCAAACAGATGGTAGCACTTAATATATCCACGAGAAGTGTTTCGCACTCCCATGCAAGCTTTCCGAGGGCTCAGCTGGGCAGAATAAGGAAATATCTCTTTCAAGTCATGTTAGTTTTTTGCATGAGCTTATAGAGTTCTCTAATGGGAGGAAAATTGGTGAAAACTATCCAGTACCACTCTGCAACAGGTCAAACTGAAGAGAGAAAAGGAGTCGCTGAAGACTCGGAGTGCATGTCCATGTGCATGACTTTCCTTGAAGGCAATTTTAACTGTGCAATTCCCAGTAAGTCAAATCCTCATATTTTGCAGTAGCTATTTATTACACCGTGAAACAAATGTGCTTTGTTCAGGGAATTTAATTCCTAATGATGAATATGAAATAGTTTTGTCAAGTGACTCTTTTCTCAAATAACAATTTGTTATTGAATGTTAAAATCCCGTTTTATCCTTATTCTCACGCAGGCTACATGTATGATGAACTTCAAAGTGAGAATTCTTTTAATCAACGATTCTGCAGGAGGATTTTCAAAGGATTTTTGTTTGTTTGAGCTCTCAAGAGAGCTGCTATCTTTCTTAAAGCACAAGATCCTGGATTCATGCAGATTATGAGATTATGAGGTTATTTAATCTGCAAGGCAGTTTCTAGCAAAAATGGTCATTAGAAAAATTAGGAAAATAAGATTTAAAGGTAACATGCACAACAAGAACTGAAACTCCTCTTCTGAAGCTCACTAGTAGCATGATTTTTAGGGCCTGACTCCAAAACCATGGCTATTTGGAATCATTAGCCTTTTACCTGTAAACTATACAAATAAGAACATTTCTGCAACTTCACTGAATTTCTTTTTTGTATAAAACACACTTCTGGCCTAAAACATCTTTCCCTAGAAAATGTTTTCCTCTGAAGCAAGACACAGCTAAGGGACCCTTCAAAGCTTTAAGGAGATCCTTGCAGTTATAAAAAAACCAAAATAGAGTTTAAAGCAAGGAACCAGTTAACTCTTAAGCAGTGCAAAGATTTCATGTGTGTGGAATCTGAAGAGGAAAGTGCACTAATATACTTTGCAGTTGTTATCTCAAAGGGTGCTCTGCCCTCCTTCATGGAAGGAAAGTCTCACAAGATACTGTGTCTCATTTCAAAAGATGGGTAGTTCTTCATATTTATTTCAGATTATTTATCAGATTGTTTTACCTGGGTAAATAAAAGAAGGGTCACCTCCTGCTGTGATATATTTATAGCCTCTTGGTTGTCCCCTTTTTTTCACAGATAAATCTTCAAAAGTTATTTTAATTATTATCTTTTGTTTTAATCAAAAAATTGCTTCTCAGGCTGAAATCTCAACTCCCTGAAGTCAGTGAGTTTTACCCCTAATTTAATAGAGGCAAGATTCTACCAATTGCCAGACTTCTCTTTTCCAGACTTCACACAAACAGAGAAATTGGTTAGAATGTCCCCTCTAATTTTGACATTGGTAGCAGAAAATGAGTTATCAAAATTAATGCAAAGCTACATGAATTCGTGTATTTATAATATGTACCAATTATATATAATCCTGACTTTGTATGTATTCCTTTCTACTTGGTGTTCAACGAGATTTTCCTTTAAATCACAGCATTAAAAGGTACCTTTCTCTGAGTCAAAATTATGAGATTATGAGACTTGACTGTAAGAAAAGGAAAAAAAAGCTTAAGAAGCCTCATCTAAAGTTAATCTCTTGTCCCTGAGATAGCTCCTCTCCAGCTTTTTGCTGGGGAGAGTGAACCCACAGTGCCTCAAGGGTATAAAGATCACGCACTATTTTCCCACTGCCCGATGGGTTTCTTTTGGCTGTTTTAGTGTTTCCAGTCCTTCATCTCCATACGCCACTAGACAGCATGCCCCGAGCTGCCTGGGAACATGGCCATTTGCTAAATCTCGCTGGCGTCAGCTCCAAATTGTGCCAACTCGAGTCTTAATTTTTATTCAAGTGTAACTATTAGCTCTACTGCTAATAAAAAGTCTTTGAAGAACCTCATCCTTTATTTGTATTCTCTGCTGAATTGAACACCAACAGCAACATGCCTAACCTCACACCTGGTGGAGACAGTCAACAAACCTGACAGTTGTGACACTTCTGTTTCAGAGTTTGGACCATTTTCCTGAATTTTACTGTTGTAGAGAAAACTTAGTATTAAAAAACAAACAAACAAAACAAGCAGCTAAACTCACCCGCCTGGATTACATGAAGATCGTTAACTTCCCATCTCTAAATCAGATTTTGTATTGGGTCACAAGTCAATCTGAAGTGCTTAGATCCAAGGGCCAAGGCTTAATCAGTTGCTTCATATCATCCATTCACACATTCCATGTAGGAGAAAATATCCTTTCAACTAATTGCAGTCCTGAGGAAAAGTAAATGGCTATTTCCACCTGTCCCCCTAGCACCTCCTTTTGGTTAATTTGAGGTTTTGGATCTGCTTCAGTGTTCAGAGAGCTGCAATTATTAGATTATTTGGCTGGTGGTGAGAGGCTGGCTCGTTCTCCCCTATAAGAGCAGAACATTGTGCCCAGGGCTCCAGGCACAGACCTGAACACAGACAGATTTTCTAAACACAGAGTTAATGCAACCATGTCATCTCATAACCACTCAAGTGGTTATTTAGCCCTTCAAGTGTTTCTCGCTCAGCTGCTAAGAATGAGTTCAAAAGGGAGGAAAAGTCTAAACTGAATATGAAAATTTTACCTACCTCTTTTTGGGGCATAGTCTAAACCACATTGATTTAATGGAAAGGCTCCAGCTGGCTGCAAATCAAATCCAGTATGGAGGTCCTTAAGTGTTACTGAGTTCTTGTACCATTAACTGTGGTACAATCATTATAATTTTCATATCAGTTCCTCAAAATATGAGAGGGCCTTTTGTATTATTTATGTCTCGTGCTAAGGGTTGGTAAAGTTTATTGTAGCAAGGATATTAGTCACTGATTTTAATCTTTGCCAGTTGTGATAGTGCTTGGGATTTCTTTATGCGGGTTGAAAGAACAATATGATGAATAAATAAAAATACAGACTAGAAGGGAGAAGGAGTTTCCCTCCTTGCTCAAATATATAGGAAGCCAAATGAGCTCTTTACCCTGCCAAAACATATGTGGGAATAAAAGCAAAGCGTGTATGTTTGGGAAAGTTATCATCCGTGTATTTTGGACAAGCTGCATTTGTTTCTTGAGTGCTCTATAAGACAAGGGAGGAAACCAATGCCAACATTGCAAAAACACACACAAAAGCCTGGGGAAAGCCAACCCCACTGTGCACTTTTGGTGCTAAATTAGGGATAAAATGTTGGAAACCAGCCCTAACGTAACAAAAAGTAAACAAACTACCCAATGATGGAGAAACTGCAAACAGCTTGGTTCAGAGACAGGGTCTCAACTTCTTCCCTGTTCAGGCCCCATAAGGTTCTCTCAGTAAATAATTCTTGAAATTCTGAAAACATGAGAGAGCAAGAGTGCAAAAAAGAAATTAATTTCCCTTTTCTAACAGAGAAGTTCTTCTTTAAGAATTCATTAAATACATAAATACCTTCTCTAATGATTTGCTTATCATCACTAACCATTGGTTTTTTAAACATGGAATTAATTAGCCCATAGGAGGTACTGCTAATAAATAGATAGAGATTAAGCCAGTGAGTATGAATTCTTTACTATGGAATAATGACAAACATACCAAGACGGGAAGAAAGAAACATGCTGCAATGCACAAGGTCTTTTTTTTTGGCCAGCTGACAGCTTTCTAAAACAGGAGGGAAAAACAATGAAAATAGAAACCATCAATAGCATTGATTTGTGAAGAGGAGAAAAAGTTTATAGTGTTATGTTTACAAACTGTACATAAACAGAGACATAGTGGTATGCAAACACAGAAGAAACTCATTATTCTAAAGAAAATGCTTGGAAAAAATCAACCTGACATGCCTATATATTTTCAATACCGTGTAGTTAATGGAGAACAACATGAGGATCGATCTGCCTTTGGCATGCAGTACACGGGAAGCGTCGTTGCAGAATCCTGTAAGTTTGGGAATAAAACAAATTCAGTGGAATACTTATCAGCTGGAGAAAGCAATGTGAAGGACTTAAAGGCAGCAGGAATGCGCTTGGTTTTAACACTGCTCCGAAATACTTCACACCATTTCTTTCTTTTTCCTCACAGATTGCCTCCCACTACTGTGTTGTTGTTGAAGGTTATCATGGTGTTCTAGACTTCTGATTTCTTTATCCAGACTCTCAAAGCCCTTTTTAGAGGGACAAGTTAAGACCATCCATCAAAATGAGTAGCTGTGTATTTCCTTCCCCAGATTTAGCCACCAGGCTTCCTTATCATCCTTATTCAGCTGAATTCATCTTGTCCTGCGTAGATGGGGACAAGTGGTCCTCGGATCCCTTTCAGAATATCCTATATGTTAATTTTGCAATTATACCTCAAATAGTACAGCTAAAAGTAAGTGACAGGTGAGAGAAGCAGAGAAAGAGCATTAAGAGCCACGAGGAAAGAAGAAATTCTGTGTTTCCAAATGGCATTTCTATCAGAAAATGAGGTGAAGGACACAGAGAGATACACGAAAACTGCTTCAAATAGAAGAATAACAGAGAAGATGTTTCTGTGTAAGGATAATAATTGGTGTGAGGAGATAGAGTTTAGGCCAATACTGAAAATAAGAGAGGATCTTATCTTTGTTGTTTGGATGTAAATCTACACTAAATAAACCAGTCTTACTTCAAACTCCATAAGCTAAGACCAGAACATAACACACTATGTTTAAGATTGTAAGGAAATTTCTCCATACAGGCAATTTTCAGCCACTATATAACGCCTGTATAATCAGACTGAATCTGTCGTTTAAAACTTTACTGACTATAAAACTTGATATGCAAACTATTTCATTTATTTTGATCATATCCAAACTCTCTGTTTGTTATAAATCCTGGTTTAATTCCAGCCCTTGATCTCACAGCTTTTTCTTCACATTAAAATTCAACTTAAATTGATTGATTTTTTTTTATGCAAATCATTCCCAAAACAACCTTTACCAGATCTGGGAAGAAACACCTTCACTTATCCCTCCAGACAAAGGGGGAAAGGTGAGAAATGGAGACACAGACCCACCCAACGCTGGCAGGAGGGAGTGCTAAGCAGCTGCAAACATGTTCTTTTATACATTTGGTAAGTCCTGTGAATTCTTGGATCTCTTCCAAAGTCTGGACCTTAACAACCACTGAAAGACAGAGGAACACAAACACATATGGTGTCACCAGGTACAAATCAATTGACTTCAGTGACCATCTGTGGTCAATTCTGACAAAATGGTGTGGACTTCCACCTGGATTCCAAACAGATACTATAGAATTAACTCAAATAGAGTGAATTTAAGCAAGTTTTTTTGCTGCCCATGGCAGAGCACAGGAAACTGATTGTTTTTCATACCTGTAACAACACTCATGCTAGGTTTCTATGAAATATTTTTCTTCTTCATTAAATAACTTGTTTAGAATGGCTATCGCATTTAATCAAAGTTTTGAATCAACACCTACATGAAAGTGATTGGTCCCTACCAAATTCTCTGGTGTTTTCAATAAAGGGAAAGGAAACAATTTGTGCCGTTCTTGTTTTGTTACCCCCTCATTCAGTTTCAAACTAGAGCTGATGCCTTCCTCATGTCTGCCTAACCCCACCATTATCTTCTAAATCTGTTGTCCAGCTTCAACCAGATTTGCTAGAGGGCTACAAACTTCGGGGATTAAGAAGTTCCTATAAATTTCATGAAAAGCATTTGGATTGATGAGAAAGGTCCAAACCAGCATCTGCCTCCTGAAAGAACAGCAGGCTCAGCTGTTACAAATGTTGCTTGGAAGCAGTCACCCCAGCAGCAGAGTCCCCTCCCCTGCTAGTTTGTGTGTACAGAACTCCAGGTAGACCACACACCCAACAGCAACCAGAGGTGCAGCCACACAGGCTGGTGTCATTGCAGCATAACAGCATGGCAGATGTGGATAACGAGAAAATCCAGTTTCATTAGTTCTGTCACTCATGGCACAAAGCATCCCCTCCTAAAGGCCAAGCCCAGCTTGGGCAGGTCTTCCAAACTAAGAACATCAGACTAAATTTTGTGTTTGCTTTAGCAGAATTTACTAATGAATAGATGAAAACAGAGATACAAATTCTATTCTCCAGATAGTGACTGGACATCTCCTTTAGCAAACAAGAGCCAGAGGCACCCCTTCCCAGGCACTGAAGTTGAAAACCTCGTTTAAGCCAGGCACACCACTCCCACTGACTTCAAACAGACTAGGAATTCATTCCAAGCCTTTAGAGCTGTTCAACTTGTGCTGACAGTTCAGGAGAATTACAGCTCCACAATTCAGAATAAAGGGACATTTGAAATGTCTTACCCTTCACTAAGAAATAACCAAGATCAGGTGGCCACGTGATTCCATTATTTATGTAAAGCCTCAAAATATCATTTGTCTTTTAATAAGAGATGACAGGTTTCACATGTACAAATTTTCTATAAGAGTAGCATGCTCATCTTGATCCACTCAATACACACATTGCTAATTTCAGATAAAAGATTTATCACACAGATCCTGTAGTTAATTGTCTGCAGTAGCCCCTTTTTTCTCTTTAGTGCATGGATTTCTTTGGAATTTCTTTATACATGTGCCAATTTTCAAAACTGATGTATATAGACTACAAGCTTCTTTTAGGAAAGATTTTATTTTCACTTTCTATATCTCAGTACCTCACAGTATGCATTCCTGATGCCTACTTGAGGCTCCCATGTGTTGCTGCCTGCTCACCCAAACAGAATAAAAGAGCATTTAATATAGAATTCATGGTTCTCTTCAAGCACCAATAGGAAAATTGTTCTTTTTAGTTAGCAAATCACACTTGATACACACAAAACAGTCTGTGACTTCAGTGAATTACACTCTTGTACTGAAACTAAGATTTAACTGATGTTTGAAATTAACAAAACAGGACAATCCACCAGCAATGCTTTTCTTGTCCCACCTCGAGGAAGCAGGATCCATCATTATTTGTCATTAGTAGCCAAGTATTTGACAGCAGCAGATAGTACAGAAGAACTGTGACTTGGAAAATGCCTCCTCTCCTGAGAGCAAAGTCCCTACTGAGCTTCACAGGAGTTTGGTTTCTCCTCTCTCCAGCACACATGTGTGTTTGGAAGTCCTCTCCCTTTATCTGCTCTAGAAACTGGTGGGTTTTTAATATGGTAGATCCCTTTTCTGCCCATGATTTCTAGAAGGCCAGCTCTCTCCTCAGACAGTCAAAATCTGTCCTGTCTGCAAAGCTGTTAGGTAGAAGGTCAAGGATATCACCAGACTGTAGTTTGTAAAAAGAGAAAGAGAAAATAAAAGTCCAACTCACAAAACGTAAAATACATGTTCAGCTTAAACTAACCCTTTCACCAATTCCTTCACCTCAGAAGTAAAAGAAATCAGGCACGGAGACAACACATAACTACAGTGCTGAACTGTCAGACGTGTGTAGAGAGTAATGTTGTTTAGGCACTACTACAGAAATTCCAACAACAACCAGATCTTTGCTTAACGAAAATAAATGGCTAGACCAAGATAATGTGAAGCAGCATTGCAGGTCATTGCTGACTTTGTTTTCTGACCTCGGACCTCATGCTTTAAAAGGATAGAGATAATGGCAAGACTTTGTTTCTATCTTGATGATACAATCGTGCACCTGTTCTGCGAAGAGACACACAGATGTGGCCAGAATAAAGCCACCTCAAAAGTGCGAAGACAGAGTGGCCACTGCCCTGACATCGTGAACTGTTTTGTTTCCTGCAAGACTGTTTGCTTTCTATCACCTTTATTAATGTCTTTCTCCAAATTCCTTCACCTCCTGCATTTGTCCTCACTCTCACAGATACGAAGCAAAGCCACAACATCAATTCAGATGGGGAGTCCTCCCCTCTTTCCCAGACTGAGGGTCAAGGCAAGTGGCTGACACAGCATCCATTGGGCTCCTTTGATCATCTACTTTTTGAGGAATCTCTAGTTGGGTTCAACAAAAACCTCTCACATGAAGTTTGGACAGCTTGATTTGGGCTACTTTTGCTGAAAGTAATCTAGCACAGGCCATGCTTACTGGGACAATATTCCAGTCTCAGTTCCAGAGAGGGTAAATCTCCTGTAGATGTACAGAGGAGAAGAAAATCCCAACACTGATATGAACAGAATGTCAGAGGTGATCCTACACAGCATCACTTTTCTAAGACGGAGTTTTCAAAATTTGGCAGCTAGAGTGAAGTGAATATGACCTTTCCCCAGAGGGCCAGATGCAAGAAAATTGAGTCTTGGAAAAGACACAGACTCCTAACATTATGATAAAAAGAAGCTACCCTTCCTGGAAAAGAAACACCAAGGGGCCTGAGGCCAGCATTTGATCTGTGCTAGGAACATTTGGATATTTTTATGAGCAGCAAGTTCATCAAGAATCTTGCCTGAGGTTAAACCTCACAGAAAAGACAAAATAAGGTTAGTAAGGACTGTTCATGTGAGAAGAGATGTACAGGAAGAGGCCAATGTGTTGATTTTGCATTATGGAAATCAATTTAGCATTAATTATAAATGTTCCTGAAGGTTAAGTGAAGTGTGCCTTGCTACAGAGCCGGCAGCCTGATGGACCCATCAGGCTTCCTGATGCAAACATCTATGGGTTCCTTGGGCAGAGGGAAATGCTGAGCTCCTCTGCAGCTGGGCACCCCACCCCGTAGGCATGGCAGGGATTTGCCATGGGCAACAGAGGGGTCCTGAGGAACAGCTCTCTGAGACCTGCACCAAGCACTGGGGCAGCCTTGAACAGGGGGCAGACCAAGAGCAATCTACAATCCTCCTGGGCATTGCTTGTTTCCTAAATACCCTCACTCCTAGTGTTACTAGACTAAAATAGCAAGCCCCTCCAAGTTGCTTCCATCAGTGAAACTTTTGCCTCAGCAAGACCAGAGTGAAGACAACAAGCTTTGAAACATTCCCTCCCTTGACAGTATTCCCAGGAGGAAGGCTGCAAGAAAAGGCCCCAGTGGAGCTTCTGTTTGCTGAGGACATTGTACAAATAATGTTGATCAAGCAGTTTCTGCCTTCTCTCCCTTCCCTGTCATGCAATTTCTAAAAAAGGGCTTTTCCTGCTCTGCTACATCTGTGGAATAAGGTGGTTTGTCTCCACTACTCCAATTATGTACAGCTTAATTATCTACTGACTAATTGCACTTGCCTTCTTGAATGTCTCCAGGTAACAGGAGTACTGCTTTCTTTTTGCCCATTGGGCCGTGAAGGCAATCAGTTTGTCTCATCCTTTCTGGTACTTCCAGACAAAGAGCCTTTCAAAAGAAAAAAATCCTGAACAGATAATCTAAGTAATCCCCCTTTCCACGCCCCAAATAAGACAAATATATGTGTGCGCATGTGTCCATCCTAGAGTCAGCTCTTAATGCACTAACTTGACTGTACCACCCTGAGAGCTTTACCTGTACCCAGAGGGAGGAGCACCCTGCCCACAGTCACTTTCCAAGTGATTTGTTAAAAGGAATTTTCAGGAATGCAGGGTTAATCCTGACAGCCATACCTGCTAACAGCTTGAAGCAGCAGCACAAATGAGGGTCTTGTCACTTACCATGCTCAGGTCAGCGTTCCTGCCTTTCAACCAAGAGTGGCCAGCTCTCATCCAGAGGAAGTGCCTGCCTATTCCCCTGTCACAAGCCAAGCACAGCGAAGTGGAAGACACTTAAACTAGAGACAGAAATCTGTGCTGCAGTAAAACAAGAATGTGGGATAGATCAGTAACTGGCTCACAGCACACCTGTGTGATCAGCCCTTGCACAAGGGTCAGCACATATCCCTTGGGACATTCTCTTTTCACCACTCATCTAAAATGGGAACCAGTCAAGAAACTGAGCATTTCCAAGCAGAGGTCCCTGAGCCAACAGAAGTGCAGGTCTCAGCTACACATCTCGATTCGGGAATACTTGGCATGCTGGGGCTCTTCCAAGTGCGTCCAGCCTCAGCAGACTCCAATACCTTCATAGATACTCTTCTTGAGTTCACTGCAGCTGGGAAGAGCCCCTGGATAACAACAGGCAGAAAAATACCAGCTCCGAGGATCCAAATGGATTATGAACCCAACAGAGATGCAAATCCTGTTGGGAAAATTGTCAGGAAAAACAGGCTCTATGTGTAAGTGCCAGGAAGTGAACACGTAGATTGGCAGTCTTGCATAGTTTCTGTCACTGTTACTTATCGAAGCCCGGTGCAGAGGCTTTTGTGCTGTGTCTATCCAACAAGAAACACGCACAGCCAAACCGACAGAAAAAGGTGAAGGCTGTGGTAGAGCACTTTCCCTTTTTGGAATGCCAGCAGATAACTTCTGCCTGCCACAGAAAATTTGCCTTTCTGAAACCTGGGTTGACCCACAGCTTGAATGGCACAGTATAGGCTGCTCCTGGAAACAAACTTCTGACCAGACACACAGGGCATCAGATACTGACGTTTCCACTTTTACAGCTATTGCAGCTAAACCCAGAGTTTTAAAATCTAGGTAAAAGACAGTGGCTAGGTCAGTTAGATATGAAGGATGATACAAAGATTTTCTTCAACTGAAATGATACCATAATTGTGCTCCTAAAAATAGAAAAATTCCCTCCAAATGATGCATATTTCCCTACTTCCCCTGCTCAAATCTCTTTTAGAAAATTGATTCTGAAAGACAAAAATTTGCATACATCTGCACTAAAAAGTACCTGAGCATAATCCAAATCTGGATACCCTGGGATGGTGGTATGAGATGGTTATTGACTAAAATGTCAACAGAGCTTTGGTTTTATGGCAACTATCAGCCCGATACTCCCTGGAAGCCAACAGTTGCAATTTAAATTTCGTATTTTTTGGGTTATCGGAGTTTCTCTTTCCTGTACTGTTTTTTGGGGTGATTCCTTCCAACCTCCTCCACTCAGATGTAGTGAGTTAAATAATTTAATCCCCTTGATTTCTCTCTCCTGGGAGTCTTCACCATCCTCCCTTCGCTATGAGTCAAACTCAACCCATTACTAATAAATGAAAAATGTTGTCTTTCTCCACTCTCGTGATTTGATTAGCCCAAGAAGCACAAACAAGCCTCCTTCAACTTTTGTCAATCCCCACACCACTCATATCCTTTCATAGGGTCTTTTCTTGTGTTGCTCTGGGCCATAGAGCTCAATCCTGTTCAACGCAAGTGAAATCTTCTGAGCAGGTTTTTGAAACAGGGTTTCTCCTTTGCTAAGAGAAGAGGGCACTACTGCCTGTCTCTGGTTCAGTTTTAGACCAAAAAGCCCACAACTGAGTTTTTTAGGGGTCCAAAGACAGCCTGAAAAAGGACCCTATAAAAAGCATTGGCATGTTTTTCTGTGTCTCATCAACACTTATGTGGGAAGCGGGGAACAAACCGCCCAGAGTGGGGCAGTTGTGGGCACAGAGAGAAAGAGATCTCCAGGTTGCTGAGGAGCTCAGAGCCCAAACTAATGAGAGTTGAAGACCACACACATTAAAACAGCAGCTACTGTTGCAGAACCACAATTCCACTTAGGGGAGAAAAGCCCCTCCATAGGTCTTCAGCACCAATTGCGGTACCAAACTCTTTCTTGTAGATTTCATCTGCAACAACAGAATCGGAGAGGGAAGGCTTGTGATTAGACAGTAGGGAAGGCTTGTGATTAGACAGTACCTGCCAGGGAGTTTACTCCTCTAAGGGACTAAAACTAAGTCATAGCATCCCTCCGAGACTTGTAGAACTGAAAGAGAAAACATCTAATTGAGCAACAAACGCCTTATTTGATTTCTGAAGTTGACCAGAGCTACTCTCAAGAAGAGCCACTGCTGCAGAAAATAGAAATTACCAGGGGAAAAAAACATTATATGTGTTGTTAAATACGTACAACAGATATAGAAAGACAATGCCAAGTAGCTGAGAGAAATGGGTAAATAAAGGCAATTATCAAATGGCATATGAAGAGACAAAAATTTCCTTTTAATACTCTGCTTTTACACCAGTCTTATCTAGACACATCATATGCTGGCACTCAGTGAAGATAGACAAGATGCTCAGCTCTTCTCAGCACGTGGGCACTGATATTTATTTCAGAAATAAAAGGGCCTTGTAATCAATTTGTAAGGCTGTACATGGTTAATTTTTGATGCCTTGTAAATGCTAATTATGAAAGCAGATGTTAAAGGGTTCTTTAGGAAATCAATACTTTATTATACAATAATTGCATCTGCAAGTTTAATGTTCTTCATAAGACTCTGAAAGAATGGAAGAGGTTGGGAGGCCAGATGATGCATAGGTGGCTGCATGACCTGGAAAGTTATCAAGAATTTGAGGCCTAGTAAAATGCCCAGATGTCATTAAAATATTTTCAAAAATCCAACACTTATTATGGAAAGCAAACTGCGAGTAATCTGTCTAGATGACATCTGGGCCCAGTGCAAACCTAGGCACATATAATTGAAATGGCTATTTCGTTATTCACCCAAGATCTTTGATTACGCCTTTGCCTGAATGATTCGTTTCTCTCAGGCGCAGCGTTTCAGCTCTGTCCCCCCTCATCTTCCCCTGGTTCACTCCCCAGTTGTTCCAGAATTCTACATAGGAGTCAGCAAAGAACTACCCTTAGGGTTGTAAGCCCTGGAGACAGGATAGAGCTGAAAAATCATTCTTCCAAGAATTTCTGGGTCACTGTCTAATTGATACTAGCATTAGCATGCTTCATATTCATGTTCCAACTCCACAGGCAGTACTTACTCTGTACCCAGTCATGTGGGACTGCTCTAGGCGGTGAGTAGGAACCCAAAACAACGCTACTGTATCAGCCTAAGAACACACCAGCCCCAAGAGTTTTACCACAGCAAAACAGAGAAGAAGAGTCTTTCTTTCACTGTGGTCATCAGTGCAGCGGCACATTCCTCTGTTCTTTATTACACACTTTTAAAAAGAAATATACAATGTTTCTTAGAGCTTATTAATTTGTAAAGAAACCACAAGTTATTTCCTTACATCATGGGGTTTTAATTGTTTTAATCCTTACAGACTATGAAAACCCAGGAACTTCAAAAGAAATGAGTTAAAGACTCGTATGTTATAAAAGGAGTCCAGACCACGTTCATAAATATGATATCTTTTGCTAACAGCAAAGTATTTCACAGGTTGTATTGCAGCTTATACTTTGTTGAGAAACTGAATGAGAAGTAAGTAGTGATTCATAAAACAATCTGTACATTTAACGCACGATAAAATAACATAGTATAGCATAGCTTTCTTAGAGAGGCAAAAGGCGGTGCCTTGTGATCAGCAAACTAGTCAAATAAAAACCCAGCAGGAGGGGATGTAACGCTGACTTGCTGCAACCAGTCCTAGTGATTCATCTCATCTCCAGCAACTCACCCAGTCAGCACATCCAAAAAGCAATAGGAGAATTTAATACACGCCCCTGCCCGCTTGCCCCCGAAGGGATGAAGAAAGGACAATATGTGCATGTGTTCACGTGTGTGCTGTCCATGAAGCACTTCTCTGTGAAAGGATGTTCACTTCTGTGCTACTGTGAGAGTTTTGGTTTGGCTGCCTACAGACAGGTTGGAGGGAGTCTGCCTCAATACATCAGCTATATGGTGACAGAGGTGGTTCCAGGAATCTTGTCTTTCAGGAGAAAGCTTGGTCTTTGCTTAACACAGCAAACACTCCAACAAATTTTCAAAAGTAGGAATCCTGACACATTGAAATATCCACTCTTCCCTTTTTGCCCAATGATACGATTTTCTGGCACTTGTCCATGACCAGCTAGATGTAATATACATTCATTTATGAAGGAGTGACACATCACTGCTTGACACCCATAAGCAAAACATGCAAAAGAATTAGCCTCATGTATACTGGAGATTTGGCAATGCCAAAAAGGAATTTCTTTTTCCAGCATGTTAAACATGACCTCACTCAAAACCATTGAAGATGAAGAGCTCTATCTGTATATTCCATAATCTCTGGCTCAAAGAAGGTGCTTTGCTCACTGCTTTGTAATCTACAAATATAGTCAGCACAGGGAACAGAAGTGAACCCATCAACTTGTTTCCAGACTTTTCTGAGGATACTACCAACATTCAGGACATACTTTTTGGAGACAAATAGGCACCCAGATAGTCACCAAGCTAAGCATCCAGGCTAGCTGAGACCCATTGAAAACCCACCCAGCAGTGCTTTGGAAAACTTGTTCTTTTGAAAACTATTGAAAACCTATCCTGAAAGTGAGCTGCACAGGGACAGCTTCTTCAGATTTGAACACAACCTAAACGTCACTTCACAAGTCCAGGCAAGGGAACACTAAAACAAAACAAAACAAAACAAAACAAACAAAACCAAAACCAAAACAAAACAAAACAACCCACCAAAACAAAAAACCCCAACCCATAACAGCAATGAATAAATGTGCTTACCCCTAAATTTTCCTTTCTTCAGGGACAGCATCTACTGGTATTACCCAGTATCTTCACAGCTGTTTGGAAGTCTGAGGATCCAGTCCAGGCTCATCAATCTCTCCCACAGGCACAACTCTCCTGCTGAAAAACCCCATTAGCTGGGGTGACTCAAAACTTACGACTGAAAATGGGTCCTTCTGACAATGAACACCTGTATTTCGGTCAGACATGGAACACTGTGTGTACACACTTAGTGGGGAGCACAAGAACTCTGCCATTCAGTCAGTTACACAGCAGCAAGAGCTTATCTTTGAGCCAGCCTGTAGCATGTAACCAGCATCTCTGCTGAAGAAAGGAAACGGCAAGGTAAACACCTGAATGGGGTTTCTATTCTTCTGCACAGCGAAAAACACAGGGGCATCTTATCGTCCACACAAGGTATGGAAGGAAATGAGATTAGCTTTATAAATAATGTCCATCAGGAAGAGTTCACTAGGTACATTACTTCCTGCTGCCAAAACACTAGGCCAATTTCAGACTATGGGACAGCTAGAGACATTTCAACGATGCAGGCAAAATAGATTTGGCAATGGGGTGTTTGGTCTCAACAGCAAGACTGAGGGGGGAAGAGGATGGAGACAGATGTTGTTGGAAGGGCTGCCCAAGCCCTACCGAAACCAGCCATGTCATCACAAGCTTGTTGAATAAACTCTACAGATGCAGCTCATGAAATGCGTCCATCCTATGGATCAATTCTAACAACAGTGTTGCTTCCCAAACGGTCTTAGGGATTTCAGGATGTGATCTTTTACTGTGTTTCTCAGGCATGCACATTTTCACATCCCCAGACACTGAAGAAGTGTCTCTAGTCCCTTCTAGGCAGATGATGGAGAATCACCAGCTATCATTGTAATCTTGGGCATGCTTTGGTTCTGGAAAAGATGCTGTGAGGGCATCTGATTTAACTGCATCTACTGGACACAGCAGTTTGGCAGGAAGGGGTGCTACAAGCAACAGGAGAAAGGAATAGAGCTGAAGGGGGACAGCTCCCAAAGACATTCTGACAGTATGTAGGATTTTATCCTGACATCCCCAGGCAAGCAGCTCGTATCGTCTTCCTAAGACAATAAGAATCCTCCTAACAGACAACTATACTGCTCCTCAAACTTTTGCCAAGAGTATTGTCTAAGAGAGTAACTCAACAGTGCTGTCTCCGGGGAAGCTGACTATCCGCTGCTGGCAACCTAGACATGCTTAAAGAAGTCCAAGTATTTGAAGGAATAGTTCATTGGCTTTTATATGGTTTCCCACTGCACCTGATATTATCACTCTGGGATGATGTTCCACAATAGTGACAGTGATCTTGCACGATGCCACCTCAAGGGCTACTTTGAAGTAGAAAAGCAGCACAAGAGCAGCTCTCACTAGAGCCAAGTGCTAGTC
The DNA here is from genome assembly GCA_013397725.1 of Rhagologus leucostigma. Classification (NCBI taxonomy): domain Eukaryota; kingdom Metazoa; phylum Chordata; class Aves; order Passeriformes; genus Rhagologus; species Rhagologus leucostigma. The sequence goes on from VZTD01005947.1 coordinate 157,662, forward strand.
AGCACTCATAGGAACGAGTTACAGTTTGTCCAGAAGAAACAGATGCTCCCCATGGGACTCAATTGGAATGGAAACACTGAGAAAGATCATTCCTGCCAGTGACATGTGGAGACGTACATCTCAGTGAGAAAATACATACCCATCACCCTTAGCAGGGTAGGATGGCTTTACCCAAACACAGAGAAAAGTTAGGAGGGAAGGCAGTAAATAACTGATTTCAGTGACACGCACACAAATTCCCAAACAGATTGCCTTGAGTGTTAAAAATAAACCTTCGAATTCTTTAATAGTTCAAAGAGTACCTAATTAAACACAACATTTAAATGAGGAAAAAAATCAATGGTTTTTTCCACTTTTTTGTGGGGTTTTTTCAGTCTTTGGGGTTCACATTTTCAAGTCCTCTCCAAAGCCTTGGGACCTCAGGATTTAATGAAAGATAAGATTTTCACATAAAATCTTGACTTCAGAAGCTTGAATTTTAAGACTACACAACGACTGCCGGGCTAATGACGGTCTAATGATAGTTGGCCCTTCTCAAATTTGGTACAAACACCATCTGTTGAGCGTTCAGCAGATGCCTCAGATTGGAATTTGGGCAACATTCCTTTGCTATGAAGTCTCTTATGTGCCACTCTGAATAAGAAGAGAATATCTACTTCAGTTTAGAATATTCTGGTTTCTGTCGAGTTTTTTGTCACAACTTTACCACCAGTGCTGTCATCTCAAGTTTGGCTGAAATCATAGATTTTTGCCAAATAAGCTTCCCCAGCGTGCTGCAAGAACCAACACATTCCTATGACTTTAAAACAAAAATTCCAGAACAAAGAGTTGTTCTGGAATAAATAGAGACTTCTGCAATGCTGAGAACTTGGAGGTTGAACCGATATAGACAAAAGCAAAACCCACTTCAACACGATGTTGAAAAGTAAACATCAGGGGGTGGGGGGAAGAAAAGAGGAAGAAAAAAAAGTTAAGAGCATTCTAATTTTTCCCTGTTGTCTCAATTTAAAGATTTTTATAAATAACACATTTTTGAAGATTCACTTTCCTCCACTGACTTCTAAGTCTCCAGATTTTTTTCTGCTATACTAAAGATTTTTTCTTTGTACTAAAGTAGTAGTTCAACAATATCTAGCCCTGATGCAATTTTTTTTAAGTAGACTTTAGAGTATCATTATCCTCATTCCATAGGTGAGGAAATAGCTTATGTAAATTGCTGAAGGTCACTAACCAGTCAACAGTGCAGGCTCAAGGCTCTCTCCCCCCTCCACCACACTTTACGGGAAATGGAATTAAAGAAAATTTTCAAATGAAAAATGTTATTTTTCCTTTTAAGTACTGTCCTTCATAACTGACACAGAGATCACCAATTCTATGCTCTAAAAAGCCTGAGAGAGGGGAGAGATATCCAAACTGAATTAGCTAGTAGGAGCTCATATCAGTAAATGAGTGAAAAAAAACATTACAAACAGACTTTCCTTCAGGAAGTGTGGGTGCTGAGGCTCTGCTTGATTTTTTCTGCCTCATATAGTCAAGTATGCATTCACCCATAAACATCCAGGCAGCCCCTGTGCACCTTTGCTGAGCAGAAATTTCCAGACACCAGGTTTCCCCTTTGCAGGGCTGCAAAAAAATGGAGAGGGGATGCTCTGCTCTTTGTCTTGACCAGAGTTAAAAGGGATCTCACACCCAAGGGATTCTCCTGCTCCAGCATGCCCCTTTAGCTTGAGGATTAACATAACAGGACACATTGAGTTCATGAAGACTTGACACCACATGTACTTTGTGGTACTTCATCTACTCTCAGCAGCTTTCCAGCTCAAACCGTGAAAGACTAGGGTGAGTGGTAATAAGGAAAAGCTTGCTGCTGCCAGTGATGCTACCAGCCCCCATGTGGTCTCCCAGCAGCTTGGGCTTCCTTGCCAATTAGTTATCCTTCTCTCTTCAAGATAATTAGTCTTTTGCCCTTCTCTTTCTAGATTTTTGCACCAGAATGTTCCTCTATGCTTTTAAACAGTATTTGGAGAAACTCACAGTATTTACACAGCAGAGCTCATTGGCATGAGGCAGCCACACTGGTTTGTGTCAAACCTATCTACCTAGGATATCACCTGCTCCATGCAAAGCAAGTTATTGAATTCAAACACTTTCAGATGGCCCTTAAAGACAAGTGATTTCCATAAAGCCTGATTTTCCTCTAAAGGTCAAACATTTTAACATGCCAGCCACATCTCATGCTGAATCTTGGCAAACACAGTTTCATGTGCCATTAGGTGTTGACTGCTCATCAGAAAAATAAATAAATAAATAAACAACCAAAAAAAAATTAATTAATTAATTAAATCACAGCTAGAAAGAGTCAGCTTAGCATTTACAGAACACCACTGTTGGTGGCCCCACCATTACAAAAACCTCACACATTTAAGGACATCCCAAAGCAGAATGCTGGAAACTCATATCAGTGAGATGAGACTGACTCAATTTGGCAAAAGCTCTACTTTTTTTTTTTAGGCAAAAACCTATTGCCTTCAGCAGGATATAGGGATGCTCAGAATGTAAATTGACTCCATTATTTCATGCCTTTTAACTCAAGTGGATGCCCCTAAAATTTTCTAGTCTTATTCTCTACATAGAACAGGTCAGTGTTTCCTGCATTAACCTCTATCCATGCTTCAATATAGCAGGTTTTATGTTAGCAAGCTTCCACTTTCACTGCACTCTGTCCAGGGTTTTTATATCTAAAATACTCTGGTTACACTCAAAAAGGTCACTTAATCTGCAGCCAACATTGCTGCACAGGGAGGAAGGGACACTCCCATGCCGCACTGCAACCGGGACTCAAGTGAAGGCAGCAGTGTTCATGATCTCTTCACTGGGAACACCCTCAGGAAAACTCAGAGCACCTTACTTGGAAAGGAGAGGACTGGTGGTCTTTCCAATGTGTGGTTTTTAATTTACATATTATCGACCTAGATATTGCAGGAAATGGATTTGGCTTCCCCAGTATAAGACAGGCACAGACATACAGGAGGAAATCCCATGAAGAGCAACTAAAGTGATTAAGGGACTGGAGCATCCCTCATGGAAGAGGCAGATTGGGTTGCACGTGTTGGAGAAGACTCAGGATCTTACCCATGTGCATAAATATCTGATGGGGATTTTGAAGGGAGAAGATGGAGCCAGGCTCTTCTCAGAGGTGCTGTGCTGGTTTGGCCAAAACCTAGTAATATAGCCCCTGAGAGAAAACCAGGTTACAACCACCCTTCCCCTCCACAGGGTTCGGGAAAAAAGGAAATTTTTCCTTGAGGGAAAGTGAAAGAGATAAAAACTATTTATTTTAACAAACACACAGGAAAAGGATAATGATGCTAAATAATGAAATGAAATCTCTTGCTATAGAGAGAAACCTGGGAAGATTTCAGAGTCCTTCTGTAGGTGTGGTCTCTCTCCTCCTCGGAGCTGGTCGGTGAGGGCGTGGGCCCACCCCCGGGCCTCGGGGAGAAAATTCTCCTGATGTGTTCTAATGTTGTTGAAACAGTTCAGAAGAGAAGAAGGGAAAAAACCAAAGTCCCAGGAAACAAAGTTCAGCTCTCCGTCTCACGCCAAGAGGAAAAAAAAAACCAGCTGGCTGAAGGAAAAGCAAGCAGGGTGCTCCCTTCGTGCCATCCGCAGCCAGACAACACTGAGGAGTGTAATCTCTGTGTCCTTGAGAAGCTGCTTTGGAAAGTTCGTCTGGTTTGTTTTTTTTTTTTTTCCCCCTCAAGCTCAGTTTAAAGGCACAGAAAAGGCACAATATTACTTTTTGGGCATAGAGCATGATAGGGGACACACATGATAGAGTCACCCCAAGACAAGACGCAACTGGTACAATTTGAATTACAGAAAGCTCCATTTAAACATAGTAAAAACAGTATTACTGTAATTGTGGTTAAACAGTAGCAGGTTGCCCAGAAATTTGCACCATCTCCATCCTTGGAGAAATTAAAAAAAAAACACTGTACATGGTCTTGAATTTTTTTAATTGAAATACATAATTAGTTATTAGCAATCATGACTGTGAACATCCACCAAGTACAAATGTCTGCTTATTTAGATTGAGAAACCTTTTTCAGCCACCTGGATAAAACCTCTCAGCTGTCCTATGAAGATCTGCCCCTCATCAGCAGCTAGGGATGGTGAAGTATCTTAGCCTCTCTTTCCATATGTGCCTTGCCTGTGTCCAAACAAGATGTTCCATTCCAAAGGAAAGGTGGGAACTGTGACTCCAGCACAGGGCAGGCAAAAGAGACAAGGACATCAGAAGTTCAGAAACAGGAAGGTGGCCTGAAATTCAGTGACACCCATGTGTCATGTGGAGTCCGAACAACATCCAAAAGTCTGGGCTACAACATCTCTGGTGCTTTAACACCACAAGAGCTAAATTAAACACAGCTCAGGAGAACTAGTGCATCCTATTGTAATAGCATGGGAATACATTAAAAGGAAATTCCTCCTGTGAGGATTGTTTTTAGGATTCCTCCACACATGCCCCCTCGCCAAAAAAGCCCCTGAGCCTTAAAAGTCTCATCTAAGAAGCAAAACTGTCCTATTTTCACTCCCCCCCAAACACAGCTGTATTTGAAGTGCTGGCAAAACCAGCTTAGAGTATAAACTAACAAAGCAAGTAGGAACTTAAGGCGTACAAGCCTTGCCCTGATGAAGGTAATTATTAGGTCAGCCCAAGAAAAATTGATGAGCCTAACATAATACTCCCAAACAGATCAACAGTCTTCATATAAATTTTGGTCCTGGCTCCTATAAAACCATTAGCATTCCCTAGTATTGTAATTTACAGCCTGATGATGCACTGAATCATATTTTAATTTATCTGGAAGATATAAACAAACATTCTTGGGTGGAAATTAATACCTGATCTTTGGCTACCTCTTGTGGTATAAAAATCCAGAGAGGAATTACATTAAAAAAAAAACCATTAAAGAAAATCATTGCACAACTGATGAGCTTGTCAAATAATTCTAAAGAGAAAATTAGTTCTTAGGGGTTTTATGTATGAGAAGCCTAGAATATCTTGCTGTGAAAATGAACACTAGGGTATTAACAGGGTGAATATTTCTGGAAGTATATGCCATGGATGGCATCTGTTTTCATACACAAGTGGAGGGCAAATAAAGAATTAAATCAAAGCCTCAACTCTTTCATTTTCCTAATGCCCACTGTTCTGCAAAATGTTTCACGCTCTTGTAGGAATTCTGTGTTTAGAGAGAAATCTGTGTAGCACTGCTAAACTAAGGAGAAAAAACCAAGGAGGCTGACATGAACCTCTGCTACGCAACAGGTGCTCTCCCACATAAAACCAGGCTCAACAGCTACAAGTAATTTCAAGTATAGTAAAGGTGCAAGATATACAGTTATGGAAAGGATAATCATAAGTGCAGCTGGCATGCTGAGAGAACATCTGTGCACTTATTGTACCACAGTTCATCAACTGTTTATTCCAGCAAGTACCAGATGCAAAGGAGAAATGGGAAGAGCGTGAACACGAATCAGAATTTGTTCAGATATGGAGAATCAGACGGTCTGAGTCAAAGAAGAAAAGCTAAGAGATTCTCAAAATCAGACACAAGGTCTATCCAGCCTCCAACTGGAGAAAACCAGTATAGCCCCAAGCAGGCTCACGGCTCTTACTAGTTCTGGCCTACTTGTATGGGAACTCAAAACTTTCTTTGGCGGTTACAACAGTAATTCAAAAAGCGGACACACTCCCTGTTTAAGGCAGGAACAGAGACTTGTCCAAAGAAAAACAGAATTTGTGCAATTTCAGTGTCTTACGGGCTTTTAAGAAGGCCTGACAATTTGGGTTCTAGAGTAGAAAATCAGGTCTGGCTCAAATAATCTCCCACTACCACCCAACAAACTGGAGAACCAGCAAGATCCCTGGATTACATTAAACAGGGAAAAAACACACTTCAGTTAAATAGTTTCTCTTCTGCACGACCAGTTCAATAAAGGGAAGAGACTTCTTTTTCCTGACAATTTAGCATCCTCTAGCACTCAAGAAAATGTTCCTACCTGCATTGCCAAAAACATGGCTTATGGGAACACTGTCCAACATGTCCTGCACATTGTGCCATGGAAGTTAATCCAAATTTATAAGCATTTCTACCACACTCCTCATCATGCTCTGGGTAGTAAGAAATAAGCTCTTCCAAAAAGACTGGAAAGTGTCCAACTATGTACGAGCAGAAGTGAATGGCAGCATTAACTGCACCACACCAGAGGCCCCGAGAAGCTGGGAAAGTCACTGGCAGGACTTCTGTGAAACAAGATAGGCAACACAAACACTACAGCAAAGGAGATGGAATACTCTGCTGGATGACAAGGAACTAGAGGGAGATGACTGCTGGACAACCAAGGGCACATAGCAAAGGAGATCTCCACGTGGGATTTTTCAAGAAAGTAAAGTGGAAAAGAGAAGGTTCTCCTACGGAGGAGTAGATCAGAAGAGTGCCAAAACATACCTATGTCCAAGTTGTCCTTCATAGCCCCACATCCTGCAGAAAAAGGCATGATCTCTCCTTACGTGCTAATCTCTCCATGGCCAGCACTCACATTCTCTGTACCTATCAGGTACAGAGAGAAATAAGATTTCATCACCAACTCAAAAAAGCCATTATAAAATTGGCTGAGGAAATTGCAAACCCAAAATGGAAGCCAGCTGAGACCACAGCCTGCAGGGTCATGTATCATTAGCACCAAGTGAACCAAGTCCAAATGTCCAGCTTACTGTTCAGGAGGAAACAAAAGCACTACTATATATGTGGGCAAAGCATCAACTTTTTCTAATCAAACCTGTCTTAGGCCTGGGTTCAGAAAAGCACTCAAGCATGTGCTTAAGGCTCTCTTTTTTTTATTATCAGAAAACAGCTCAAAACACGCATTTACCTGTAAGCACTTGCTAACAGCTGTGAATAACAGTGAAAACCATAACTAAAATCTTCTGAGAAAAAGGTGTTATAAAGAAAAGCAAAATGTGATAAGATGTGATTGTCCATCATATTGCCTTATCTCTTATCTCTCTGCTAGGAATACTGTGGTACAAACACTGAATAACACAAGACTGCTCCCAGACTAAGACAGCCACAGACATTAGACACAGTATCCAAGTCACAAAAAATATATAATCAGCACACTAACATATTCTTGGGTTTATTTATGGCATCATCACAGAGCCAGTAAAAAAGTAATTAGAAGAACTCCAGGTTTGAGACCATTCTCAGCCACACAACTTCCAAAAGAGATCTTCTGCAAGAGTCTGAAGTGAAAGTTATGACCCCATTTAGTGCCATTCACTAATGTCAGTAAACATGACACAGTTTTCACACCCCTGCTCAAACCTGATGCCTGCTTGCAGTACATTAATAATACTGTCAGAGCTGTCAAGGGGAGACAACACTTGCTCTTCTGGTGATGCTCTGTCCCTGTCTCCATTCAAATAATTAGTCTTTCATCACCATCAGAATTGTTTTCCAGCATTTCTGTTTGACTCAGTCACTTTTGATCTCTGGCCTAATATTCCATTCACCCTTATCAAAAATCAAAACCCCCACAAACCTGAGTAATTAGCTAGAAAGTTGCTGGCTAACAAAACCAGAAGGTTGCAAAGGCAAACTGTCACTAATCTTATCATGTGATTAATACAAGTCGACTTACATCCCAAGGAGACTACATTACCTCCCTGGGAAATATCCTTCTGCACCAGTTATTCTTAGGTGTTATTTCTGATTAATTATGCTCTCGCTCCATTAGAAAACTGATGGCCAACTTTGCATCTGTCTCTTTGCTTTGTATCTTACAAAGACAGCAGTTATAAAAAATTCATAGGAAGGCATGAATAGATGGTCAGTGTGTCCAAGGAGGTGTAGCAGACCAGGTTTGCTGTCCTGGCAGTATAAAAGTGAAGGTCATAGAAGCATCAATTGATACAGAACCATATCTTCCCAGGTAGAGATGTGTTTTTTCTCACACAAAAATGCATCTGCAGTTTCACGCAGTAGAATTATTAACAACTCCATGAAAAGATACCAGATGCATCCTCAGTTTTATGAATGCAAATAGCCCTATTGGAGCCAAGGGGAATACTCACATGTGCCTAAGTTAGACACATGCATAAGCAAAGGCATGATCACAGCCCCAGCTATAAATATTTATGTCTGCAGTACAACACAGCCTCAAAAATGCATTCACAAAACAGACTATAATGCAAGATCCTGACAATGCAGGTTACTCCACAGAATTTCAATGGGAGGCGGTTCCTTCTTGGGTCCCTTTGGAAACGCCTGCCTCTATTATTTTAATAAAGCCACCACTGTCATTTCAGCAACCTTGGCCAGTAGAAGCCACAAAAAGTAAAAAGAAATAAAATACAGTAAAAATATACTAAAAATAATTTGTTACTGCCAATGTAAAAATCTTTTCAAACTATGTTTTAACTCATTTATCGATTATTAAGCAGGGTACTAAAAGGATGTGACTTTGGAGCACTAACATATCTTCAACTATGATTAGCACAAATCAAGCGAACTCCCACCTCTCTCTTCCTTAGAGACTTAAGATTAGATTTGGATGACTAATGTAGATAAAAATATTCATTCACTTCAGCCATACAATCTGGTTTCCTGGCACAAGCATTTGCAGAAAACAAATGTTAAAGCAAATGTCATTATTTACTTTGGAAGAATATTTCTACACAACCAATGACAGAATAGAAACACCAGCAGGTGACTTATGCAGCCAGTCAGGAAAAAATATCCCTCATGTTTGAAACAGTCAATTCACAGAGAAAGAACATTTGGGAAAAATTTTATCAGATCCATTTGAATTCGGAATACATAAAATAGAAACCAGAGAAGTACTGAAGGAGAAGATAGACTTAGTCAAAACAAATCCCTCACTCTAAACCCAAGCCGATAGATTGCTTTCTCCCTTCAGTTCAAAAGATTTTGGATCAGGCTCCTCCAGCTCAGTTCAATTTTAAAGGCTCACACAAACCTGGAAGCATCAACCTGCAAGCAAATCTCAAGCACTTGGACTGTTACAGCATTGCAGGATCAAGTCTTGTAGAGCATCAAACACAAGATGTAATTAAAATAATTTACATGCTGCTAGCAAGTCAGCTAAAGCAAGCACATCAGGTTCCCAGCATGGATTTCAATTTGCTTCAAAATTACTCAAGGATAGGAGCTCATATTTTCAACGTCATCCTAGTTAGCCTAGGAAAAAACTCAACACCCAAGTGACAGCTATTTGATTGGAAGAAGGTGGGGGTGGCTATTCCTTGGTAGGTGTTTACTCACTGCCTGGATTCATCACGAAAGCAAACATCCAGGCTGTGCATATGCTACTAACAAATGTGTCATCAGCTGCAAAAGAAACAGGCTGGGTTGCTTTCCCATACGGAAGTATGCACAATGCTGCACAATCAGAACAGCTTGGTAATTCGTAGTGGAATCTCACCTAATGGGAGTCAGTCCCAACACGTGGATCCTGTCCTCATTCTCCCTTGTAATACTCAGGAAACCCAGTCCTGAACAGAGCTGTGCTCTGCTGGCTTCTTTCTTCCCCTTGATGCTGTTTCTTCACAAGCTGCAATTGCTTGGCTGGACTTAAAATCCAGAATGAGCCACCTAGGTGGATCTTTTACCTTTTGAGATACTGAGATTAACTCCAGTGGGTCCTGGAGCAAGCAGCTATTCTTCTACAGGACCACCTATATCTCTACAAAGACAATGGAGGTTGAGAGAGTATGTGAAAATGAACCAATGTGTCAGAAATCCAATTTTTCCCTCTGTGAGTAAAGCACCTCAGAGAAAATCAGGTGACGATGGAAAAGACCCAACAGAACACCACCAATGTGACTGCAGCATTTTCTAATAGCCATGCATATTCCCTACAAAATTAAAATATATATATCCTGTTAGTGTATTTGGTTCAAGCATTTATAAACCGTTCATCTCAGCTGAAGTATGGGTTCTTGCTTTAAGGAGAACTGGAGACAACTGGTTTTTTTCTTTTACTTAGGAGTAGTGCAGTTGCTGAAATCTCTTTGTGTTCTTTTTGGTCTGGTTTTTCCATTGTGCAAATTAGTATTTTAAGGTTAGAAACAATTCCACTCCAGTATTTATCCTTGCTAACATTACAGTGCAGGTGGTGGATGTTCAGGGTGACTCCTACCCACACAAGCCAACTACCTTGTCTCTGACATATAAATTGTGACATGTTTAACTGCAAACATGTGAGGATTTACCCTACCCAGGAGCTCAACCTCCAGAGGTAACTGTGCCTGCTGCAGAATCAACAGATTGGAACTTTTCTGCTGGTGCTTCTGAGACTCCAGCACAAAGCTTGGGGTTTCCTCTTACAAGGACAAACCCAATGCTGACTGGCAGAGACCAAAATTTTAACTTCCTAGATCCTTTTCTGGATCCTCTGATTTTGGACATTTCTAAACAGGCCATAGATGTCTTGATTGATCTCACACCTTGTCTGCTGTGACAATTCTTTTGCTTCTCAGATCAGTAACATAAAAGTTTTATTCAAGGTTTTGCAGCAGAGCCACTGGTGCATTAAGTCTCATTTATGGTCTATCACTTACTGAGCTGAGAAGTCATTTAATTATTGAATTTCTGAAATAGCAAAGTTTATATGTTGTCCTGAACTTACTAAGAATAACATTTAAGAAGCCTAATCCATAGGATGGCATCTGAAACCAGCAGATCAGGAGGGAAAGTTATAAGCCTAGATTCAAGGCTTTAGCTGGAATAATGCATGTTCTCGATCTCCACGGATTGTGTAGTCAGAAGGGAGATATCTGGCTAGATGGGATTTTGCACATCTGTCAGCTCCATCAGAGATCCAAATGCAAAAGCCAGCATGTAAGAACATTATGTGGATTTGTGACCCTCTCCTGAGGATCTGGGGTCCATAAACCAATGAATGGATTACAAAGGAACATAGTTATAGTATTTTCATCTGTGACAGATACTGCTGCAACTCCAGAGTGGCTCACAATATTTAAAGGAAAACCGTACCCATTCTCCACATAGCCCCGGAGAAAATGCAAAAGGCACTGCTCAGCATGAAGAAATTGGAAAATGTATGCTAAAATTGGTTTAGCATCTGACTTGAAAACTCCAGAACTGGTCAGAACCAGCCCAGAAGTGTTTTTCTTCATTCGTGTTTGTGCTGTATATGGATCCATGTAGAAGAGTGAGCGGTTGTATACCCTGAACCACACATCAGACATGTGCAAAGAAGCTCACCAGAGGGGCTGGAGTTCCTATTAAACCAGAATTGGATGCCATTTAATAAGCAAACTCCATGACCCTGTTTGTGGACATTTCCTATCAATCCATCCCATACCTCTCAAACTCTGCTTCAAGTATCTTAGCGTGAAAACTGCTGAGCTTCACATCTATTTGAATGCTTTCAGGGAAACCCAGGAAACACCAAGAACAGATGAAACTGAATGACTAGATGTGTTACAGATTAGAACTTCAAAATGCACATGCCCAAATTCAGCAAATTTGCCACCTTTACCTAGGGAAAAGCTGTGAAATTAAAATTCCAAGAGAATTTAAAATACCAAACAGCACTAAACCCACAAGTGAACATATCAAACCATCAATTTCTGTTTGAAGAGACAACTAAAAGCTAAATCTGGTACAAAGAGGTGAGTGACACAACAGAATTCCCCAGTTCATGCAAGCCTGTTCATGCTCACACAGACAGCACTGGTGACGACATCTCCTCACAAAGGTGATCCCAAAATCTCTCAGTGCCTTGCACACCAGGTCTGCTTTCAGTTCTGCGCACTTTGGAAAGTGAACTGCTAAGCAATGTGTCTTCTCTTGGCTTCTCCAGCATGCTAACCACTAATGCAGCTCTCCATAAACATACTGAAAAATCACATTTTCCCCACTGACCACCTTTCTCTTCTGTGCAAAGACTATGTCTTTTACAGTCACAAAGGCCATATTTGGATCAAGTTGCACTTTAGTGTTTAAAGCACTAAGTGTTTAAAGCACTTTCCTCACTTCAGTTTTCTTTTTCAAGCCTAATGGCACACACAGGCTCCTAACAAAGCACAAGACATACCAGCCAAACAGGAATTTGCTGGACATTTCCGAGGGTTTTACTTCCCAGAGTGAGAAGCACATCACTATACAGATGGAAAAGCTAGGAAAGAAACACATGAATTTTTTTATTTATCCACACAATGTAAAAATCTTTACTTGACCCACTGGACTATTCTGTGTGCATCCTTAGTCAGAGAGTTCTTTGTTCCTGTGTTCTCATGAGGGCAGCACCATTAGAAGGAGTCCTATTTGCTTCCTTTGGATCTTGTTTGGAAAGGCAGTCATTTTAATTTGAAGCCAGGACTGACACTATTTGCACCATGACAAGACATTATCTGTTGGGTTTTCTCCCAAGTTCACCTGTTTATGTTTAATAAAAATGCTCTTTTGTAACTCCTGATAGGCTAGAGAATTCCCAAACCATTCAAAATACTTTAAAGTTCTTTTGGGACATAGCCAGATACTTAATATTGTATTACATTTTATAGTTGCCACTTAATCAAGCTATTTAATATTATAGTACATTTTAAAACTGTCACTTAATCACATTTTCTTGACCCTTTTATGTGAATTAAAGATCACTGTAGATAAAAAATGGCATGCTTTAGTTTAAATAGATTCAGTATGTCCAGTTTGACAGTTACTTCTGAGACATTAAAAGAATTTTCTGTGATTAATGTGACCCCCACACGTTAGGTAGTATAATGTTCCATTTCTTCAACCATTAGAGGAAACAGCACTAGACAGAAGGAGCCAAAACTTATCTGACTATATGTAAAGCTAAGAAAGCCTAAAGATAATGTACAGCTCTATGTGGTGTACTGTGAGACCAAGTTAAACCAAGGATTTTCTGTTTCTTTACAGTTCAAGTGGAAAAAAGTTCAGTAGTGACACAGTAAGCCTACATTCCACAACAAAAGAAAGATCTTACTGCAGCTTGCTCGGAAAAGGAATAAATGCACTTTCTGCCATGACAGGTGAGCAGGACTGTCTGTGCTTAGTATAAATGATTGATAGCCACGCATGCTAGTCTTGGAAGAATTCTTACCTACGCATTTACTCACAAGTGCAAAGAAAAAGTACATAAGACATGTCCATCCTCAGAATCATTTAGAATGGCAATCATCATCATCATTTTATGTGGCTGATCCAGAACTGCGTCATTGAAATATTTTATGCTTTTAAGTCACACATAGTAAATTACCTTCTCTTATAGGCATGTTTAAAACTATTCTTTTACTGTAACCTTGGTCCTAAGATCCTATTTAATTTATTGAATTCTAATTGCTGTTCCTTTGTATCTTAATCTTGAATCAGATGTATTGCATTTGTTAACAGCTGTGACTGTAAGTTCTGCCCATTTTTGGAACATTCTGTGTGCTTTTCTTGATAGTTTAATTAGAATAAATACGCTTTTTAATCCATGAAGTGGGACATAGTATAATAACATTGATCTTTCATTTGACAGCAAATTTGTTTGATAACAGAAGAGGGTTTAGTGTAACCAAATCAGCAACAGTAATTCATTTGGATAGTCAATTAAAAATAGTGTGTATACAGTACCTCTGCAAACAATGAACAGTGGGCTAAAATAATCAAGACATGAAAAGAGTCTGCACAGAAATCAGGATGTTGATGGAGAAAAATAGTTCAAACTTATTTACAAGAGCTGCCAATGAGGTGCATGTGGGTATAAAAGTGTCTCTCTCCAAAAATGTGATCACACTGGGAAAAGAAGTCAATTAACAGGGTCTACTCAACAGACCTGCTCATTTTTTCCAGCAGGATATTTTGTTAACCTAAACTGTGCAGACAGGATAGCCTTTGCTTTCTCCTGGGAGAAATGAACCAGCTTTCGCATTGGACTCCAGCAGCTTGGGAAGAAGACACCTCTCTCTCCATCCAAGGGCAGACATCGTCTCAAGTAGCTCCTTCCCACCAGTCCCATTGGCAATGGCCCAGGATCTGAGAGCAGCAGAGCCTCAACACGTTGAACTACAGCTTACCTACACCCTTCTCCTGTGACATGGAATAAAGCATCTTAAAACGAAGGTACAAGCACGAGGAGCAGCATAAAGCTAGACACACACTTTTCCCTCAATCCAAAAGAAATTCTAGCCATCCAGGCTGACTGAAGAGCTCGGTCAACTCAAGTTGTAGAGCCTCCAGATTAATACACATTGTTGCTGTAGTAAGGATGTTACAGGCACTGAACAGTGTTTAAATGGAAGCACAGCAGTAGAGAGGACTGGTACTGCTGCTACCAGTAGGTAAATGGATATTATCCTTTTCCCTTCATCTATTTTTTCCCTTCCTGTTTGCCATCAGCATTCTTGGATCTTCAATTAGATTGTAAGCTCCCTGGGACATAAACCAGGTCATTATTGTGTCTTCAAAAAGGAATCATCACAAGGGGCCAAAACTGTGTCAATGCTGCTTGGAGCCTTTGGGCAAAATATTACTAAATTGCCCTTCAAGTCCAACCCAAAATTATAGGCATGCTGCGTGCAGTATTTTGTAAGCCATTGTTTTGCAACGTGGAAATATGCAAGTGAACATGATACTTGAACAACATAATTCATTTTCCATTCACGAGCCACAATGGGTATCTCATGGCACTCTGTTTGCTCTTCAGTTTCAAATGTGAACTTGCATACAAAGTCAAGCAAATGAGCTTTCCTTCACATTGTTTTATTAAGCTCTTGGAAAACTCTCTAAGCCCTAACAGAAGAAATCACAGTTGCTGTTGTCTTACAAAAGCAGTGAAATTCCCAAAGAACCGAAGAACTTGGCCCTAGGTTGTGTATGAAAGTGGCTGTAAGTCCTCTGCTGCTTTTTTTATCCCTCCTCATGCCAGCACTGCATTTGTGTTCAAAAGTGAAAATTAAGTTTTACAGCAGTATTCCATGAAAACCCTCATCTTAACTTTCGGAGGATATCCTTAATGACATTATTGGTTTCAAAAGTTTAAAGATAGCTTTGTTTTAATTTCTCTGTGGCTTTTCACTCAAATACCCCATGTATGACATTATTATAATTCTTCCGCCGGCTTTATACCTGCAAACTTCTCTCGTATTCTTTTGTTCTTGGGCTAATCTTTCCTTTTATATTAATGAAGCCCTTTGAAGTATCTCTTCAAATCTTCAACTAGATTCCTTTGTGACTCTTTTCCTCCCCCTAAACCTGATAGGGTCTTTTTATCATGAAAATTATTAATACTTCCCCCATTTGTGGCATTGTACTGTCAGCTTTAAAATGTTCTATTATTATCTCTGATCTCAAGCTGCTTTCTCCTGACCCAGGAATATTGGCAAATTACCGACCTATAGCCAAGCTTTTATAGGGAAGGCCTTGCATCAAGTGGTAGCCTTTCAAGTGCTTAACCACCTAGTAATAATCTTTATGACAAATGGCCTCCTGGTTTGCAGTTATGCCTAGAGTGCTAAGAGTGTCCCTTAAAGTGGTCAATGACTTTTTATAAAACCAGACCCTGAGTATCATGTCAGCTCTTACCCACCTTGCTATTAGCACACCTCGAGACACTGCAGATCACAGTAACCCCTTCTGACCAGAGGCCAGCTTATAAAACACGGGGGGGCTTTGTTTAATCTGAAGACATCAACTTGTCACTCCGGGACATCATTCATCCACATCGAGAAATGTGCATCATTTTCTTGTGATCAATGCAGAGTCCACTGCTCCTGAGTGTTACTGCAGCTAATCATTAAGATAAATATAATTGTTGAGAGTACTGACACTCCTTTTAGCTGCTTTATGCAAAGAATTGATTTCTACACCTACAATTTGGCATTTTACTGTGAATCAGTATTTTTTTTTTCTCCTTCTGCTCCTTCATCACATTGCCCTAAGGGTAATGCAGTGGTTTAAAATTATGGTTTTTGCAACAGGAAGTGTTTGTGAGTAGCAATTTTCCAGAATTTTGTTTTAGGTCATCTCCAGCAATCAAGAGCATTCTTAAAATGCACTGCAAACTAGAAATCAAGACTATTAGCCATGAAGCAACATGAAACAAAATGTTCCTTAACAGGTTCTTTCCTGGTCATCCAGCTGAGTAGAAATTCCACAGGCAAACAACTTTTCACCTCCCAATCACAATTCACTGCTTTTAAAAATTGCTTCATCATAATCAGAGGTTTTGTCATGGCTTTCATCAGAAAAAAAAATCCAGAAACAAACACAGATGACAAGAACTGTGACAGATGCCTTTGTTCGATGCAGTGATCCTCCCTACGTGGATAAAGAACCACAGTCAAGAGTGGTGAGTATTTTTTGACAAGTCTCATTTTGCTGAGATGGAAATACTGAGGGGAGGTGGCTGATGAAACTTGTTCTCTTAATTAGAAAATCTTCAGTTAGTCCATAGACAGTGATATCTTTCTGATTTTCTCTAACCTGGTCTCCAATTACCAAAAAGATTTCCCTACCAAAAATAGAACAATCAAGCTTATAAAGGGACTTTTTAGTGTTCAGTTATATTTCTCTCCATTTGGTCTATTTGCAATATTTGCTGTGCTTAATCTAAAAGATGAGACAAATATCACACATGAATGAAACACATTTGGCAAATGCCCTGTTCAAAAAGTCCTGTTCTCTCATATGCCACCAGCACAAGACCTTTTGCATATCCTCAGCATTCCCTAGCACAATTCAAGTTTTCTGCTCTCACATTAACTCCTGCCCTGATCTCACAAAAGAATAAATTAAAAGGCAGTCCGTAGACTTCTTGAGGCTTACACAAAGAGACTCAGGCAGAACCAAGAGCGGAACGCGGAAATCTGCTGGCCCCAGCAAAACCAACCTGAGTCAGCTGAAAGCTCCCAAAGGATGACCAAACTTCTAGGTCAGGTTGCTGGTCACTCCATTGCTTCAGTCCTTGGTCGCTGAGACACATTACAGGTGACAGTTTCATTTGCACACTCAACATTATTCTGAAAGTTCCCTCTTGAAGCTGGGGGCGGGGGGGCTTCACAATTCAAATACACTTGAAAACACACCCACACACACACAGAGGCAATTTTGATGCTTCAAAGCAGAACTCAGAGCATTAGATGCATATACCAAAGGACTCCAACACAAACCAACACTTGCTCCTGGCAAAAAGCTATTCATTGCTGAACTGGGGATTTGCCTCTAAGCTTGTATACAGTCAGTGTTGATGAGGGAGGGGAGCAAGCTGAATATTAAAAACTGCTGCCTCAAGAATAATATAATGTACAGATTTAATCATAGTAAAAAATGATCTGCAAGTAATTGTAGTCATTACTACATCTGCTCAGAGCTGTGGGTAATCATTATGTATGAGTGAATTAAATCAAATTCCATATCATGGGCCTGATCCTAGAATTTCTTGAGTATATTCACCTTGTATTAATAATCCTCCTGAGTGTAGAGAGTCTATTTGCTTCTATGGATACACTTCTTACCTGAGTATACTTGCGACCCTTCCACATTTTACCTTTAAATTTAATTAAAACCTAACCCCAAAAACTTAAGAAGGTAGACTAAAACATAGATTTCCAAAGGTGGGAAATGAATTTGTTTCACTCTTCTCTTCTCTCTGTAAAGGCACTAAAGGGGGTAGAGAGAAAGAAGTTTCAGTGTGGAGCCTGAGTAATGGAAAAGACAAAGCCTTCCAAGATAAAAAGTTGAGCTCAAATTCCTTCCTTTTGTCACTAAATCCTAGGCATTAGCATGGTACTGAAGACACAGGTGTAATTCATTGCACAGAGTGGGAATGTCAAACCCTGACTCATGAAGATAAGAAAAACCTGTTTACAAAAAACTGCTGAAGGGCAGAGCTGGAGCCAAACTCAACCTAGATCAATAGCCAGATGAATTATTAGTAAAAGAAATAAATTATTGGTGTAGTTTCTTCTCTGTCACTTATGCTACGTTAGAGACTGCATTTTAGTATATCGTCGTGAAAATATATCCAAACCAGAAAGTTTTTACTCCAATAGCCTTGTGCTGACCTCTGTGTATGTTTTAAACGAGGAGTAAGAACTGAGGCCCCAGACACAACCTTTGTGGAGAGCGCAAGTTTTGACCTTCCTAAGAGTGCCAGGCAGGGATCATACTCTTCCAAAGATGCAGGAGAGAAATCAAACTATGTCTGAATTCTTCCTCTCATGCCTGTGGTGAGGTCACAAGAAAATATGTTATAAACCGAGTTCAAGTGACATTTTCAATGTCTTTCTCATAATAGATATTCTAGCAAAACTAGTCTTGAGGGCAGCTGGTGCAAGGAGAGAGTGGTTTGCTTCTGTACATCACCCCCCCACCCAGAGCTAGACACAAACACTCTCACTACTTCCATAGGTAATAGCATGCAGTAACTCAAAGGATCATTTTTTTTCTTCTGAAACAGAAATGAGCTGGCAAGCATAATCAAACAATGAAAATCATTTTTCCAAAGACGAGCGAGAGCAACAACAACAAAAAAAAATCCAGTGAGAATTATGACAGCAATGTAAGAACACCATCAGTAGAGAAATCCTGATAAATGAGGACCTTACATTTTTAAATGCCTTAAAACCAGTACAAATAAATATAAATTTGAACAGAATTCAATGGACAATTGAAGGAAAAAATTCAACCAAATTACTAAACTTCCACTATAGAACTTGCAAGTAGTTTATCTAGATAAAGCTATAAAATGAATAAAACAGCAGCAAAAAAGATGGAACTTTTGCTTCAGTAAGAAATCCAAATCATGGATGAGAGTATTACGAATGCTGCTTAAAGGGCTCTGCAAAATATCCTCCAGTGAAGAGAAGATAATGATAGATGAATGTGCACATGTAATTGAACATGCAGAAAAGAAAACCAACATTCCAAGAAGGAAAGCAGAAAAGCTATCAGGAGTACTGGCTCATGTGAACATCCACAAGAATGAGATGCCTACACAGAGAAAAGGCAAATTACTGAAAATGCAGTCTGCTCTGTAAAATAAAATACATGTTTGGGTCTACACATATTCTTCATTAAATTATCAAGGGAGCATGTGTCACACACACAGTCGTGAGGAATGCTGGCAGGAACATTCAACCACATAAAACTCGCCTGGTTTTGGGTTTCATTACCTACTTCAGGCCCCATGTTGTTCCCATGACAGCAAACTTCCCTTCGACTTCATGGAGAACAGGATCGGGCCCTTCTTCAGCAAGGGGTTAAAAAATAAAGTGTAGCAAAATGCTCAAAGTGCACCTCAGCCCAGAAGCAAGCCACTCCAAAGAACTGATCCCTTTTGCATTCCACACCATGGGAAATACAATTTTCCTACCTGTGTTTTGTGTTAAGTTGTTGGGCTCAGCTAAATCAAAATTCAAGCAAAGCAAACCCACACGAACTTAAAATCAAATGAAATTTCACACTCCCCCTGCACACTGAAGCAGCCCTACACAAAGGTACTCTCAGCAGATGAAGCCAGTGCACCTTTTAAGAGTAAGCAGAAATAGAACACATTTGTAACAGACAAATTAGAAGCGCATCAAGGTACTGGATGAAAACATTTTTTGAACATAAGCCAAGCACACAGTAGGAACAGGTTAGAAGGTTAAATCATTTCTAACCACAACTTAAAGAAGACTTCACAGTAAAAATATCCTTTTTTAACTCTTGTCTTCCAAGCACACATCACAACTTTTGTTTCCATTGGTTTTAGTTCCTATTTCAAAATCAGCATTTGCTGTAACAGCTCATTTTTTCATGCAAAATACTGAATCTAATTGCGGAAATATGTCATTCCCTCCTCTCCGCCACATGGCATGAGTTAATGATGATGAATGAAAGTAATAAAACCCAAATCTTTTTCAAACTAAAGCTCCTGTTAAATTACTGGAAATTATATGCATGCGTCTACAATGAGGACACTGCAGAAGGTCAAAGATCTTGCTTCCTGCATTTGGCCAAACTATTCAACAGGCAGTTTGGCTGAACCTGCACAGACACGTTTTTACTGAGGTCTAGGGGAGCCACCTAAGAAAAGCAGCTTAGTTCAAGGCTGGTGATTTCATTTAGAGCATTTCTCCCCATCCCCATGGAACATTAAATATTGTTCACCAGAGTCTATGACCTGCCTCACATGTCCATGGCAAGCTGTTTTTGGATGTTCGAGACCAGGGTTTGGAAGAGTAATACATCACCTAATGTGATATACATTTTTAATGGAGGTCACCATTTCCCTAATACAAAACTTTATTCTGTGGCACTGACATGAAGCAGAAGGAATACAGCAAATTTAGAGCCGGATGCTGCCCCTCTCATTCACTCTGTATCACACCCAATTTGTCCAGTTGGTCCACTAAGAAGACAGGTAAACCATTCAGAGATTAAGGTCTGTCATGGTTTAACCCCAGACAGCAACTAAGTCCCAAAGCAGCTGCTCGCTCACTCCCCTCACCAGTGGGAAGGGGAGGAGAGGAGAAGCAGGGAAAGGAAAAAAAAAAAGAAAACTCATGCACTGACATAAGAACAGTTTAATAATTAAAAAAAACAACAACAAAAAAACCACCCACACCTAGTGTTACCACTAATAATAATAATGATAATTGTAATAAAAAAGGAGAGAGAGATGAAAAAAAACCCAAGACAGACAAGTGATGCACAGCACAATTTCTTACCACCCTCTGACCAAAGCCCAGGCAGTGGTCAGCCCCTCCCAGCCAACTCCCCCAGTTTATGTACTGGGCATGATGCTCTGTGGTGTGGAATATACCTTTAGCCAGTTCTGGTCAGCTGTCCTGGCCATGCTCCCTCACTTGTGCTGCTCCTTGCTGGCTGAGCAGGAGACACTGAGAAGTCCTTGACTCAGGGCTAGCAATGCTTAGCAACAACCAAAACATCAGTGCATTAACGTTCTCATTTAAAACCCAAAACACAGCCGTATACCAGCTACTAAGAAGAAAATTACCTATATCCCAGCTGAAAGCAGGACAAGGTCCTACTCAGTAAAAACATAACAGGCAAAATGTATTCTGTTCCTGTCTGCAAACTCTGTTTCTAATTCCGCATGCTGCAAACTGCATCGGCTTATTGCTGTTCTCCCCATTCATTCATTTCCTCATTTCTGCTTAACTGGCCGGAAGTTCTGTGGCCCCTTCTTTTCCTCTGGGCATTCAGACACTATGTTCTCCTTTCTTTTCCCCCAGCTCACCCACAGCTCACTTTGGAGTCTTTTTGTCTCTCTTCCTTTCATCATCAATTCATTGAGGTTTCATTGTTTTTGTCTTCCCACTATGCTGATCTCCACTCCCTATGCTTCCCCCTTACGGTCCATTTCACAGATGGACCACAGAAGACATGGAAAAACCCATAAGGAGAGAAATTCCTAATAACCTCCCTTAATGTATTTCCTTCCCACAGATGAGTTTGAATGCTTTGAATCTTGGATGGGTATAAATCAAGGTGTTACTTTGTACAAGTCAGCAGGAGTTATTTTTGCATTAAAAAAGTATTTGTAGGACCAGGTTTATCAGGAGGAAAGCAAAACTGACCATCCCTGCAAGTTTAATTTCTCTAGCCATGATAAACAGTTTGCAGAATTGAAATGCATAGTTAGAAACATTGGTTTTCAGAAACAAAAGACCTAAATTCTGCCATGTCGCCCTGATGTTTTTATTTCCGTGATGGAGTTCTCACATACTTTCTGTAAATTCAGTTAGGTTCTCACGTACCTTCTGTAAACATGAGTTATGTTTAGCTAATGTTCTCTTTTGTTTTCATTCTTTCTCCTGAGGTGGAGAAAGTTTGATGGTCTTTTTCTTTGACCAGTGTGGTTGGAGAGGTGGTAACTTCATCCTCCAATCCACAGTCATTCCCAGAAGCAGATTTATATGATGTGAAATAAACAACGAGACCTCTTTTTGATGGTCTCGGCTTCTACCTGACTGAGCTGGGTCTGTGTGGTCCTTTCGTGTCTGACACTGCCACTCATGATCACAGTGAGGGATAACTTACTCTCTATGCAGTACTCATTTGGAGGGGTCCTTGGAGCCATCAAGAAATCAAGTGGAATTCAAGTCTTTAGTCCACTCATTGCTCATTATTTTATCTTTCACTGTATAGGCAAGAACAGAGATGTTATTAGCAGGTAAGTAACATAAGGGTACAAGTTCCACATTTTCCATAAGACTCATTTAAATATGTGAGCAAGAAGCTAAAAACCTTCCATTTGTTTCAGGCCTTGTCAGTGCACACTTGGCTTTCAGAAACTGGCTTTGGGATGGTTACGCAGAGCTCCCATGTCCCCACTACACTACTGGGAATATCTAACTAATATACTGTGAGAAAGTCACTTAATTTTGATCTTGGTCATGCATAAAAGGAGAAGGAAATCTCTCAGAGCCACTCAAGACTCACAAACTATTTTAAGATGCAATGAACAACCAGAAGTTTCAACAACCTCCATCATCTTTAAAAAAGAAAATGCCTAAGGGATGAAAGAAAACTAACTACAAAACACCTCTGCAAGCACAATCCTGATCTTAATTGTTGAAGACTAGGTTTTTCGGTTCAGCAGTTTTGCATGGAGCTTATAAATATCATACAGAATATATTGTTGTTTTCTGGCATCCTATGTCCACAAACAGAGCCATGTGTTGGAGTGGGATTAACTCCTTTTGCAAGGCTGCATGTGCGGTTTAAAAGAAGCATATTCTAAGCTTTATCTCATTGTAAATTGAGATAAATACCCTCATCCTACAACTAGAGGCACCACTTCCGAACACAGGCCTTCAAGAGGTAAAATGACACCAACTGCAAGAAGTAGGTTTCATAACCAAAGCTGGGCCGTGTGAGTTTTTATATTTTAGCTCAATATTTATAAGAACATGTCCTCATTTACTAAGCTTCTGGGAACATTTTCACAATTAAAAACCAAAACAAAACAAATTGAAAATAATTGTCAACATACTGACAATTGGTAGCTTTCAGAACAACTCACAATGCCATCTCCATGCCTTCAAAACCTCTCCCACAGTGAAACTTCGTTACCATTCCATCCAGGTGCTCATGTTAAGCTTTGGAGGTTCCCTTCATTCCCATGCCCCCATCTATCTAAATGAAGCCATAAGTAAGAGTTGAATCACAAATCCTATGCCATGTTTAAGAGTCACACTGAGGCAGTAAAAGGAGAGTATTCCAGTTCTTTGGACTTGCTTCAGCCTCATGTAATGGGTTATTAGCCATGTCATGGCCTAAGTAGATGCAACAATTCATACTAAGGTGAAAAACAGATTTATGGAGACATCATATTTGTGGCCACTGCTGTCAAAAAGGAACTGCAGTGAAGTTATACTGTAAGCATTCCTGATGAAGTTGTGACTTACCATCAAAAAGCTCCCAGGACCAACTCAGGAGAAGTGCAGCATGCAACTCCAAAACATTTCACAACTTTATCTCACCCATACAGATACTGGCAACGGCTGCTGAGAACGAGGAACTCCAAATCCCAAAATCATCTCCTCTAGAACCTCTGAAAAATGAAGCTGAGAAGCTGCCACAGAACCATGATTCAGCCTTGGCAAATTCTACAGGAGCACTAGGACTCAAAAGACCAGCACAGGGAAGCTGAGATTTAATCTGAGATGATGGGGAAGCTCAGATCGCATTTGAGGTGATCAAGGAGGCAAGCCTGACCAACCCACTTTGTATTCCCTAAAGGTAAGTCCAGCAAACACTGCAGCTGTCTCAGAGCAGAGGCTTCTCACACAAGAAAAGTAAAACCAGAACACCCGGAATAGTGCCCTGCATCAACAAAAAAAAGCCCTTTCCAAAACCACACTACGCAAATTTCACCTACTTGCACGACATTCACTCTTTGTGCGAAAGTTTTGCATAGCTGCCATTTCATGACGTCCAGTGCATTTCAGGAAAGGAGAAGGGAGAAATGTGTGGGGCAGAATGCTCACCTGTGGCTTCTGCACAGCCAGCATCATGGAACTGTGGAGGCATGAATCACCAGCCAGCTCCAGGAGTGCTGAGTTGTGGAGTCTCTGTGACTGGCACCCACAGAGACACTATTTAGGAGGAATAGACGTCTCCGAGCCGGACCGTGGCGAACCATGTAACACTTTTACAGATGGCGCAGTCATAACCATTAAACAGTTATGACCAGCTTGAGTGGGAGAGTGAAGAATGTGCACACAGGGTGATAAAACACACCCACTAAATTGAGAAAAATACACATATTCTGATTTTAGACACACAGGTTATCAAAGGTAAGAGAACCCTCACTACAATATGATCTGTTATCAGAAACCTAAGGCAGCTGGTTGGATTCTGAACTTTGGCTCACAGATTCACATATGGCCACAGTTTCCTGGAGAGGGAGAGAGAGAGGGGAGAGGAAAAAACCAGCCAAGATCTCTTTTAGCACAGTGAGTCTAGCAGAGTCAAATGGTTTCTTCTTCTCTCCATCCCTGACCCCATTTAAGTGCTATCTTAAATATTCCAATGGACCCACTGGTCCGTAAAGAAAAAACGCTGAAGAAAACATCATCTTTCAAGGGCTGACATTATCTAGTTCCCAGCACAGCTACAGACTAGTTGCTGTGAAATGCAACAACCTGGTGGGAATTGGAAAGCTCTCTTTTAACTGCCATTATTTTCTCTAAAGCCTCTCTAATAGCAATCCCAGAATATAGGTTTAAAGAAAAATCATTTTAATGGAGGTCCCAGCACTACATTTTTATATTGCACCAAGTCAAGCTATTGATTAGCTCTACATTAATTTTAAAAGCACAAAGAATTTGTCATGATTTTTCTCTCTTTGATATCAGCATCCATCAGCGATTGCATCAGTTTTCTGCTGAGCTGCCAAGCAAAGTTAAATGATGATGCGCTTCCTCTCCCTGACTTCTTATTCCAGCTTGGTTCAGCAATCTCAACCAGCCACTTCCTGTCTCCCCTATTGCACTGTCTGGCACTTACTTCAGACAAGTCAATATGTTTAAATTATACCTGTACCAGGCATAATTAATCATAAAGCTTTCTGCTTTGTAATGTTATTTGAACTTCTGCTTGGTGTTCATAAGCAGAAAGCAAAACAAAAGTTCAGTGATGAAAACTGTGCCATTCCCTCCTGCCTCCTCACTGAGTTGGAGCTCCTTGGATTTCAGAACAAGAGACAATTTCTCGGGAAGTCACTGCTCCCCAGTTCAGAATTACGCTGTTGAACATTAGTAGACTGACAATATGTATGTAGAAAACTCCAATAATCAGAGATATTTTGTATGGGACCAGCCTGGAAACACAGAGGCAGTTTTTTTGATGTCAGCCAGAGCTTGGTGCTCCGTGTGTAAGAGAACGACCTTAGAGGTGGTGAACACGGGACCCACCTCTGAGTCACAGCTCTACCTTTATAGCTGCTATTCCCCAGGGCATGTAGTAATTTACAGCCATTAGAGGCCAGCAGTAAATTACTCCCCCCAGTCTGGCTCCGAGTCAAGCTCTCCAACCAGCCACTGGAGACTCGGCGGGAGGGAAATGCAGAGAGCGAGAAGTGGTTGGCATCCACTCCTTGTCCATTCCAGCCTTGTCTACTTCTAGAAAAGAAATAAACAGACAACTTTTAAGATTCGTCTGGATAGGGGGCTTGGTCACCTAGTCTAGACTGCACTTTTGCCAAGAAGGTTTGGGCCAGATGATCCTCAAGGTCCCCTTCCAACCTAGCACTCTGTGATCCTATGATAAGTAATGTTTTCTCCCTCCCAGGCACTCAGCTCAAAGGTCTGGACCACCCTCCCATGGTGGGGAAACAGGAACTCTGTCCAAATTCAAACACTCATCCTGCAAGGAGGGAACCCTCAGCAAGAGCTTAACCAGCCACTGAGGCATTTTAGGTGTTTCAGGAACCAAAAGGTGTTTTTCAGCAGAAATGAATCTTCCATATAATCCACAGCCCAGCCACCTTTAAAACACTTTAAACAAAAAATAAAAGCAACAACAAACCCTCTTTTCTTAGAGCATCCCAAGCGATTTTACAGAGATTAATTATCCTTATTCATTTCTGTCTTTCCATATATTTTAGCTCTCCCACAGAAAGCTAATCCACCGGATTTCAAATTACGGCACAATTAGCATGAAATTAATTAGCATCTGACCTATCCCCTAGTTTTCCTCCAGCTGAGACTGCCAACTTTTAATATAAGCCTAAAGCAAGAACTGTAAGACTAATACAGCAAATGGGACAAAGAGCTTTTAAATTAAAGAGTGTTTAGAAAAATGCAATTTACAGCCATAAGCATTTCCTTGACAACAACCCCAAAACTCCAATCCTCAAAGTGTAGAGGAATATTTCACCTCCCCCCAACACACAGAGTTCATTTGCAAAGCCCACAATCATCCCTCCCATCTTTCAAAATTCTCATGGCCTTTCAAAAGCAGAGCCTATAGTTATCAATTAGCAATGCCTTTTAGTCCCATCATGCAAATTTTCTTTTTCACGTAAGCTCTCCAGACAACTGTAAGAATTTTTAAGTCCATTGCATACATATAATCAGTCCCCCAACTGTATCTTAGCCTTCACAATTTCCTGCATCATTTATAGACCTCTGCAGTGTCTCTTTTTGCCACTGTACATATTTTCCACATTCCTTCAGGCTCCTATTCACTATCTAGTACCCAAATTTCTCACCCTCCTTCCTCTTCAGATTTCAGCCATCACTAACCAAATGCCCCAGTTACTCTTTTTCATAGCTGCTTCGGTCACTGCCATCCCTCTCTTCCACACGAAGCCTGTGAGTCACAGATACTCAGTAACATTTAACTCTTCTGCTTTGCCTGGCTGGAGTGGCACACAGCAGCCTGGCAGGAATCATTTCCTCCTGTGGAACACAAGTTTTAACTCAGAAAAAAAGGACTGTGCCCAAAAAATTAATCAAAAGGAACTTTCCGTCATGTCCTGACATGTTCATGTGTTGTTACAGCCTCTGTGAAATTTAGCAACAGGCTCTTCCCTACCTTGGAAGCACAAGAATTCCAGGTGCAAATTCCACTGCCTGTGCACCAGAAAGCAATACTACAGACACGGCTTCAACAAGAGGATTTTACAGCCCTGAAAGTGAAACATTCAGGTGTCACCACCACCACAGCAGAGAAACGACCAGCTTAGATAAAGATTGCAGTAGAAATGGGACTGAAAAAAATATATATATTTAGGGAAAACAATATTTTAAAAATGGAAGGGTACAGAAGCTACATGCAGCATATAGAACAGTCTTAGAGAATCTACACACACTCTTATAGATTCCATGTGTACAATACAGAATATACTTCATTCTCTCATCTGTAAAGGCTACATTCAAATCTACACCTTGGTCAACAGAGCTGCAATACTGTCAGTCTTCGAGAACACTGCAACTCACTCAGAAACCACAGAGAACAACAACCAGAAAAAGAGGCAAGAAAACAATGTTCTATACAAACACAATATATTTTCAACATTAGATTTTCATTTCACAGGTCTTTCGTTCACCTGGACACTTACTGATATTGTGGTCTAACAACTCTGCTCTTACAAACTGCATGGGCTGTTCTTCCATTCTGTGGTTGCTAACTGTTTTTTCAGGGTTTTTGGTTTGGTTTTTTCCCAAAGATGAAAAGAGAATGCTTTACTTTTTTTTTTCAAGGTGGCAGCAACCAGTGCCCCAATCCACGGCACTCCAAACCATTCTGCACTGAAGTTAAACAGCCCTGGACTCTCTGCTGCTGTTGTTCTTTTTCCTTTTGGCAATACAGAATCAAAAGAATCCTTCCAAACTCAGACAGATGAGGAGCTCAGAAAAAACTAGAGAAGGAAAACAGCATCAGTTATCACAGCTAGTCCAAGAGTAGGAGGAACCTACCTCATGGCCAGGTGTATTTTGGTCAGAGGAGGTAAGAGTGGGGTGCAGTCCAGCAGCTGGGCTCTGCAGCTGCTGAGGTCACCTCTCACGCACACAGATGTCATCTGCTCTTCTGGACCAGGCACAAAAATAGGGCAAACAGCAGGTCCTGCCCTGAACAGGCATTGCAATCCTATGTGTTGGCCCACATGTCATGTGTCAATGCATTTCCACAGTTTGCCAAGTTCCCAGCAACAGTGGGCAATTTCAAAGACTTCCTTTAGCAGGATGTCAAACTGATGAACCAAAATTAGGTGTCCTTTAACTTAATTTCTCTTCTCCTATCCCTAAATAGTTCTTTCAGAATGGAACTGTTTATGATAACCTGGCTCACACTAACCCTTCACCCCTCCAGAATCCACACTATTAATTCTCATAATAAAGCCTATTTTAAATATATCTTTAATCCTCTGAGAAAACCAATTTCATCCTTGAATGTTCCATTGATCTACAGTAAATAAATAGGCATTAGGGAGAAACATTGTTTATTTATTTGCTTGCCACTTAGAATTTAATCCTGGGATTCTAAAGGGACGATTATAAATTTCTCTAACAGTCCCTAGGGTATGTTTTGAATGTAGTCATCTAAGATAGGACTCTTGCACTCCAGGATGCCAGTGCATTACAGCTTAGAAAGATTATAGCCAAACAGCACTCATTTATTATGAAGAGGGATGAGCAGTAATTCCAGGACACACACTAGATGAGATTTCAGCCCTGTCTAGTTTGTGTACAGTGTGGAATGCATCTGGAAGCTTTCCAAAGCCTGATTACACACAGCACAGTCTCACCAAGAGACTTCCTGGCAAAATCTTGTCGGTAAAGAGAGGAGTTCAGAGCTTCTTCAATGGAAGAGGATTTCTACCACTTATCAAGCCGAGTTTGTACAGTTTGTACAAAGATTTATGGCCACGTGGAAGGACTGTGGACATCTGAGCTCTTACACTGGAAAATCTAAGGTCAGTGGTCGCTTCACTCAAAATTCCATCCTTCTTGAAAATCAAGAGATGAGGCTTATTTGGAAGACACAGGCCTAGGAATACTGTGCTGGAAGAGACCAGAAAAGTCACTGCAGCCAGTCACATACAATTGGAAGAATCAAGTCTGCTTGACCATGAGCTTCTACGACCACAGGCCATAAAACCCTCTCCTGACTCCAGAAATGAAAAGCTTAAGTTTAAAAGACTGAAAGTGATGAAGACCTCACCACGTACCCAGGAAAGCAGTGGTTAATCACCCTTACAATTTAAAGGGGAAAAAAAGCACACAAAACAAAATAGAAACAAAATAAAAATACCCAAACAAGATTCTCATTTCCTATTTTGTCCAGCCTTTTCCTGGGACAGGAAAAAACTATCGACTAGTCAAACAGCTCTTCATTCAAAGTACATCTAGGAATCATTAGGTCATGGTGTTGGATAAACTAACTAGACTAAGCTTATGTGTGTGGGGTTTCCAGGTCTCTGATCATTCTCCTAATATCCTTTTCTAAGCCCTTCCTGGTTTGTCAGCACAACTTCAGCAAAACTAGACAGCAAGGAATGGTTAACAAAATGAGTAAACTCTTCAGGCAATTTCTACCATATTTTCAAGGAGTAGGAGGGTGTAATTCAGTGAAGAGAAGTGAAAGAAATGGCTGCACCATGATACAATCTTGCTTAAACGCCTTGGAGACTCCAGATCCCCAGTGCATGTCAACACGCAGCCTGAAAGAGTAGCTGAGCCAGAGCCCTAGGTTGCACACAGCCAAACTAAATGCTCAACACAGCGAGGGTGAAGTCTGCTTTGTGTCGCTAGAGAAAATTAGGCTGATATCTAACAGATGACATTTGCCAGTAAAAACGATTGTTCACATTGTGCTTGTCTTCTGGGAGAACATTCCACATCTGACATGCATCCACAATCCATGCAGGTACTGAGTGTAACCTTACTGTAGATGGCTTCCAACCTGCTACACAGGTCCTACCAGGATACAAATTCTCAAGATAACAGTCTTTTCCATTTAATTTATGAATCTCCTTCATGCTCATGCATGCTTCATGCTTTAATTAATATTAATTAAAGACTAATCACATTCATTGCAGCCAGGTGCCGAACAAATTTGTCATTTGTCTTTGCAATGCAGACCACCACGGGCCCTGGCCATGTGGAGAGAAAGGCAGAAATGGAGACCGCTTCTGTCCATGCCTTGTGTTATCTCTGGGCTCCTATTGCTCACTTGGGTGCTCAGAGTTACAGACTGCAGCCTCATTGCATAAGGAGTTCTGTGAACACAGGACGCTAAGGTGGTCTCTGCCTCAGAAATATCTATTGTACCCTGGCACAAAGGCAAAATGCAGACAGCCTGTCTGCACCACCACTCCTATTTCCCTCCCTCACTACAGAGACTCTGCGCTGCAAATGCAGCTGCAGCACCATAATGCTTAACACATAAACCAGTCAGTGTTATCACTTCTGGCTAGATTTGGGGGCAATGACGAACAGAAAGGCCAGTGACTTGCCCCAAATCACAGTGAAAATTTGCAACATAATTGGAAATAGAGTCCTCATCTGCAGAGATCTGCATGGTATCTTCACTATATGGTCAAAATTCACCAAACTGAGGATTTTGCCACTGAAAACTGATTGCACACAGGAACACAAGGGCTCAGTTTCCTTAAGTCATTTGCAAACCAGAATTTGGAGAATAAATTCCTGTTTCTATGTTAACAGAGACTTGGTTAACACTATGAATCACATGATATGGAGTGAGACATTCCTGTGTCTTCTAGATCTTATTTAAGGCAGACACAAAGAGTTTAGCCAGGCAGATCATGCACACAACAATTACTTGAAGCCTATGAGAAAACCCTCCAAGGGCTCATCTTGCTTCTTGAAGAGCCAACACACAGAGGAGTTCCCTGCGATGCCTTTCATGATCTCTATTGTTCACAGGGTACTAAAGTAATGAATAGCCTTTATTTTTCCAAGTTTCAGTCACAGAATGCGCATGCTGCCATTAAAAGGAAAACAAAAGTGCAGAAATGCCAAGATACTATGTAACACACAGCCCTTCATCACTTGCATTGATGCACAGTGTTACAAATTTTATCTAATCAACTGACATTTTAAGTAGTGGAGAATTTAGCAAGAATAACAATGTGGTGACAATTTAGTCTTTCTTACCCCTCCATAAAAACACTGTCTTCTGTTTGGTCTAGATTTAGGTCAAGACATTTCACTAATTTGCTAGTCATTAAAAAGATATTTTTATACCCAGCCTGTAATATTATACTCTTCAGTGATTATGATAGTTCCCAACAGAATTCCAGACTTGAAAATGAAGGCTGGGAAGCTGAGCTGCAATTATGATACTTTAAATAATTCCACAAAAGTAGAACCACTGTTAAATAATTTATAGTCTTTGATCTTGTCACAGATCTACTGAAATCTTCACATCACTCAAGCTAAATATTTTCAAACAGAAATGGGATAGGTTACTTCCCTCCACCCCCTTCTGTCACTGTGGGAGCCGAGGAAAATAACGGTGCCAGGCGCCAAATTCTTCATTACTTTGGTGTAAGCTCCTTGTTGCATGAAAATTCTTCCTCTGGGGTTCAAACACATTCAGAGATACGTCTTTCATCACAGCACCTTGAAAGGTTAAGAAAGTAGAGGTTATTTTTGAATCATAGAATCATTAAGGTTGGAAAAGACCTTAAGATCCTCAAGTCCAACTATCAACCCAGCAACACCACCATTTTCACTCTTAAACCATGCCCTCAAAATAGATCTTTCTCCAAAGTGACATCATTCCCACAAAACAGAACCTTTCAACTCTGCGCTTCGCACAGCTATAGAATCATAGAATCATAGGACATCCCAAGTTGGAAGGGACCCATCAGGATCCTTACAGTCCAACTCTTGGCCCTGCACAGGTCACCCCAGGAATCACACCACCATGTGCACAAGAGCATTGTCCAAATGATTCTTGAACTCTGTCAGGCTTGGTGCTGCAATCACTACTCTGGGAAGCCTATTCCAGTGCCCAACCACCTTCTGGGTGAAGAATCTTTCCCTAATATTGCACCTAAACCTCTCCTGACTCAGCTTCAGGCCATTCCCTCTGGGTCCTGTCACTGGTCACCATAGAGAAGAGATCAGTGCCTGCCCCTTCTCTTCCCCTCACGAGGAAGCTG
Organism: Rhagologus leucostigma; assembly: GCA_013397725.1. Taxonomy (NCBI): domain Eukaryota; kingdom Metazoa; phylum Chordata; class Aves; order Passeriformes; genus Rhagologus; species Rhagologus leucostigma. The sequence continues at coordinate 189,879 of VZTD01005947.1, forward strand.
CAGACTGCTGAGGTCTCCCCTCAATCTGCTCTTCTTCAGGATGAACAGACCAAGTGACCTCAGCCACTCCTCATGTGGCTTCCCCTCCAGACCCACCACCTTACAGGCAAGCAGAGACCAGAGAAGCTCCACACAGGACATCAATCCTCACAAAGCTTGGTGGGTCTGTGCCAGGAAGGTGAGGGAGCCTCATACGAGAGGCTCAGCCACACTCCCAAACCTCAGCAGATGCCCTCAGGCCTAGAGAGGCACTGAACACAGCCACTTAAGTAAGTGTCAGCTTCTAAAGGCTGGTAAACAGGGACATACATGAAAATGCAGACTGTGCTAAACTACATGGTTAAAACAGAAGAAAAACCTCTGTAATTTGTGGTCTGTTCAGTCGCAATCCACCTCACTGTGGTCCTTAACGGGGTCCTCAGCGCAAGAAAGGGGTGGACCTGCTGGACTGAGTTCAAAGGAGATCACTGAAGATGACCAGAGGGATAGAACACTTCTCTTACGGAGACGGTTTGAGAGAGTTGGGGTTGTTCAGGATGGAGAAAAGGAGGCTCCAAGGAGACCTGATTGCAGCCTTCCAGTACCTTAAGGGGGGCTTATGAAAAGAAGGGAAAGGGACTTTTTACACGGGAAAATAGTGACAGGACAAGGGGCAGTGGTTTTAAACTGGAAGAGAGCAGGTTTAAATTAGATGTTAGGAAGAAATCCATTACTCAGAGGGCTGTGAAGCAGTGGAACAGTTTGCCCAGAGAGGTTTGCGGATGCGCCATACCTGGAAGTGTTCAAGGCCAGATTGAATGGAGCTTTGAACAACCCAATCTAGTGGGTGGCATCCCTGTCCATGGCAGGTGGATTAAAACTAGATAACCTTTACGGTGCCTACCTATGATTCTTATGTCCTGCTACTCAGGGATACAGTCACTATCAAGTGCAGTGGCCAAATAACCTACTCTCTAGCGAAAACTGAGGCTCTCAGTTAAAAACATCTTACAAAGTCAAATTCAGAGGCACTGGTGTAAATTAAAGGCTCATGCACAAGATCAAGCTATGCTGTTGGAAAAAATTTACCTCTTATTAGCTGAGCCCAGTAGCTAAGACAAGACAACACATCTTAAATGCCTTTCGCTGGAGGCAAACCCAAGTCTGCATCCCACTGCAGCCCACAATGCCTACATGCATGTGTATGTACGATTACAGCAGCTCTGCTGACTGATAACTTGTTAAATTGACGTAACTTGACTGTCAGGGTCCTAAGACTAATGAAACATGTAAAGTATGTCAGAAGTAAACAGCAGCTTTCCAGGAAACACTTAATTTGCATTCTAATTAATGCAATGTGGGGCAGAAGTCATAAATAAAGGATTCAATCACAGCTCAGTGTATAATAGGCAGACTAGTTTTACACACCTGATATGACAGGCAAGTACTAACGGGGGGTTATGGAAGATGCCAGACCTAAAATAGCTCTTCACATCTGCAAGAGACAAAGAGGTGCAGCACCTAAAAAAAAAAAAGGTTTAATGCTGCAAATGTCTTTTAAAAGTTTCCCTTCCTAGGAATAAATCACTTTTTTTTTTTCTTAGAAGATGACAAGTGGAAAGAAAATTTCATCTAGAGGAGTCCCTGAAGGTGTGACAAACAGGATTTGAACACCACACCTTCAGGCTTATTACCACTGGTGATGAGTAGCGTTCATACCCTGAATGCCCTGGTACAGATTGGAGTCTCACTTTTCAAACAGCTTGCAGAAGTCTTCCCAAAATAGCTGCCACTACCAAGGAACTCTGTGAATGCTCCTTGAAATGAATGGGCACCCGGTCTGAATCTTGCTATTACATTTTTCAGACCTGTCACACATAGCATATTGCCTGCAATAGGCATTTTTTGGATTACGTAGAGTTTGAGGACAGATTCCTGCTTTGCTCTCACCTACAGCCTCACTCTATCACGATTATGGTGTTCCAGCCACTCCTTTCTAGGGACCATATTATGCAGTTAATGCCAGCTGGTGAGCTCTGAACACAATGGGGCAGCAGAAAAGGAGGCTGGTTGCATTTAGCCACAATAATTAATCTACATAAAACCATTCAGAAATTCAATTTTGATGTCCTTTCTTTGTGGGATGGTACATGTGGTTTACATTACTTTGAGAACACTTTGGTAAGCACTCTGTTGTATTTATTAAATGCAATCAATCCAATTCAAGAAAAAGAAATTAAGTTACTTGCTTTCTAATTACAAATAAACAAAATTATTTTAAATGTCCCGCTTTTCTTTCTTGCTGAAACTACAGTAGAAAAACTAGCCTACGTAAATGACAGAAGGTTATTGAAAACCAAGCTGATGAAATGAAAGGCAACAGTAAATATCAGCACCATAATAAAGTAAAGTCCCTTTTTGCTTTTAACTACTTCTCCTCACTTGCTTCGCATTTCCCCACAACTCCATCACAAGCAGCAACTCTTTGCACGGAACACTCCATGCTCATTCATTTTTGTGAAAAATACTTTCTTAGTGGCTATTTGGTTTTTTGCAGCCATAGCGATAAAATATATTACTGGCAGAACTCTCAGGATTATAAATAGGTGTCATTCTTTGTTTAATTTCAGTAAGCCAGGACAAAATCACTGAGGTTTTTGCACACATGACTTTCATTAGGAGCAATGTGCAACTGAAAACACATCAGGCTCTTGCCTTTTATTTGCCCTTATTTCTATTTGTTTATGCCTTCATGTAATTAGAAGGCTGGAAATTTTGGGGGTGTAATAGCAAAGGTCTCAGCGAAAAAACACTGACAACTGAGGAAGGGGCAAACTCACTCACACTAGAACAGTAACTACCAATCTGTCAGAAAATGATTTTGTTTTGAGGTTTTTGCTTGTCTCCATTTTTGTTAAATTGTGTAAGATGTGTTACTTTGGTAAATATCCATCTAACTCCAAGTGCTATGAGTTGAGCATGCTGTCAACACTGTGCTTGAAGAAAGTCTAGTCTGAAAATTTAATACATTATTCCAGCTGAAACCTAACAGACAGTAACTTGCTTCCCAAATGCTTGGGGTCCCTCACTGAAGCCATGAGAGACCAGAGGTGACATTTCATATACCTCAAAGTCAGACAAGCAGTGCCAAAAACAACCATAAAAAATGAGTGCAAGCTTTTGTTTGGGTCAAATCTTTCAAGGATTTTCCTTAAAATTCATATAAATTATCTTTAGGTAGGACTTGGAGCTTTTTCTGGGCTTGCAAGCACTCCGTATTATGAGCAAAGACTCAGCAAAACAACACAGAATTGATATGATAAATAGAGAAAGTCCTCAACACTTCACACTTGGTACTGAACCCTGCAGCAATCCCCATCTTGCCACCATGGCCATAGACAGAGGAGCCACCACCAGGACTAGCAGATCTCCAAGGGTTAACCAACAACGGGTGAGGGCGGGGTCATATTCCAGACCAGCAGTGGAGCTAAGACACAGAAGAAGGGAGCTGAAAGGATTTGCTGTTTGGGAAGCATTTCATGCCACCCTCAGACAAGTCTCCCCTAGAAGTCAGCAGGACGCTCCTCTGGTTATGGACTGCAGCAGGATTTGGCTTTGGCTCTGAAGAAAAGGGATTCATAGGGGGAGCTTCTGGTAGCAGCATGTACACAAGAGAAGTTGGGCACAGCAGCATTTTTCTTTCAAAATCTCCCTGCTCCTGAAAGGCCACCCATGGGACGCAGCCATCTCTCATGTAGCTATTGTTTTCCGTGGACATGTGCCATGTATTAACAGCCTCCCAGGCCTTGTGCAGAGAAGACAAAGACTGCCCTCTGCCTTTCTGCCTTCAGAGGCCACTCACAGCACAAAAAAGGCAAGGCACCAGAATACAGCTACCCTCCCAAAATAGGCTCCAGCAGCACCCAAGGTAATTCCTACAGCCAGCATGGCAGCAACGGAAGGAGCCTTCCTGGAAGAGTTGGAGAAGATCACCCCAAATCACTGATTTAGTAAGCACATACTCCAATTTAAGAGCCAGTGGCTGTATGGTAGTGAATCAGGAGAAAAAAAAAGGAACAGTTTCACATCAACGTTTTATTAATTCCACCACTGCCAGGTCGAGCTTCTCTAGTACAGAGAAAATGCAAACAGTAGGGGCTGGAATGAGAAGGCTTGACTCCAGAGCCCTTTCTCAAAACAGTGTTTTAAGGAGTGCAATTAGATTTCCTTGCAACCTTCCCCTTCATTCCCTCCTTAGCTTTTTTGGGGGGACAGGGTAAGCATTCCCTGCAGAAGCAGGATGAAATTTAACAACAGCAGAGTTATCAGAAGCCTCATGTGTCAAATAAACACTACATTTCTCACAAATAGAAAACATACAAGTCATAAATCAAGGGTCCAGCACCGAGAAGCTTGTCGCTGGGAAGGTGTCAGCACACATGGATTTGGATGGCTGCTGCCCTCAGGCTGCCTGAAGGAAGTTTTGACCCAGGATATTAATACAGCTTATTTGATACAGAGTGAACCAGGCTGGGGCTCCAAGGTCTGTGTACATTACAAGACTGTGGGCCTTTGGGAGATTAACACCTAGAGAAAATGCATCTGTGTTTGTTCTGGGTGAGGCTACAATTTAAATTCTTACGCTATCACACAGACTAGACATGATAGATAATCAATGCCCTGTGATAGTTTGTACTGAGAAACTGAGCTAGATTTTTTTTCTGCAGGGTCATTATTCAGCATATCATTCTTGCCATGTTCATTTATATTTAAAGTCAAATCAGGCATTTATTTTCCTGAGACTTTTACGAATGCACACGTACATTTTCATCTCTCAACATAAAGCAAAACTGCCTGGATTATGTCAGTTCTGTGCTTTTTTTGCAGGGATATACAATATATTATATTGTTGCAAAACATCATGTCACAGAAATCATACAGACATCAGACTAAAAGGAATCTTAAGAGGGCATCCAGCCTATCTTGTTACCTAGAAGCAGCATCAAGTTTTCTTGCAGCCATGACATATGTCTATCAAACTTCTCAAAACCTTTAGAAGAGAGTCTGCAACATCCCTGGGTAACCTATTCCAGTGATTAACAATCCTATCCATATAGATACTTTTTGAACAACCAAAAGCCTTGTTTTGCTACCGGTGAAGTCAGTCTCTGGATTTTTTTCACATCTTTAATCTACAGTTTAGGTTAATCTACACCTTAGGTAACTCCACCCCTTTGAAAACACTGACAGCTGAATGCAAGGCTATAGACACACTGCACCTATAGATATCAAATTAAATACAGAGACACGATGGCAATCTGGGCAAAGAGAGCAACAAGTACAGATCAGGGTCAGTAGCATTGTTGAGAACTAAGTGTGTGATACACTTTTCACATGCCTGAGCAAGTAAAGCACTGATCTGCTAAATCTGAGTTCAGTTTAGTTTTTACAAAGAGTCTTCTATTAAACGTGTGAAAATATAGTGCTTGCGATCCTATGCTCCACAGCCACGGTGACTGATAGATCTGCATCCCCTTTCTAACAGCAGTTGCCTACAAGAATTATACCCTTCCTCAGACAAACACACACAAATCTTTTAATCTTTCAGCACAGATCATATTTTCTACGTCTCAAATCATTTGGGTCATTCTTCTAGATTACATCCCACTTGTCTGCATCACTTTAAAAAGAAGTGAAAAAACATAGGTCCAAAAATCCAGCTGCTGACTTCTTGCCACTGGACAGAGATGTCTTGCACACTAAGAGTTGCTCTCTTAATATCTCATCTTTTATTTCTGTTCCACTTTCCAGGCACCAAAGCTCCATCTTTTCTCCTGCTGCTGAGCTCCCATGCAGTTAAAGATTCTCTGACATATATTACTTTGCAGTTCTAGAATCTGAGTGCCTTCATACTAATTTATTTTTCCCAACGTATCATGTTCATTTGTTCTTCTAGTCCTGTGTTCTAAAGCACTTCTGTATCCTCAGTCTAAATTTTACACTTTCTATCCCATCATTCAAGCCACTAATGAAAATATTGATGGGAACCAGGCCCAAAATTAAGCCTCTTCAAGAGCAAAAGTGAATTCTCCTTTTAGCAAGTCATCACTGCTAACTGCTTTCTGAGAGTGCAGTTTTTAAAGAATCAGGCCCTCCCCTGTTATCCAGGCAAAATTTCTCCAGTTTACATGAGAGCATATAATCTCCCATAGTGTCAAAAATCCTGGCTTAAGTCAAGATGTATTACATTTACCACTTTCGCCTTAACCACTAAGCCAGTTTCCCTGGGAAGGAAGGAAATTAGATTGGTTTAACATGATTTGTTCTTGACAAATATGTGTTGACTCTCTTTTATCACCTTTTTATCTGGATGGTGCTTACACATGGACTGCTTAATAATTTGTTCTGGTATCTAATACCTTAATATATCAAGGTTACACTGATCAGTGCATAACTCCCAAGACCATCTCCCTTCTCCCTTTTTCACAGATAGATACTACAGTCTGTTAAGAATTCAGTGCAGAAAAACATGTATGTCTCCAGGAGAAGCAAGACTTCATGTGCATGGTGATAGTGCCATGCGCTAATTTAGACAAGAAACACTGAACGATTTTCTAGAATTCTTGGGCAAAAATGTAAGTTGAATTATCTTCTTATCATCTTGGGATGAAACAAAAACAAATGAAGTCTAGGATACATGACCAGCAATGAATATTGTATAAACAGAATCATTCATTGTCACAGAAATACGATCCCTATTACGTAACCTATTCTAGCCTCCTGCCAATGGGATGATTATTTCCTACAAAGTATTTTCCACTGCTTTGTTCAACAGAGATTTAAGCAAATCAGTAAATAGCTTCCCCGTACTTCCCTTGGGAAATTGTTGCACAGCTATATAATAGCCAGTTTTGTCTCACTGAAAACAATAATACAATACTGAAACATATTTAATAGCAGCTAATTGTAACAATAAAGATGCAGTAGCAATACTACCCCTCCTGGCTTTGTCCCGTAGAGACAACTGTTTCCATTCACAGATATTATACCTACTTACTCTTCTGTTCCCCCTCTGATTTCCAAATACTCACACTTCTTGTGTTTTCCATTGTACACAATCACAACGCACTTTGGCATCTGCAGAGGTGCCTGGAGCATCCAGGTACGCCTGACCTTCTATTTTTTGGGTGCAGTTATACCACATTCTCATTGGTCTCTACCATGGTTCTTGGTGCAGAGCCAATCTTTTGTCAAAGAGGTGATATTGCAAACAGTAAGAACAAGAGAGAACACTACATCAAACTCCCTTAAAATGCCATATATATAATGCCTCATATATAATGCCTTATCACAACGACTCCTGAGACTTATTTCTTTATACCAACACTTGCATCTATTGAAATGAAGTGGGATTAGATTTGATGTTGATTTCGGATGCCTAGCATCCCGCTCTCCCTTTTGGGTAGCAGCTGGGAGTGAAGAATAACTGCAGTACCACATGATAAACCCACTGCGTGAATAAATGCTGTTTCCCATTCTCCATGCGTTTAAATCAGAGGCAGTTGACCTGTTTAGGATATGATCTATTCAGATAATAAAACCCACATGGCACACAGTAAAACATTTTAATCCATGATCCATGCATATACTTCTCTAGAAACAAAGATGGTTACAGACTGTAGCATATAAAATTTGCCCTGAGCTAGAAAGCCAAAGCCCTTTAGCACAGAGACATTTTTGAATTGTGAACTTTATAAAACCCAACTCATAAGTTCTGCAGATGTAGCTCATTGCTGAGAAAAATCTAAGATGTTAACTGCCAGTGTTAGCTCATATAAGCTGGTATTTGTAAGTGTACTGTATAACTTGTATTGTTTTTCTCACCTTTTCTATACAGTAAAACCAAGATATTGTAAATTAAGGCTTTGGCATGGGGGGAGGGTGGCAGGGGTGTTCGGGAGTTTAATAGCAGTAAGGATGTGGTTTTGTCCTTTACCATTTCTAAAAATTGTACAAATCGAAGCATATTTTTAAAGGGGATTTTACAACCTGTTTAATAACTTTTTAAAAGGTTCTAGTATTGCATCATGGGACTACGGATATGGTAGGTCTTTTCCTGCACAAACGAACAAAGAACACATCTGAGCAATGGTTAGTAACTTTAATAGCAACTGCCATCCAAAAATCCCTTCTGCATTTTAAGCAAAGGAATCCAGAAAAGCTAGTTGGCTTGAAATGTTATTTAAAGACATGGGGTTTGGACACAGACCCACACAAGCTGTTTAGCAGCAGATTATCCAGACTGTATCAGTTTTCCTCAACATTATGGTTGCCTATAACTATAATTTTAAGTTGCTTTTATCCAACAGCAAAAAGGCACAGAAAGTTAATCAAGGTCCTGCACAGAGGGATGCCTTAGACTGATGACCATTGGCTCTTTCCTTCACCTCGCTCCAGACAAACACCACTCAGTTCCATGCATCTGTGGTAGAACTTAGCCAGAGGCTTTTCCTTTTGGCATTTCATGCTTTGGAGAAGATTCTTTGCATGCTAATAAAAATGCCAGGAAGACCAGCTGCTCTTAAACAGTTTGCAGGAAGGCAGATATAATTAATTCACAAGTTGGAAGCACATTTGACAGAAAGAATTGTTCTGTTACCCCCAAACAATCGAGAAGCTCATATGTGAAATGTACGTGCAAGTACATCTGCTCTCACTTAAATCCATACATTTACACCACCCTAACTGAAGACACTGTAGACACTGTAGCCATCTCTCACACCTAGCCATGAAGATGATTTGCAGAATAATCTAAATACTGCTGTGCAAGGAAAAGCTTGATCAATAGGCCCCATAACTTAGAAGGTATGAATTTATGCTACTTTAATGGTATGTCCAAGAACATTAAGACCAATCAAAGTCTATCTGGCTGGCCACATATACCAGAGCTTTGGCTTTCTTTGGGCCATCACAATTGTGACTTCCACCAAACCAAATTTCCAAGACTAATAGCAATGAGAACAGGATTATTTAAGCATTTTTCCCTTGCTTTTTCTTTTTTTCAACCATATTCACATAAACTTGTCACCCATTCACATACATTTGAGCAGTCTGCCTGACTATAAGGCATCTGCACTTTTATGTTCATTTCTCTGACATCTGGAGTGCTATAAATTCAATGTTTGCCTTCATTTTTTCCCTTTCTGTCTCCCCCTATACCCTAAAGAAGTATTGGCAGTAGCACAGATTAATCCAGTTACATTCAGATCCAAACTCTTGGAGATTTCCAAGCTTGAATAACTCAACTGGACCAAGAAGTTAGGAGTGGTGGGAAAAAAAACATCAGTGGTGCCTCTGTAAGGAAAAAGCAGCATTGCCATCCACTGCAACAAGATTCAAAGGAAAATACTAACAATAAACAACTAAAACGGTTAAAGTTGCCTTAGGTCACTTTGGAAGAGAACATTGAGGAAGGTATGATGAGCTCCCACCCACTTCTGCTACGTCCCTGCTGGGGAAGCAGGAGTTGGTGTCAACACCCTGGGGAAAAACATGCCTCAGAACAGCTCCAGGCTGACCAACTGAGCAACTCAGCCTCCCTCTGTGTTTCCCTTGGGATGACTAGACAGGTAAGAGACCACCACACCAGTCAGTGTGGGGACACTGGACATTGTATCATGAGCATGGAAGCTGAGCACGTGTTTAGTGGGAATGTCTGGTGTAGCCGAGCACCCGAAAGGGATCCACGAGAACCACTTTGCAAATCTCCGACATATTGCAACACACAATACAAATGTACAATTAAGTTTTGTAAATCTGGCCAGACACCAAAGGCTTCGGAATTTGGCTGAACACAAAGTTCCCTGATTCTTCCTCTGACTCTCAGCTTTCCCTGTAGACTGGATCAAAAAGTACAGATAATACCAGGCTGCTCATTCTCCTGCTGCCCATACAGTGATATATTTTTCTTACTCCATTGGGACAGATGAAATAAGAGAAACGAAAGCAGGGTCAGCCTGGTGTCTGTTGAGGGATCATCTCTTACTAACCAAGAAATGACAAAATCCTCCTACAGGTTCTTTGGGGAATATTTATTTTGTCCCGTGCTTTTACTGTAATTGTGTTAATCCGATAGATTTGCTAAGCAGTAAAGCGTTAACTGGCATGTCTGAGGAATGCCTGTTGGGGAATGTGTCTGCATGGGAAGAGGACTGAAAATGCAGTTTACATCAGTTTACATAAGGGTGCAGACTGTATCTGACAAAGAATACATTATAGTATATGTTTCCTTCACGGTAAAATATGATGAGGTAATGGGGAGCAGGGTTAAAAGCTGAAGTGACTATATTTATGTGTCAGGTTCAAGGGGTTGTTTCAATTTCTAGACCCAATCAATGACAAACTTCAGCTCTGCTTCTGTACATGCTTCAATAGCCTGTGAGGGGTGGCTACTGTGTGTTCAGCTAGCAAACATTTCTGTGCTGGACTACTTTTATTCTCTTAAACTGGCATTTTGAGTGAAAAGTGTGGTGCCAAGCATGACAGAAAAGGCATGTAGAGCAGGAAAAGAATGAAGTTAAATTATGTGGAACTGACCATAATGAAAAATCTGGGGACTAAATCAAACCTGCAGCTATTTTGTCTATCACTCATCTACACCTCTTCCCTCCACCGAAGAAATCACCCCTTTGAACAGGTGATTGTCTTTACAAGCTGCAAGGCACATCAAGGGAACATTTTAACAGCTTCATTTTCTCTCCTACTGAGTTACGCTGCCCACAACCTCTGGGATCACACAGGATCCAAGAGCCCACAGGTTTTTTTGCTGTTGTTGGCTGCTCTCATTGCTAGAGCTCAAGTCCTGTCAGCAGAAGCTTCACAGCGAATGCACGGGGAACCTGCCTAACATGTTACAAACTGACACAATTCCAGCAGTAGCCAGTGGTCTCACATAATGCAGTTATTTTTTCCAGGCCTGTTTTCTTCTTCCAGCTGAGTTCCCAAAAGGCAGCAATGCTTTAATGGACCCACACAGTGAAAAAATGAACAACAGCAGCATCCAAAAGGCTTTTGTTCCTTATTGCATCCAGCCCTTATGGAGTTCTCAGATGAACTGGCGAGTGAGCTTGGCTAACATTTCCTGACTGAAGTACTGAGAGAGACTGTCCCAAAAGTTTCACATGCCAGAGCCACCCCACTTTCCACTACACTACTCAACAAATGAGAAATGAGTGTATCAAAGCATGTGAGGTCTCTCAGATACCTGCCCGCTTCCTCCCCCTTCATTTGCCTGACGACAGCTGATCATCTCCAAAGATGAGAGAGCATGTCTCTAGACTGTCACACATGCAAGGGCTTTTGTCAAGCATGAGGAGCACTTGGGCCACTAACAGAACACAATGCAGCTTTGTCACTCCAAACAGAGGTGATATTCCAGGGCTCAGGATTGATTGTTTGGTGGTTTGGGTTTTTTTAAGCAACATCCAAGGATCTTCATTTTCAGTAGAATCTAAGCTGCTGAAAGTCCCAGCTGACTCCAGAAATCTTTGCCACGAGGCTTTTAAATCCACATTGACCAATGTTACAATAAGCCATTTCCACCACCTATAGAGCTCTGGCTTACAGCAGAGCCAGCAGCTCAGGACAAAGGCTTGTCCATGATAGATGCAAGAGACAACCTGACACCAGCCCAGGTGAGAGCTTGCTTGATCCACACAAAGCCTTGTCAAATGCAAAGCCAGTAATGGGAATTGCAAAAGTTCACACTGGCACAGATATGCTAAAAAAGCTGCCTACAGCGTGCCTCTTTCCTTCTTGCCATAAGAACAAAAATGAAAGATATCCCTTAATTCCTCTGAGACTTCATCCATGCAGTTACCTACAGGCCATGCATGCAGTCGCTCTCCCGCACCATCCCTTCTGCCTCCCCCACTTTGGCACAAAGCACCAGATGAACAGTTTCAATTGCTTGAACAATGATCTTGGAAGTAAAGTATTTCCCTCCTTGCCACAAATCTTTATAAGTAGTGAAATAAACACCACAATGTGCCTTCTTCCAACAGCTGGAAAATTATGGTCTGACTGAAATGACATCATTGTGTTTTCCTATGGAATTTCTGTGCTGTGAGATTTCAGGGAGAAACTGTGTGGTGGCTTGAAGTGGGGTGAGAGAATGCTGTGGTGAAGTGGACAAATAAAAAAGGTAAAACCATCTTAAAGAGGCTCTACTGTGAAATAAATGTTTACACAAAAGCTGGAAAGGTTCCTTAAGAACAGATCAGACAGGCTGTTCCTTGGCTCACAGTCATTCCTTGATTCCGGCCTTCAACAGCCCTAGCCACTCTAGCATACAATATGAAGTTTTTCAACGTCTTATATGGTTCTTCCCCTTTATCTGATTACGTCACTGAAAAAAAACGATGTGGAAGATACAGCCCAGTTAGGGAGTATCTCTATCAAAGCGACGTTGCAATTCTAGCAGCTTTTCAAATGAGACAGCACTAAATCTACACACTTAATTGCATGCTCAGTTGAGGATGTCAACAGAAAGTGTGTAACCACACCAAGGGCACAGCAATTCCCTTTATTGCACAGAGGTCATGTGGAAAAGGAAGATTACTTCCTAGCAAGTTAGATTCAAGTCCCAAAATGTGCCTCTGGACTAGAGGAGACAGAGTGCAAAACATTTGGTGGTAACAAAGTTGAGAACTGAACTTGACCAGTTGGTGAGAGTAGAAACAACTGCCCACTCCTGCCAAGAAATGGCTAGTTCCATTTTTCATTGTCATCGCATTTTTTCCTAAATTTCTTTTCAATTCCTTACCAGGCCAGAGCCGCCCTATTTACACTCCCTAGCCGAGCAAGCCCCAATATCATTAAAAGGTTTGGTCACCTTCACTGAAACTCCTTTGGGCACAAGTCTCAGTAGCACTCAGTCAAACTTAGTAGTGCAGTTTGACACACTCAATAGAGGGATTTAAAAAAAAAAGTTACTGAAACCTAAGAGAAATTTTGAATTGTCTTTGGTAATCAGTGTTTCTCTATAAACTACCCTCTTATGCCGAATCATAGCTGTGGGAAACCATCAGCAGCACTGGGGCTGACTGCAGGGAGTAATCAGGCTGAACACAAAAATCAGAAATGAAACAGAGCATGCAAGTAAGAGAAAGACAAAAGACATCTTTGCAGAAATTTCCTTTCCATTTTAACTCATATAGAAGGCCTTGAAACACCTTCTCTGTGCTTTGGAAAAAACCACAAATATTTTCAATAGCTCTGATTTCTATACACTTTCTCTTACTTTTTCCCTCTGCCCCTCCCAAATAACCACATAAACAACCAGGATGGCATTGCTAAAAAGTCAGTGTGGATGTTAAAACTTTCCCCAAAACAGAGATAAAACTCAATCACCTTGTGAAGTTTTTCTACATTCCTTTTTGTTATGCAAATGAGTGAACATCATATATTCACACCTGGAATTCCATGCTTCATTTGTTAACTTTTCTTACCATTGCTACTGTGATCAGCAATCCCACCAAATGATTAACTTTCAACTGCTCTATTTAGTGGGGTCAAGAATGAAGAGCAACGAGGGTCTATCATCAATACTTTGACAAAGAACTAAATTGATGTATAACTGTGCATATGATTTTAATGTATCCAGCCCTATATATAAACACAATTTTGTGTGATTTATATACCTAATTAGATTCCCATGGCAACATTTTTCAGCTAACAATGTGTATCATAATCACCTTTTCTTCATACAAATGATTTCCTTAACTTTGCATGCATATCTTAGCAGGTTTTATTTTTAAAACTCATGTTAACAGTTTCTCTCTTGTTACCAGTAGGGGTGCTACAATAAGAAACTAATTTGGTGTAAAAATTACTCATTTGTCAAATAAGCATTAAAATAATTGTTCCCCTTTTGACTGTTACCCTGCTGTTTCCAGTCATTTTAAAAAACTAAATTATTTACTCATTTGAAAGTTCAGCTGTGCATATTTTAATTGATATTCCCTCATAGGACTCATATTGTTAATGACAATAATTAACCTGAAATGGCTGCTAAATAATTATGCTGAAAAGATACAAAGTATTTGTGCAGAAAGTAAAATCAGCATTTGAGAAACCATCAAAACGTACAACTTTCCTATTTTATGGCAAAGCATGGTAATAGTTCATAATCAAATTAAGGATGAAAAGGAAAGATGTAGATTACATGCTTTGATGCAGAATACTTTATGTTTCCAATATAGCATGGTATCCTAGCTAACAATGCATATTCAGTCATTTTAATAAATCCCTAGTATTGCTATTCCAGATAGTAATATAATGTATTCTCATGAAGTCAGTGCAGTTAGGAACGTAGTAAACCATCCATTAATAATATTTCTCTGCCATCTATCTATTGCATTTCATTCCAAGGAATCAGAGCCCTGTAATAATTTATAGCTTATGGAATTAATGCTGAAGGCTTTCTTCTGGCAAGCATTGTTGATTTCAATGATGAGAGCTAAAAGCTATTCAGGCCCAGCTTCTTTCTCTGGACACATCCCAGGCCAGATGCATTACCGACCTATTGTTTGTGGAACCATTTATACCAGTACAAAATCATTTTTGATTTATCTCCTCTGCTCGTTGATAGAGCAAGTTACAGATGAAGCAAGCTCTGTATGCCCTGCTAAACAGACACAGGATGGGTTTGTCTACACGGGAAACAATCTGAGTTAACTAAGGATGTGATTTTAATGTGGGTTTCTATATACAACTATATTAAGCCCATGTGGACTCACTCATTCAGAATTAAAATAGCTCTAATTCACTTTAATCTAATTCACTTCCAAAGACCACAGAGGGGTTTAAAGTTGTTTAATCTATTTGAACAGCTCATTTGAATCCACATGCCCAAGTGTCCCCACAGACACTCACACAAGCAAACAAAAACCCAATAAAGCAGTAGAGAGGTTAAGAGAGGTTGGCAGAAAGTTTTACTTCATGGCTTTTTGGTGGAAAATTTGGTTTTCAACTATATAGTCTCTTTGAAAAAGGTGTTGACATTGAGTGTTCCTAAATTTCAGCTGGAAACTGAATTCCGTTTCTTTTAGAAATTAGAACTGCTGCTGAAGTATTGTTTGGTTGACCATCACATATCCCCATAGTCTTCAGTCCAAGTAGTTAGCCCAGCACACTGTGGTCAGGGACAATCAGGGTGACAGATAAACCTAGGTTCATCAGAGAAATGGATTTGGAGCCAGAATATATGTTTACTATCTTAGACCAAACCACTTTAGGCCTTTAATTAGTTATTAAAATTCAAGATTTTGAATGCAGAAATAACTGTCTCCCCTTACCCCCTACACACTCATCAGTCCTACCTGAAAAAGCTTTTCCAGTAGCCCATACCAAAGAGCATCCTCAAACTGAAAGGTTAGGTGATGCTTGCAATAAAACCAAACACTCATCATCTATTTGGAGATCACCCACTCTATGATCTTGTGCTAAGCTCTTGGAGGAATACAGATGCAGCTGAAGTCACAGTTTAAAAGTCATCAAGTCCTGGCATTTTGCTCTTGTTGGAGGAAAGAGGAGGTTTGAAGGAGCAACAGGATCTCTGTTCACAGGCTTAGGTGGGTGTTGGCAACAAGCATATTTAAAAAAAAATGCTAGTACTTCTGAAGAAGTAATTCCTAATTTTTGAATGCTGTCATTTAGTAAAATGCTTCATTACAGCAATTTAAGTACTCCTGGCCAGAGAACATCAATATGAATGCATCTGTCTTATTCACTTGAATTACCTCTGCAATTCCTGTATGTTTTCACATGCAGCTCTGGGGGTTTGCATGTGTAACCAGCAGCATTCACAACTCAAGCATGCCTCTGTGAAAGTTTGGCTCATTTAGAGCTACCTTCCACATGCTCTAAGTTATATTTTGGATTTTGACATTTAAGACAAATAGCCAACAGACAAAGAGCATATTTATGAAAAAAAATAAAATTCTTTTAATTGCTCAGCCTATTCCTGCCTGAAAAATAAGTGCAAGCTATTACTGGCACCAGACGACTCCCAGTTTTCACTGGCCAGCAAAGCTGCATCTGCAAGTTCAATGAGATCAGTAAACAGTGTAGGTTAAGTAACTGATTACTAATATTTTCCTTGAGCTACAAAACTTTTAAATAAACAACAACAACTGTGATCACAGTAACCTTCCAGAGGTTAACAGCATGCAGGTGGTCAATTGGAATTAAATGCAAACCAGACGGCTGTGGCATTATAAACTGAACATCTCAGTTCAGTTTGCTTCAGGAATTGGGTCTTCTTTCTCAAAAGCCTCAATGATACAACACATAAATGTCAAAATGACAAAAATAAGGAAGTATGTAACAGACTAAGCATTTTAATGCCTTTTCTGGCTCACTTTTGCAGGCTGAACTGTCTGTTGACCACATTTGATGGCATCAGTACTTAGAGTGGCTGTGTGCATGAGTTTTTAACAGCTGACATAAACAGAGATGGCCCATCACCCAACTGAGCTGTGCTGTGGGCTTGTTGTAAACCACTGGTATGATACATTTTATACTCCATTTATTATGCCGCTTCGCTGACCTTGAAAGACGGCTCAAAGTATTTGCAATCAGATATTAAACTGGAAGCAGCTTCAAATCCAGCTAGTGATGGTATAAGCACTGATCGGAATGGATTATTCATATATGTAAACGTTTTTTTGAAACAGGTGTCTCAGTCTATTCCTAAGCAGAGAGGAATAGCTAATACAGTTACTGCCCACCATGAAACTTACTTGAAAGGTCCCCCAGAATAAGCACAGATTCGAGTCACAGGAGCTGAGAACCATCTTGTCCAGGATAAATGCTTTCTCCAACATCATCAAGAGGGGCTGTGAAATCTGGATACAACATCCCTGATAGGGACTCCTCTTAGAGGACTAAGCAAAAGTTACCTGTGGGGTTCCCAAACACACTTAAACTAAGCACCTGAGAAATGTAACATAAGTTTGGCTTACAGCGGACATAGCCTGGCAGAAAAGTTCCTACTGGAAGGGAAAACAAAAACAGAGGAGAAGCATTGAGAAGGCCTTCATCCCACATCAAGCTTTGGGTAAGTTCAGTGCACAAAGCATTTGATTTAACAGCTTCTAGCAAAATGCCTTTGAAAGCTGGAATCTCCTGCCTATTCATCAGCCTGTCCAAGCAAATGAATGCCCCAAACCCATAGGCCCTGCAAAGAGCAGTAGTGCAAAACATAGAACCATGACCATGTCCACATACACCAGACAGCGCTTGGATTCTATGGAAAAGCACCAGCACTTCTGAAACTTGACACTGCTCAGAGATACACATTCAATTTGAGTGTCTGCCAGTAAATAAATACAAATCCGTTGTCGTGGTGTTTTGTAATGACTGGCTCCTTTAAGCTAGTAACACTCACCTCCTAATGAAGCAATGTGCCTCTAGCTACAGTTGTTTCTCAGGCTGCAATATCACCTCCCAATTTGCTGTCCTGTATCTTAACCCAGGCTGTGAGTCACAGGTAGCTCCAACGTGTTTGTGTGCAGCAGTATGGTGCCAGTGAGATCAGGGCACATGTCCCCAGTCATCCTCAACCAGCTGCTTCAAACCAGCCAGTGGAAACAGTGAAGTTACAGAGGCTTTTAAAGTGTGTCATCACATTGTCATTTGTGCAAGGTTCACGCAGAATCACTGAATTGTTAAGGTGGGAAAAGACCTCTGAAGTCATCAAGTCCAACCATCAACCCAGCACCACCACCATGTTCACCATTAAACCACGTCAAGTGCCATATCCAGTCATTTTTTGCACATTTCCAGGAATGGGCACCACTTGTCTGGGAAGCTTGTTCCAGTGCTTTATAACCCTTTCTGCAAGAAATTTTTTCTTAATGTTCAATCTAAACCTCCCCTAGCACAACTTGAGGCCATTTCCTCTCATCCTATCACTTATTACCTAGGAGACCAACCCCCACCTGGCTAAGACCTCCTTTCAGGGAGCTGTAGAGAGTGATAAGGTCTCCACTGACCCTCCTTTTCTCTAGGCTAAACACTCCCAGCTCCCTCAGCTGCAGAACTGTGCTCCAGACCCTTCCACAGCTTTGCTGCCCTTCTCTGGATGTTCTCCAGCACCTTTGTTCCTTTGTTGTGCTGCTTATGGAGGACACATTTCCTCTGCACACACATCTACCCGCTCACAGCTGATGCCTCCTCCATGGCCCTGCATGGGCAGGTATCTGCTGGCCCTAGATCAGAGCTGCACACGTGCGCCACACCTCAATGTTTCTCCCAGCCAGCCAAGCTGGGTGGCCAAACCTAAGCAGGGAGTGGCTGAGCTCCAGCTGCAGCCTTTCCATGACTGGTAGCACCAGTTGTTCCCTCTTCTTTCCGCTCAGCCAAAATTTTTTAGAAAATTTATAGGAATTTCATAACCTCCATAAAATCTAGTTTAAATTGGCCAGTTCAGAAGTTATTAGGGAAAGCAAACACTCTGGCAAGCTTTTAACACACTAACAAGGTCTTCAACCTCAGCAAACACTTAGAAAATTGAGTGAACAATTGAACACTGAATATTTTGAACCTCTTAAAACGCGGGTTAACCTGTGCTGCAATGCATGTCCAACGTTATCCCTTTCTAAAAACAGCTCCGTTCTGCTTGCGCTGTATTTGTTCTGTGTACATTTATATCAGCTGGAAAAAAACACTGAACCAAGATGTTCCTCCAAAAACCTAGGAACACTTCTATTACTAAGAAATTCAAGGAATAAGGTTTTGTATCTCACCCAAAGCAATGGAGCCTCAATTCCTTAATGGTACGATGATTCTGTTACAAACAGGAACTTCGACTTCAGCTCCGAGACAAGAACATGTAGCAATGGACTGCATGGTGCAGAGGAGTATTTTTCAGCCTCTTGAACTTCAACCAGCATTACCTGTGAGTGATACATTACAGAATTGAATGCCAGAAAAGTGGATTTTAGAATAAAAAGTATAGTGTTTCATAATTTGATTTAAATCAATTATACCATCTCTCACTGGAATGCTCATGAGCTTCAGAAATAAAATATATAAATGAAACCAGCTGCTCTGGATACTCTTTCCTTGGGATGGATTTCACTTGAACTCAACCAGCTTTCTTCTGCTGCAAGTTATTGTTACGCAGCATCAGAGTGGAGAGCACACAGTGCTGTACAAGTTACTGCAAGGTAAACAGTTTTGGTTAAAAAATGCAGAAGATTAAAATCCTTTCCTGCAATAGCTGGCTAAAATCTGAGGAATTATTAATTCCTCTGGGGCTGACAGGGAAACCGAGGTAGTTATTGGCACCTCCGCAAGATCCATTAATTTATAGCTATTTACTATGTCACATAATCTTTCTGATTTGTCTCAGTCTGGAGCCCCTTTGTGCCCAACAGCAAGGAGGTCTGCAGTGCTTAGAATGAAGAATAATTACAACTGGAGAAGCACATGCAACCAAAGCTCCATGTTCTTTAATCTCCAAGTCTAATGCATGTGTAGATTTTGGCATCACTCTTAAAATGATTGTTTGTAACTAAATACCATATCTCAGTGCTTAGATACCACGATGACCAAGCTTTTCATAAATCAGAATAAATATATAAGGCAAAATCCTGGCTGTACTGAACTCAATGGGAGCACTGCCAGCTACTTTAAGGGAGCCAGGGCTTCATGCAAAAAGTTTTCAGCAGCCCAAGCAGTCCAGTATTTTGGTTGCAGTACTTTCAACTCAATTTGAAGGCCTCTTTTCTCATCTGGCATCTGCAGTAGCGTGACACTGAGATGAAATTGCACACTCAACTCCCAGCCAAAGTAACAGGAGAATATCCTTTGTTAAAATAAGAGGCAATTTCAGCTTCAATTGACAAAAGCGACATACAAAATCCTCTGAATTTGTGCATGTGGATTCCCCCAGGCTTTTTCTGTTCCTTATGGCAGACAGGCTTCTGCCCAGAGTGGAAGGGAGCATCCTCACTGGGTTTCTGCTCTGAAGCATTCCAGGTGGAGTCCTCCAACACTCCTCTTACCAAGGTAAATGGTCCCTTAACTTAAGCAAGGAAGTATTGCCAGCAGCAGGCAGAGAAGCATAAGGACATCAAGTACCACCACCATCAATTCTAATATTGTTTTACAGTTCATATTACTTTAGAGTTCATTTTCAAAACGTGCAGAAACAAAACAAAGGAAAAGTCCACCTCTCCTCCTTTTTTGATCTTTTCTTAAAGAAATAATCATCTTCTCATACAGATGCTTATGTATCTTCTCTTATCATGTTATCAAATGTCTTAAATTCTTCTGTAGTGTTACACCAGTACCCTTCAAAGTGAGTAAAAGTCTCATAGGCAAATACCTAGCTTGTAGTTGAAAACAAGATAATTTTCATAGCTATTGTGTGCTTAACTTTCACCAACTCAAATAATTTAGAACACAAAAGAAGGTGTCATATGTGGTAAGTGGTGGCTAAGGAGAGTCAAGTGAAATAATGACATATGCACTACACCATCAGGTTAACAAACTCCATTTACACTGATACACCTTAAAGACTTGCATTCCTAAGAAGCCAGTACCAGAAATGTGTTTGCGTAGGATTAACAATGTCAAATTAATACGCATGATAAGACAGCAGCTTCTATAAAAATAAAAACTAAAATGATTTTAAAATTACTTATAAGTCCGAATTTTCTTGTGAATGAAGAGAGAAAAGAAGGAGGAGACAGAAAAAGACAGAATAAAATGGGCTTTTTCATAATGAGGCAAAACAAGCTAAAAATGTGATTTCCTTCCTTTTCCTGAAAGATTGAAAATGCAGATCCTATTCCTAGAATGATTCAAAGTAATCACTAATAAACAAAATTATTTTGGACAAGAAGAGGTTATTACTATAAGTTCCAACCAAAGAATGGACATTTTTTAAAGACCTAAAAAATGTTTGAGGAATGGGAGGATAAATGTAAATAGGTGAAATTTCAACACCAGGAAACGACTCACTTGTGAGCAGACTCGTGTTCACATTCTTTGGCACATTCAGTTGACGTCCCACATGGCACAGTGACCTCAGGATCCCTCATCTCTTTACCACTATGAAAAAAAATTAAAAATCTTATAAAAAATGGCTTAAGGCAAAGTGGGTCAAGGAAGCAGGTGTTGTGGTAACATTTTCTTCAATGAGAAATGGAAGCATGAGGTTTGACCCCTAACAACAACATCACAGAGAGGGATGGGAAGGTTTTAAGTTTGAAGGATGACTCCCCTGAAATGCACATGTGACCTGGTAACTCCTGTGAGACAAGGCAGAGCTGACTTAAGGAGGAGAGAGGGCTCCAAGAAACAAGCTTAAGGTTTTTGGAAACAAAGAGACCAATCAAACGGGTCCTAGAAACTACATTAAATGTAACTGCAGGGATCTACAAACTCCCTGTTGTTAAAACAACACTTTCAACAGCTGGGAGCACTACCCCATATAAAGCATACTTAAAAAATATATGTCTGTGGATAGATGGAGATGGCTCCCTCCAAAATAGCATTTAATTTCAAATTTCAGCACTGGACACTTCACCTTTCACAGTATCTAAGATAAATACCCTTCTGGTTTGACTGAAGGATATTTAGAAGACATCCTTACCTTCAGTGGTGGAGATGGTAATTCAAGGACCACATAGCAGCAGATGATGGCCATTGAAAATATTGTATTTTCTTAAAAAATACCCGTAGAAGACTGGGGAATATGGTCAAGAACCAACTTGCAGACGAATAACCACTACTAAAAGCACCACATGGATTTCATATCCCCTCAGTTTCCTTAAGTGTAATATGAGATACTAAACTTCTATTTCTTCTCGTCTGAGGCATAACAGGAATTAAGCTTTGCCTCATTTTGCCAAAGGACTTGCAAGGCTGTTTACCTGACTGTAAAAACAAGTCCACCCTCTCAGAAGACAGAGTAGTACAGAAATTAATTAAGATCAAGACAGCATTCAGCATGACACCTAGAAATATGCTGTAGATGTAACAGGAGAAGATTGGCCAGATTAGGCACAAACGAAGTCATGTTGATGAGACTACTCTCTTGTATTACTAAAGAAAGGACTAAAGCTAATGCTTAAAGTGACCTGGGACATATAGGAAAGGCCATGAAAAAAATAACACAGATTTAAGAATCCTGCATTCCTCCCTTCCTTCTTTTTTTTTTTTAATTTACTCTTTCTTTTTCTGAGCCTCCAATTTACAGAGAAGCAGATGGACTCCTGTGAACCCCATGTTTCAATATTCACCAACCATCATGGAAAGCTGTGCAAAACATTTCTTGTGCCCTCAGGAAGCTGCTGAAATTTGGAAAGAGAAAAAGCACAGAACTTTATTGAGGTCGGTGCAAGCCCAGAGATTTCCAAGTTGCATGTCTCTGTTAATCAAAGTGACTGTGCCAACATGATTAGGATACCCACAAAGCCAAGCCAATCAAGCAGCTAACTGAGGGAGACCACAGAGCAGATAGCAAATACCACTGGAGTTGTACATTGTCTCAAAAGATTATCACTGCAGTTGTTCAAACTCTTGTGACCAACAAGGGATTTCAGTGACTCATTGCTATTGTGTTTCTGCAGTTCAACATTATGTCCCATGCATATTCTGTAGCTCCATAGCACCACATGTGTATAACAATGTGCCACTCTTAATAAAATATCTTTGCGGTAAAAGAAGTACCAAAAATATTCGCACAATAGCAGAATGCCAACCAAGCACTGAACTACATTAGAACAACTCATTGGGTGCCATTCCAAAACAGCATCTGCCATGGCCCCAGGAAGTAGCTTTAAAAAAAAAATATAATAAAATAAGAGATTTTTCTGAAAGATCACAGCTTTTAACATACCAAGGAAACGTCAAGAACAAATTAACATATGACTCACCTCCCTGAGGTCTATCCCATGGTTTCATTATCAGTCAAGCAGAATCCATTGTTGCAAAAGCAGTTCAAAGCATCCATTCCATCCATGTGCCACACTGAATACGCAGCAAGTCTTCATGTATATACAGCATTGTTAAACAAGGAGGATGGCAGGATAACATTTAAAAGGAAAACAAACAACCCCTCCGACACTGGAGTTGGAAAGGCCAGCAAAGCCCGTCCACGTCCACATCAGTAAGGGCTACGACAGAAGATGGTCATTTTTCTGACAGTCTTAAAACTTTCCCAAGAAAATGATGGCCTGCAGCTGGGGCACACCAATCAGCTGCTCTGGCAAAGGTCACTGAAGGAAAGATCCCCTGCTAGTTCAACAGCAGTGGTTTCTTAAATAATCTTTAAACAACGGATAGCATATGAACGTGAACACTTCATCCTCCGCAGGATTCAGGCAGGAAAACAGGGCCCACATAACTGTTGTTGTCCTCCTGAAAGTATTGCTTCCAAGCAGAGCAGAGCGTCTCCTTCAGATCAGAGCAATCAGGCACGCTGAAATGAAAACAACAGACTTAATTGACAACTTGGAAAGGAATCATGGAGGAGTCCCATCCAAGAGACATGGTTTGGGCTCCTGCCACAACTGAAGAGGCATATGTAACTTCTGACACTGACAAGCTCTGAGTGCCATATCAGATGAAGGTAGGAGATAACAGGGAAACCCTCAACACATCAATCATGTCACAGAGAGGTGTCACGCACAGCAATAATCCGGCCGAGTGAAGGTTAAAAAAGGAATCATGATACTAGGCTCTTACTTGGATAACTGGGGGAAGGGAGGAGGACTGTATTTTCTAATTAAAGTCCTGATTAAAAAATGCATGTGCAGAGGGTGCTCTAACGGTAGATTTTGGCTGCTGAAGGGTGGATGAGCAGTGGGGGGAGCCCTGCAGAAGAAGGACAAGTTTCTAGGGATGCTGCTCCTTCCTCTCCTTTCTCACAGCTGACGACATGACACAGGAGCCTCTCCACGTCAGGAGGAGACTGAACTGAAAATATTCACACTCTTCTCTCCCCATTTTCTTTTTCCTTTTCAGAGTCCTGCACTGGGTTAGCAACAACATATGAGGAGTCTTATGGATATGACGGACAACCAACACTGACACCAAGCCATTGAATGTCATCAGACCTTCCCCTCAAAAACCAATCCTTCCTCTGCTTGCATTCCAAGCACCAACAGAAGACAGTGGTTTAGGACTCCCACTCTCCTACAGACCGACATCCCTGGTATAGGAACTACTTGCTATCACTGCACTATAAGAAAGCCTAAAATCTGGCAAATATCTTATGGTGAGAATCTGTTCTCCATGATAGGTCTTGAAATAAATTATGTCGCCGAAAGGATGGATATAATAGATTGGAACTTCACAGCCTCTTTGTGGTCACCCACTACCACAGAGACAGAGCAT
The DNA here is from genome assembly GCA_013397725.1 of Rhagologus leucostigma. Taxonomy (NCBI): domain Eukaryota; kingdom Metazoa; phylum Chordata; class Aves; order Passeriformes; genus Rhagologus; species Rhagologus leucostigma. The sequence continues at coordinate 214,272 of VZTD01005947.1, forward strand.
CCCACTCAAAACGCTCCACAAAAACAACCAAAATATAAAAAGCTTAAAATGAACTCAAACTTTAAAGCATCACTGGAGTTTACCATGAAAGGTGCACCGCGCATATATATAGAAAAGGAACTCTGCAACACACAAAGCTTTCTACAGATATTCAAGACACCCTTTCAACTTTGATTCACTTAAGCAAAACATCACTGAAGCAATGTTAATCCTCTTGTTTACAGTTACACCCACGAGAGAATGGGAATTCACAGCTCAAGATCAAACAGATACACTAAAGGGAGCTATTTAACATCACTAAGGATAGCACCCTGTAATAACTGTATCAGAGAGACTGGATCTTTCAACACAGGTTTTGCCTTAAGAAGAAAAAAAGAAATAGGGAGCTTTGTTCAGCTCTGGTTTTGCCCCAGCCTCATATCTATTTCAAGTTAAAACCAATCAAAGTACCAGTTTATCAACCATTGTTTCAGGACCCCAGATCATCAGAAAACTATATGGAAGAGGCAACACAGCTAAAGCAGCATCAAAAGCATAGAGTAATCAAATGCAGCTGTGTACCCAAATATAAATATTTTTACCTTTGCACCTGCAAAGCACAGCTGTTACCAAGGGCATGTTGAAAGCTGGAGAATCTTGAAGAGCTCAGGGCAAACATAACCCTTGATGGTAAGACCCTGAACATCCTACAGTCTGTGTGTGAGGTCTTATTAACTTTCACAGAGTATTTTTTGGGCAACGTGGGTGCCTGCTTTTCTGATCCTGTATTCACATTACCATCAGGAGGTGGCTTTTCCAAGCAGCCTCAGCCTCAGGAGGTAGAGGGCCCTAGCTATATGAAGTAGATGTGCAGAAACGCAGACCATCCAAATTTGGGACCTTTTGTCACATTGACAGCATTTCAACAGAATCTAGGCCTGGTACTTCAGTTCTAGTAGCAGCTCTAGGTTCAACATGAATGCAATCATGAAAATCCTCTAAACTATTTAAAAAGGAATTATTTAGTTAATATTCCTACTCAAGTTTGCAGTTAATCAATTATCCACAAGAATTCACCATGAAGTCCACAAGATTTTGCGAACCTCTTCAATAAGAACAGTCTAAATACAACTATAGGATTCCTGGTAGCAGAGAATTTCTTCACATGTTAATATTTTCCATAAGGAAGAAGAAAAATAGAAGGAAGCCTATTCCTATGAAAAGAAAAGGATTTTGCTAACAACTTCACTCAAATTATCCGTGTTGCATTAAAATCCCAGTAATGCAACTCCTCTGTGCCCTTGAGAAACCCCAACCACTTTTAGCAGCTGAAGCATCCAAGATCTACAACATAAAGCAATCAGATTTTGAATGCAGGTTGCTTCATTTTAAAACATTACTGCTCTTTGATGTTTATCTGTTTAAGAGAGTTTATTGCAGCTAATTCACAGCAGGAGTGCCCTGTGGCATCCTCAAAAATTATATTAAAAATATAAAAGATAAGAAAGGAAAACATAATAATTATATAATCTAATTTTTTATGGCTACACAACAAAAATTAAATCCTAATTTCGTAATGTATATGCATAGAACTGTTTCTGACACATACCAAAAGCATGAAGCCATCATACACAGGCCTTTTATTGGAAAGTCTGACAAACTGAAACAGCAAGAGACTCAATACCTTATTAGTTAGGTTCCAACTTTATTTAGAAAATGAGTTGCAAGGATAAGCCAGAAACATATGGATGGCAGGTTGTTATCCACAAACAGTGTTAATGCACAAATGGCATTTTCTGATGAACTAGTGCTACAACAACTGCTGCAGTCACTCCCCTGCACCCCTGAAATTAATTAATGCCAAAAAATGGACTGCTCTGGTGCATGGCCTGGTTTGCTCAAGGTGTTACTGAAGGTGCCCATAATACACCGGCAAATGTAGCCAGAATAAAGCCATTAAAACCTTAGAACTGCATTGTGCCAAGCCCAAGGTAATATATATTCAGCAAAACACAAACATCATTACCATGCTTTTATCTTTAACATCTTTAACTGTATCTTCTGAAGGTGGAAACTTTCAGGCTGCATCTTGAGTTGCTTCCTGAGTAGCAAATTTGGTCCAGCTGCAGTATGGATCAATTATTATGGATCAACTTATCTGTAATTTCACACACAAGAATTAGAGAGAGTTATTCTATACCAACATTGCAAGCAAAAGCAACATTTGTGGAATCCCATTGCAAAGGAATTTCCACAAAGGAAAGCTTCGACTGACAGATCTTCCATTGAGTCATCTCTTTCAAAACAACCCTTCAAAAGAGTCCTTCTGAGATGCTTTCCAGAGGTCTATGGATTAGACTGCATTTTCTTAAAGCCTTAAAGTTCTTTTAAGGTTGGTGCCTTCACAACACAGCCCCAGGTCAGTCCACATTTAACTAGAAGATCTGCAATTCGTGTTATTCCACAGGACTGGTAAACCTAGAGAGTTTTTCAGAGAAGGCAAGAGTTTAAAAAATTATCTAGCCCAGATGTAGTGGCTGGAGAAAAATGGGTGATTCCAAAGGATAAATGAGAACAGACATCCAGGTCCCTGTTTGTCCTAAAATGAACGAGGATGGATTCACCAGACATTCAAAGGTCAGCTCTGAGCTCCTAAGTTTCATAGTCTGAGACCCACATGTTGGGATCAATACAAATGCCTTTCCAGGTCAACGAGGGAAAGGATAAAGACTAACTCTGAGGAAATACAAACAAAATCAAAAATACTCTTCCACAATGACTGAAATTTCAGATAGCAATGTAGTTCAATAGAAAAAGGGAATGTGTTTCAACACCCCTGAATGGGCTCAAGTAGATTCCCTAAGAACCAAGTTCTTTGAAAACAGACAAAACAGTCTTGATTTAAACAACGTGGGAATGCTGGAACCCACCTGAGAATCTTATGTGATAAACAACCTAAACAAAACAAACAAAACAAAGCCAAAAAAAAGCCAAAAAAAAGCCAAAAAACTTTTGAGTATTTCTTCATTTGAAGAGAAATTGTGCCATGGACTTCATTACATTCTCAGCTTGTCCTTTTATTCCAATGTTGAAGACTGCTGCTGCAGTAAATAAAAAGAGCCAACGCAGACACGTACCTTTCAAAAGAGGTACGCACAGGCAGAGGACCCTGTGAGGAAAGAACCCTTGTTCCAGCTACTGCACTTAACCCATGTGCCTCCTTTTGCTGTTAATATCTAGCCTGTCTCAAGAAGCAAAACTGAAATATTTTCTGAACTCCCAAGTATAAATCCTCTTAATTTTCATGGCCATCAGCCAAAAATGAGATGTTCCACCTTGCCAGACACACTGAAAACACTGCTTTCAGACAAAAATTATCCCTTAAATACCAGAATTTTAGGCTTAAATATTTCCTTCTACTAATTATAGTTTTATGAGAAAAAAACACAACTGCCTATATTCTGTCTAAAACTGCATAACATTTCCTCCTGGACAGGCACCTCTGAGTGCTTAGAGCCAGCAAAGGCAGGTGGAAGGATCTAAGGCATCTGACTACAGCCCTATGTGCATATTTAGCTCAACAAATTGACCAAAAGACACACTTGTTCTGCAGACAGGATCTGCAAAGGCAATTCAGTTTCATTCTGCCCTTTGCAGCTGAGGTATGGAGGCCTTTAATTGTCCTCTGTCACCATTTTACTAACACCGCACATATATACTGGCTGATTAGCAAGGGCTACCTCTGCACAGAGGTGTTGTTGACCAGAAATTTCTGCAGAAAATGAGAATTTAGGGAATTTACACAAGTCCAGTTTAAATGTACATATTTCCTCTGCTAAAATCCAACTCAGATTTGAAAAGAGAAACAAATACAATTCAAGATCTTCTACACTTAACATTGTCTCCATAAACAAAGGTGTGAATGAAAGACGCCAAACTTGTATTCACCATTTTTATGTATCTTCTATTTCATGACCATCACCAAGGTAGTCCTCACACATGAGAGATGGAGGGAGAGAGGAAGAAAAAGATTTAATAAATAACAGAGAGGAAAATCCTGATGACGTTAATCTCAACCACAGTGAAACAATAGTTTGAAAGCATGCCAGGTCTCTCTCCAGTCCCAGGCTGAAGCCCAGCATCCAGCTCATTAAAGTAAATAAAATATAACGGTGAATGAAAAAGAAAAAATAATAAGAAAGATCACATGAATAATAGAGAGAATCTGAGCACAAGTCCAACCAAATGATGTCAACTATTATTTAATTTTTACTTTGCTCTCTCAGAGAAAACACCAGAGAGAGCAGGGGGAGGGGGACCTGGGGAAGCAGTGTGTTAAGGAGAGAGAGGCAAGGATATCCCAGAGGGGTTTTGATAACATAATCACTAAAATAATATATATACATTTTAAAGCCTTTTGACATTATTCCCTTCCAAAGATAATACAATGGAGACTTAGGAGGAAAAAAAAGGTAATATTCAGAATTGCAGGAATATTTACGCTGAACAGCTCTGGGCCATTGTATCCCAAATGCACCTTCAGTCAAGGACGGAATTTGGCCCAGTGTGGACAGCTGTTTATAGAATTATTATGTAGGTTAAATCAGTTCTTGACAAAACAAAGAAGATTGACATGAGTAGGTTAAGTCATTCTTATCTAAAATTAATAGTATTCAACCAGGAATTAAAATTTGGATGTAAAAAAGATGCTACATCTTTTCTTCTGGTTTAGTAGGAAGTTAATCAGAACTGTTTTGAGAAGTCTTTCATGCCCAAATTCATGGAGATCTTTTCCAAACACCTAGGACAATTTTAATACACCTCTTCTTCCTACCACATCTCAAAAAAAAAAAACACTCTGGCTTCTGATCAACACCACTAGAACTGAGATCTTTTGAGGGCACATTTGAAGACCCAGGAGATTTGGTCTGTCACAGACAAAGGAAATCCTACCCCACAAGCTGCCACTGGCGAAGTTTTGCTAGGTATTAGCATTAAGCATATATTTAAAAACAAAATTTTTATTAATCAGTATTTGAGTAAAAAACTTTGGATTATCAGAGCTCAGGCTGTGCAGGTTACATAAAATTAACTATTACACTACTTTGATAATCAACCCTTACTCTTAAACCCAAAAGGAAACCAAAAATCATGATGATTGCTGTTATCTTCAGTTATGCCAGATTTTCATTTCCAGACACATAAAGGTCACTAAAAAACCAAAGTATTACTAAGTACATTTTCATTTTTAAGCATTGAGCAAAACCTCGGTCACCTTTGTTATCAGCCTGTGAATTAATGACAATTACAGACTTTTATGCTGACCTGAACATGATTCTTGTAGACCTGAATGGACAGTGGCAGGTGGGGGGGAATCTGTCCATGACTACGCATTTCAATGCAGCAAAGCAGATTTATTAATTTTTTTGGCTGCCTTTGCTGTCATTTTGGGTTTTGATTTGACTGACCTTTTGTACCATCCTTCCTCAGTGTAATATACATGTGGAAACAGAGTGTATGAGTAGGCATTCAAATCCAAACTTTGATTCTTGGACATGAATAGCAAAAGTGATCAAATATTGAAAGTACCACATTTTAAGTAAAAAACCAAACAAACAAAACAATAAAAAAAAAATCATCTCTACGCCTACCTCAATACAGAATTGCAATATTCACAAGTTACATTTATTAATCAGGAAAGCTGATTGTCCAACCAGACAGCAGGCTAAAAAAGACTAACAATTATAAAATATGAATTGCAAATCACAAGCTCACAAACCTAAGTATTTATGAACAATCTTCAAACAATGAATTATTAATTAAAGAACTTTGTGAGCAACTTCCTACAGCAAATAAATCAGAGAATTCTGCAATCTGCACAAACAATTTATTGAATAAATTATTAATTGTGATTTAAGTATTCATTTAGATCTGAATCTTTCTTTTTTAGTTAATCACTATGAAGATTAACCAAAAATCTGCCTAATTCTATTGCCATGGTGTAAATTAAAATTTACCCACTACCTATAGTTTTATTGGAAGTAGTCAAGCACATGACAGAAAGATATTGAGGTCATTCAAACCATAATCTAATGAAAATCTATTTTACCATAAAGTGAAATTTTGGGTGTTTTAGAAGCACAGTGATAGATGAGAGGAATTTCAGATACCTGCAATTAATGGACTCCCTGAGAAAATCTGACTATAACTGCATGTATTTATAGCCCTTACTCATAGAAACAAATGCAAAACAGATTTGAGAATAAGATCAGCTTTTAATTCTCTTTAAAAGCTGGGATAGGAAAGAGGTGTTTTTTATGGATTTGCTTAGCATGCCCTCCAAGGCATTCCCTGCCTTCCAAAACCTTCTGGGTGAACTTTGGCAACTTTGAGCTTTTTTGTTCTCATTTTGCCTCAGTTGCCCAGGTCAGTAAAGAAGACAATTTCTCTGGGCTGGAGAATAAATACACTGGGCTGATCAGGGCTAAGATGAACAGCAAATAGTAAGATTGAAAGCCAGAGTAAGAGCCTTTGACTTCTAGGAATGAGCATCATGTTTATAAAACAGGATCACAAACAACAGCTTTTAACTTCCCTTCTTGATAAACTTACACCTTCTGCCTTTGCAGCTAACATTTATGTTTACTACACTGGTTTAGAAATACCACTCTAAGCTACAGTGAACTCTCAATATGTTGGGTAATATCATACTAGAAAATAATCCATAAAAAGAACAGGATTAACTGCATGATCCATTGGACATACAATGAACACTCAACAGAGAAAGAAAGAACATCTGTGGTGCTGCAGACTGTGGAATGTGGGGATCCCTGAACACACCCCAAAGCCACACCAGGCAGCACAGCAACCCACAAAACATGGCTCTGCTGCTCCCAGACCACAGGCAGGGAAGGAATCTACGGCTATGCTCATAACATATCTGGCATTCCCAATAATCAAGAGTTGACTGACAATTTTTTTTTTTTTTATGATTATGGCCCTTGAGGTTTCCAAACACTGTGGGATTTCATAGCATAATTCTCCATGAGCAGCACAGACAAGCACATCCAGAAAGCGCTTGGGGAAACCGGGAAACTAGGCAGACACAGATGGTTTTTGTTTCACAGAGCAGACAAAACTTTTCTGAATCATCCTCTTTAACACAATCTTGAGATAGAGATGTGAGAAAGGCACATAGCTAATGAAGCAACAAGAAATCTCCAGCAAACTATTTCTTAATCTCACTTTAATCTCACTTTATTAAGAAAACTTCTAATGGGCACAAGTGTCTAATACCAACAAAAGCCATCTTCACTCACCTGGGAATAGGAAATTCAAAGTGGAATTTGCCTGAGTTAGCTTAAAAACACTGTAGAACAAATGCAAAGCAAACTGCAGCCTCAGTTTGACAGCAAAAATTAGAAAACAGAGTTTCAGGTACATTGCTGCTAATTATCTTTGGCCTTTAGATCACATTACTCAGTAACCCATGGCTTTTAACTAAGACTTTTAAAAGTGGAATTTACATTAGATCACATTAAGATCTTGCTACAAGTTTCTCCAATAATTCCTAATTTTACTGAAGTCAGCAATGGTAATTCTGGATTTATACTACTACAGCTGTGGTAATAATCTGCTCACTGGTTCTGAGGGTTTAGGTTTGGTTTAAATGGTAGAGTATTAATAGTATCATTAGTCACGATGAGAGAATGAGGTGACATAAGTGTCTTTCAAGAGTGAACACACACAGAAATAACTGGGTGCTGTATCAGGAGGAAGCACTTCAACAATTTTTTTAAAATAAAAAACAGAATTTGAAGTTTTATTCACCTCTATTTTACACATCCCACATAATGAAACTTCATTTCAGAGCCCTGATACAGAATCCACTTCATTTATTCTCTCAGTGCCTACGACTCACGTTCACATCTGTCTTATGTTTGATCAGAAGGGGTAAGCAGTAACAAGGAAAGGATGACCCATTTAGAGTCACATTCCTCCAAATTCTAATGCCCTGTTGAATGTTCTCTCACCTCACATCTCTCTGTTGCAGCTGCAAATGGTTTTCATGCTTATGTTGCTCACAGAACAGCAAGAAGGATACTTGCTACAGTTACAGTAAATGCATTCGTTTTTTCACTTCAACAATATTTTTTTAAAAATCTGTTTTGCCCTTTCAGTATTCAACAGGAATTTAAAAATAGTAAAGCCATGCTTAGAATAAATAGCTTGAATTTGCTACCTAGATTTAATTTCTGCTTGTTTCATAGGATGAGTTAATTTGCCGTAAAACTTTAACCACTGCTGATACTGGATTCCAGCATCCACAGCTCCCTACAGAATTTTATGGCCCCTAATATAATAAAATGTAGTTTAACCTTCACTACTTATTTCAGAATTAACTACTACAAACCTGACTAAACGGCCTTTTTTATCCCATGGACATTATCTGCTCATCATTTACCTGAACCTGCCTTCTTTCCACAGCTTAAAGTTCAGTCACGGGTTCAATAGAAGATTTAGAGTTACAAAGGGTTTCTAAGCACAGAAAAGCTTCCAGAGGAACGATATCTAAAATATTCCTGCAAGAGAAGTCTTCCAAATCTAACACCTCTACAATGCAAAATAATCACAAATTTCTGCTAATTAGGATCAGGTGAACTGTGCAGACTAAGTGTAATCTCGCTAACACACAGGTTTGAGCTATAGTAACAAAACAGACGATGCTATGAGCTAAACCTCTGTAAGAGGCAGAAAACACCCAACTTCTGGCACTGGCGGCCCTTAAGAAAGAGATACTCACCAGTCTAAAAATAGGCCTTTTGAAAGCCAGGTAAGATACTGCAACAAAATTTTGCTTTTCATGCCTTTTCATGCATTTCCTTTTGGCAGCACCAAAACCAAACAATCCAGCAGTATTCTCTTCATTTGGACAGGCACATGAAAAGGAATATGCTCTTTATAGAAAAGGAAATATTGCAATATTACAGTGAGTTTATTTGCTTGCAGGATTAAAGAAACAGCAATTTAATTAAAAACAGCAAAACATTTTTGGTCTCCAAAATCAAACCAGCCTAAGTCAGACTTAAAAACCCCATTAATTCACACTTCTTACTGCCAGTGCCCTGTTGCATGGAATGCCATAGGCACTGTAATGGGCACTCACAGTGTGGATGCAGTGATGAATAAAACCCAATTTAATCTCAGTCTAAATCTTGGGCCAGCTATTCAGCAATGAAATCACCTAAGAATCAGTAGATATCCTTAAAACCCACCAGCCTCAGTGATCCACCATGCCTATTATTGCAGGTTCTGTGCTGTAGCAAGACTACATTACAAAGCTGAAGTAGGGATTGAATGACACAAATCTTAATACAACCTTAAATCTCACACCTCTCATTGCAAGTCCCAGAGTTTAGCTCAGAGAATCACTGAGTGTATGGGAAACGAAGTTGGACTGGGGCGCAATTCCACCACCACCCGATATTTTTCATTCCACAGGCGTGCCATATAGCTCCCTTTGGAGGCCGTGGCTGGGCTATGCCAGCAGCTCACACTGAAGGCTTGAGCCGACCGCCACAGGAAGAAGGTTGCTTTGACACAGGACATCTTCTCTGACCTCAGTTCGCCTGCGTTTCCCACCATAAAACATTTCAAGCATGCCTTGACTCCCTAAAGCACATCTGTCTCCCACTTTTAATCTGGACAACACCCTCAAGTTGTCTGAACAACCCTCTACCGACACTCTTTTGTTTTCTCCTTCCCTTATTCTGCTCAATAAAGCTGGCTTTTGGCATATTAAAGCTTAATTTGTTTAAGAACAAACAGTTGGGGGCCTGCATCTCACAGACAAGAGTGACAGATCACACGAGGAAACCAAAGACTTCAGGGGCAGAAGATTTGGCAGGTTTGTGTCTCAGCGGAGATGCAGAGCTCATTGTCATGTTTCCAAAAGGCATTACACAGGGCTCCAAGGTGGAGCTGTTTACCAATACCGTGATCTCTCCCCAGATGCAGTTGCTACTGCAGCTAATTAAGAGAACAATTAAGACTAAGGCAATCAGTCAAGTACACAGATTCAAGTCATTTTCTCCACTCTCTGATGCTGCGCTGGCTCCCAGAGGGCTAAACCTTATTCACTCATTCAGAAAATGACAGGAAGAAGCTATTAAATATCTGAAAACCATAAAAATGCAATCATACTGTTCCTGAGCTAAGCCACTCACCAGAGACCAATGCCAGGCAACTTAAGAAACTTGCTGGCCCCCAGAATTCACATACTTACAAATAAGAAAATTAATCAAAAGCAGTTCAGATCAAAATTTAATTAAAAAGAAAAGGATTGCAGAAGACTTCCTGAGATTTCTCTGTTTTATGTTTATGACTGATCAATATTACGTGTTATCAGCTCAGTGTATGACAAATTCCACTGGGCATCTTTAAAGAGGAAGTAACAGATTAAATATTGAGCTAAACAATTTAATCTCTGCTTTAAAAGGTTTTCAGATATTTGTAAAGGTAAATCCTATTAGAGTATAAATGTCTCCATGTGCTAGTGCTGTAGTCTCGTCACAGAGGAATTTGTAAACACCAGGAGACAGGCCCTCATTAAATATAAATTTCCTTCTTTTGTAGAACTATTGATGAAAAAAGAAAAAGCATTTATGTCTTCAGTAGAGAGGGGGAAAGGGTCTTAGGAGTGAGATTTAAATGTAGCTATAGGTATAAGTAAATATTTATCACACTTCTAGAACAGTCAATGCCAACTGGCTCCCTAAATCCATTTAAACACAACTGAGAGCACGGATCCTTCACACCTCACAGTGAGGGTGAAAAAGACTCATCTCTGGGAAATAAAAACATAGTCAACTGTGCCAAGCACATACAAGAACAGAGAGCTACATGTGATAAAGAAACAAATTAAGCGAAAGGCTAAATCCAAAACATACTGCATGCCTATTATATGTAGACTGTCTATATTATATACACATGCAGGCATACAATAAATATGGTATGTCACACACACGAAGGTCAGACTGACACTGTAGATGTTAAAACCATGCAACATCAAGGAAAAGAGCACAATGCACATGCCCCCTCAGCTGCAGGGCAGAAATGTAGAAGGTGCACAAGGCCTTCAGAAGCACTGCAGCAGCCACCCTCTCTCCACTGGGGAATACCTTACCCCACTGACCAACATCTGTTCTGCAACATCTGCACATGTGTATCTTCACTGGGGCTTGGAGCACACACACAACCACAGGAGGCATTGTTCCAACTATTGCTGCAGTCCAGAACCTTGTAACCTTCGACACAGAATGCAGTCCAGAACCTGTGTTTATCTACCTGTATTCCCCTGCCCCAGGGACCAAATCCATCTCTAATAAATCAATGTCAATCAGTAAGTGACCAGCAGGAATACCACCAGTTCCCCAAAAGCACTTACTCAAGTATTTACCACCTAGGAGCACCCCACCACACCACTGGTGGAGCACCAGGCCAAGCCAGTCTCCTGCATCCATCCACCCAGAGCCCTACAGGCGGCTTTTCTGTTTCTGAGCCAGTGGCTTTCTTCATTTTACATTCGGGAATTAGTCTATTTTTTTTTCCAAATTTTATGTGAAAAGGGATTAAAGTAATTAGAGGTTTCACACGGTCCCTTCTCCTATCACCCCTCACCCTCACAACCATTAATCAGCTGTATTCAGTTTCAACCCAAGGCAGATAAAGAGGGAGAGGAGGAGAATAAATATTTTGAACATTTGTTATGGAGGGCTGGGTGACTGAAGAAGCAGAAATACAAAACAGACACAAACAAATCTATTGTACATAACGTTGCTGTGACAAATAAGAACATTAATAAAATGGGATAATCTTTCTATCAGATGAGAATAAAATGACAGTAATAAGGAATTTAACAGTTTCTCAGTCAAAACTAAATAAACTCCCAAGAGCTAAATTTCAAAAACGAATGTGTTTTAAGTTACAGGAGACTTCTTTAGTACAAAAGTCCAAGTTAATAATACATAGTTACTACAGATTTCTGTAAATAGAACCACTAATATTTCAAAATAATGTCTTTTTTTCAGAACAAGCCTATATATAAAAGTGTTAAACTTGGTCCTTCCAATTCCCACTCTCCTGACATTCACATATTTGGAAAAAAAGACAAAATTTTGTCATGAAGATGATGACCAGGATGGTCAATCTTTTCCAACCCTGAAATGAGGGATGCCAAATGAACTTCAAAGTAAGGGGTATAAGACGAAAGGGAGACTCTCACCTTAGTGGTCCTGCCCCAGGACACCAACAACTCTAACAGCCAAAGAAGGAATGGAAAAGTTATGGGAGAGGACACAAAGGGACAAAAGCTCCCCGCTGATGAGTTTTAAATAAAGGCTAGCACTTCAGAAAACCTCATCACAACAATCTGGTGCAGGCTAGGAGAACCTGTCCAGGAAATGCCTGCTCACACACTATCTCCTGCTGCCCGAGAGAAGCAGTTGCACCAGGTGGAAGTGAACTACAGCCTTGTCTGACTATTATGTTTTAAATAATTGATTTTGAGAAGATTATCACCATCAAGTATTTGCTTTCTAACTCCTGTTTAGCCTTAGATTCCCATATCACCTTGACATCAGGATCCAGGTGTTTGGGGTCCTTAGTTACGTATTTTCATGAGTAGTGGAAAAGGGAAAAGATCCATGGCCCTGTGTGATTATGTTTCAATACAAAACAAGTAGTGCAGAGAAAAACAACTGGTTTTTCCACCCTATGTTGGATGGAATTATCACTGTGTTTGACTACTTATAGTTTTAGTATCAATGGTGCCACAACCAAACTGTTCATTTAACACTTGGGATAAGAGACAGGAATACATTTCTACACCTCCTCTGTCCTCTCCCCTTGGCTACATACCCGGTGCTGAACCTGAGCAGCACCTACTAGGCAAAAATCCATGGGGCTCCTTGCAGGCACAGAGATCTGGCTATGCACAGCTGGTAAACCTCTGCATCCAGCTGCTCCATGCAAACTCTGAGAGAGGTTTGCCTTGACTGGAATGTGCATGGGAGCTGCCATGAACAGAATCAGCCCATCCTTCTCTTTCAGATTAACATTGGGTCTAAATTAGGGTTTTTACCTTAATACACTCTAACAGTACACATGCACTATCCGACCTTATGAATCTCCCTTCATTAGCACACTTCAGTAAACACTGAACAAATAAGCAGTGGTATAGCTGTGAAAATGGAGTTTCAGAGGACTCTCATGCCACTAGACACTGGGAAAATGTAGAATTGAAAGAAACAGATACTGCACAGGTTCATCACCTTCTTCAGTTTGCTTCCCTCTGAACTGTCCCTGGTTTTTGCTGGAGTATCTCTCGCTTACAAGATACTGAGCAGCTTTACAAGGCAAACAAGAAAGTGCAACTTAACCAATACGTTTAAAAAGGCAAGTATTCCACGTGCTGCTTTTGCAAAGAGAACACAAAGCATCACGAATATATTCAGTACAGCATTCGAGGACATACCAGGGCTAATCTCCCTGGAATCCCAAGAATAAAGGGGAGTTTGCCCTTTAAATGAAAACCATCTCATCTCCTTTGTTGTTTTAAAAGTGTTTGTTAAAAAGCCAATTCCTTGATATAGTCTCATATTGTGCTATTGATTATTATGTGGAACCTCCCACTCCCTTCCAGCTGAAATTTTGCAGGAGTTATGCTTTATAATCAATAGCATGCTCCACACTGAATGGACTTGCCAGTGCAGCAGCTCTCCTCCAACACCCCCAAGGACAGCTGCAAAAAATGAGCAGGCTACCTCCCGGAGCTATCTAAGGACCAGATCCAAACTTCATTGAATTCTATGGAAAAATTCCCACTGACTTCAATGGGCTTTGGATCAACCCCCTGCAGAGGAACACTTTTTAAAATAAACATTAGGGAAAAAAAATCATTAGGACTATAAAGCCTTTCATATTATCTCCTGGATACATTTTAAAGCAAGAGGGTGGGAATGTGCTCTTTTCTCCTTATGAATGTGTAACTCCCGTTAATGTCAGGAAGAAGTCATTCAATTGTGAGATTGCAAAGGGGGAAAAAGAAATATGGCCTAACTTCTACAAAATCAACCTCTGTCTAGACCTAGATTTCATTAGGAAGCTTTAAAAAATATGAGGTAGCCACACAAAATTTCAAAAATCCCTTTAGAAAAAAATAATTTAAAACCTCCCAGATTTGTAAAGCACTTTGACAGTAAATATAATCTTGGAACTATCTAAAATACAAAGGAGAAAAGGAAAAAAGTTAGAATAAATTACATTCCACATGAGCTTTTCATGAAAATGTAATATTACGCTGGCTTAAATATTAGCAGAAACATTCAGTTTGTTTCCTGTTCTTTGTGCAAATTATGCTTAGCAGTCTAGGAATAATTCCTGGGGTTTTGCCTCTCCAAATGTACTTCTACCTGGGACCTTGCTACGATCCAGTTTATACCCAGAAGCGCAAAGAAAGTTAAGTTTCTGTGCATAAACCAGAAAGAACTTAAAAGGTTCAAAATATTCCCAGAAATGAGATTAAAACCAAACGAGATTAAATGTTGATGCCAAAAAATTGATGTATTTTATTTGATAGTAGAGAGGCAAAGAGAAGAAAAGAGAAAAGAAAGAAAGAAAGAAATAGAAAAAGAGGTGTGCGTGTGGGATAGGGGGACAGGGAGAGGTGACAGGGGTTAGGTGGAGGCATATCACCCATCCAGGGGTCCCGACGTCTCGTTGCTCCCCTCCATCTGGTCTTCTGATGGTGAGGGTCCCCCGTGGCCGCCGGCACACGCCCCGCCACGCCGGCACAGGCCCCGCCACGCCGCCACACGCCGAAGAGTAAAGAATCCCGTGGGTTAATATACGCTTTGGGCAGGTGGGAACGCCCGCATACCTCCCCTGCAGCGGCCAGCTTGGCACTGTCTCTTTCAACACTGAGGGTCTGTTGCATCATCTCTGGTGCTCTGGTGCAGGGTCTGGGGACCCCTTTGGGGAGCCCTTTGCTGGGCCATGACACCCCCTCTGCTGTGGGTGAGCTCCCCCTGGGTGCAGGGCCCCTCAGCTGGGCTCCTCTGCACAGCGGAGGATGGGCGGTCACTGCGCCTCTCACCAGAGGCTTTTCCAACACACACCCAAGGCCTCTCTCCCCCACCCTTTGGTGCGAGGGTCTGTGTGAGCCTGGCAGCTGATAGCCCCGGGGCTATGGTCTCCACCTCGGAGGTATTAAACTTGACCTTTGTGAATGTCCCCAGCCCTGAGTTGTTACTTTATCTTATCTTCATCAGCCAGCGGGCCCAGGGCCTCTCAGAGCCCCATGCAGGGTGTGGTGGTGTTCTCTGCAGCTTTTGTAAAAAAGTCCTTCATGAATATGTTTAAGTCATAAACTACAATATTTCAGTCTCTTACAGACCTGTTCAGGCTGAGCTCACAGGCAGGTACATACACTACGCCCTTCCAAAGCGTGCAAACAGAATCATTCCAAAAATGCCAAGTTTCCTCCTGCTCTCAGAGGAATGCCACCCAGGGCTGAGTCAAACCAGTAAGTTCTGACAGACCAGTAAGCTCTAAAACCAGTAAGCTCTGATCATTTCTAGGATCAGGATCTGGGATTTACCATCCATCTTTGCTAGTTCCTGGACAGTTCCTTTACAGCAAGACAGAGGATCTCCTGTTGGTAATCCTTCCACAAAAGTCTCATTCTGCTCAAGAGCTGCAGATGCATTTGCTGGGCTCAGTCATCCTTTTAACCTCAGCTTTTAAGTTGCCCCTGCAGACTGCACACAGGGAAAAAAGCTCCAGCTTGGTCATGAATGTTGACTCCAGTTTGAAGAGGTCACCCACAAAGAAGTGACGCTGTCAGGACCGCGGGGTGGATGGGCTTCAAGGTAGATTTGGCTCAAGGTCCAGCTGGCTGCAGGCATGAACTAACAAACTGCCCTATCTAAAGGAAGCTCCATGCTGTGAGAAGCTTCTGCAGAGGCAATGTCCTCCGACTCTCCCTTTCGTTCAATTATCCCCATGATCTAACCTTGCAGGTTTAACTACAGCTACATGAATATGAAAGAAAGTTTTAAAATGCATAGGCTCACGATGACCAGAAACCAAATTTTTCTCAGCAAAAATGAATAAATAAGAAAATCTTTCTGAGGGTAGAATGAAAGTGTCACATTGCACCAGAAGTATTTTAAAAACAATATATTCTTTAAGAATGAAAAATTGTATTAAAAGAAAGGAAAGTTTCCTTTAGATCAACATTAAAATATTTTCTTTACACTTTCCTGAGATTTTGTCCTTTTACTCAGCCCAAACTAACATTTGAATTTCATCCAGACTTGCAAATAATTTCAATAACCACAAAACTGAATTTCCATTTCTCTTTTGGGATAGCTGAGAATAATCTTGCCTGAAAAATAAAATAATTCTAACTGAAACACCGAGAAAGAATAAGTCATGCTCAGGACTGAAGTCACTGCAAGGGACATTTCAGATGCCTGTGCAAGCCTGCATTTGAACACACATGCAGTTTTGGTTCTGGGAATTCAGAAAGAATCCTTTCAGCTCTAGTTCCCAACAATTTCTGACAAACATAACATATTTAAGGATAGGACTATTTCTTTTACTATAATTACTTAATGACACTAGTGAAACGATCAAAGAAGTTCCAGAAGCTGAAAATTCATTCCAATGCAGACATAAAAATAATTGGGCTAAAGAGTCATGTTTTAGCACTTTCTTCTCAGTTATGCCCCAGAGATTTGCTCACAGCCCACAACAATTTCAAAACCATACTTCTGGGGAATAGTACAATATAACCATAAAATTACACTTGAGATAAGATTTAATTGTCATTCTCACCTTTCCAACACCTTTCAAGAAGTAATCCTTAAAAGCCTCACAAGAAAGCATATTGCAATTAAAATTATAGCATGCAACAATGATATTAAAAGAAAGACAAACTGCTTTATAGGTTTTACAGCAGCTTAAGTTCAACAGCTTTAGCCAAAGTTATCACAAGTGATTCTGTCTGATGGATTTTAGATATTCACTTTGGGCCCAAGGATGTTAGAGCTAAATAAAACAAACTGACATTACGCCCTAAGAGATCTTTTCATTTGCTTGAGCCATGAGGCTGGAGAAAGCCAGTGGAACTGCAGCAGGTGAACCATCACAGAGGAAGAATCGTGTTGTCCTGTGGTTTCATTTCAGAGCTGTTGGATTCACAATAAAAGCAAATGCTACTGTGGAACAGCACTACTCCATGGTACTAACTTCCAACTTCTCCCTTTTTTCCTTCTCCTGCTACCCCCTCTTCTCCATGTTCACGAGTCTATCAACAGTACAACAGCAAAAAAGAGACTGAACCACTCTGGACTGCGTGATGAGGTTCACCAGCAGTGAACTTGGTCTTACAGTCTTACCCAGGGCAGTAGTTGTCACACCTGAAAGATGTGACTTGTATCTGGAGCAGAGCCCAACCAATTTGTGCTTGAGAGATTTCAGGCACAAAGGGAGAAAGCTTGGGAGGACAGCCAGTTCCACAAAGCTGCCAGCATCTTGGGAGGGTCAAAACCTTAAGCTATAGCTGCCATTTTGGTCTCCTATGCTCTCAGGGGATGTATAAATAATTCTCCAACTGTGCATGCAGTGCCTGTAGGCAAGATACACCTCAGCAGAAGAGAAAGGGAAGTACAGCCTCAGTCATGTATCCTGCAGCCTGCATTACTTCCCCAGCAGATAAAAATGCTGGGGTCAGCTGGACCTTCCAGACAAAGGGGAGGTGTGCCCTGCAGACACCCAGCTACCTGGGAAACCGAAATGATTTTAATTGCTGCAGCAGGAAGCTCTAATTTATGTTCCTAGGAACGTAGCACTTCTTAGAGTGGGGAGTTTATTTGTGGCAGTTGACTGCCTGAAGCATCAGACAAGATGAAAGACAAGACTTAGAAGTTGCTGGTGAATCCCTGAAAACAAGTATCTTCAGGTTCCCTGAACCAAAGGCTAAATGGCAACTTTCATTCAACTAACCTGGAAGTTAACAGGGGGCAGGGGGAGAGAAAGGAATGGTCTGATCTTACTTTTTAACCAAAGGATGCAATCTCTTCATAAATATTCCCAGAAATGCTCCCAAATAGAAAGGCTGATCCTTCACTAACGATTATGTATGGAAGGGAAGAGTTCTACCTGTTGCCTAGACCTTGAGCAGAAGAGAAAGAGCATCTTCCAATCAGATGAGTACCTATGAAAAGATGGACTTCATTTTATACTCCAAATGAATTCATTGGGGTCTGTCAAACCAAGACTTCTTCCTCTCTTTCCAGAGCAAAGAAAAACCAAACCAAAATCATTACATTTTTTATATGCTTGCAAATAGAAACTTTCCTTTTATTCTTTCTCAAGCCCAAATCCAGTTAGTAGTAGTGCTTTTAAAACTCCTACAAAGAAGGTAAGACTATTGAATTCAGAAGTCAAATCACTGCAAAGAATATTTTACATTAAAGCCAAACACCACATCCTCCTGAAGCAGCACGAATGCCTTCAAGGGAAGATGGAAAATGTAAATGAGTGGAAACCCTGAATACCCAATAAATCACTGGCAAGCTGGCCTGGGTTTCAGTGCTGAACAGAAGGAAAGCAAAAGAGTTCCAGAGTCCAGCAAAGATGGAAAGAAAGCGTTCATTGTATTGGGTATGTTACACGATCCGTATCGGACCTTTGTGCACCATGCTGGGGCAAAGAATTTACACGGATGCAAGGAAGTGGGAGGTGTTAAGAAGGGAACGGCACTAGAGTTTATACAAGTGTTACCAGTGTTAGAATAATGTTTATCAGCTTACAGTATTTGACTTAGCATAGCTCAAGGGAGAAAGGAGAGATAACAACAGTCCAAAACACGTTCCTTTACCTGAAAAGCCGGAAGGAGATCTAAATTCTCCATTTGAAAGGGAGCCCAATTAACTTTATCTTGTATATCTGAGCTCCTGCTGGGGAGACAAGTTCACTGGGGGTTATAATAATAATAACCCATGTGCAAACATTTTGACTACTGCATATACTGAAACATCAGAGGAGGAATATAGTATTGTGGAGAAGGTTTATTGCATCGACTCCTTTTCAGCACTGTTCTTTGGAAGATGCTTAAAGTCAGCACACTCTTAACTACTGTTATGATAGGAAACTAAGCAGTTCCCATACACATCAAAAGACTTGGCTAACCCAGCTGTACTGTTTTTCTGAAATCAACAGGGCTGAGCTGATTTATATCAGCCCAAGAGCTGACTGTCCACAATTCTTTCCTCTATGCCAGCTCAGAGCAGGAACACAACAGAAACAAAATATTCAGCTTCTCTGCAGGAGAACTGGTCAACAACAAACCCTATGATGATGTTGAGGGAAAGAAAAACAAACACTTCATTAATTCCAGAAATTAGTTGCTTGGAGTCGACAGGCATGAGAATGAACGAAACTTGGATTCAGACACCTCCTTTGCGACAGTCTTCATACACGGCTCAGTCACCTGCCACCCACCACAGGCAAAAAGTTAGGCTACATCCACGCACACTTACACATTGAACAATGTTTCTTTGCAAAAAAAACCAGGCTGTGACACTTCAGTCTGGAAGGAGAAGTTATTTTGGATGTGGTAAGAGCCTAAACAACTGCACATAACCTCAAGAGGACAGAACGGAAGGACTGCTAACCAAATCTTCCAATCCTAGCGCAAAGGATCATGAAATAAAGCTTGTGGAAGCAAAATTCAAAACACACCAAAGGAGGTCTAGCACCTTTGTTGTATGAAGAGCCACCTGGAGAACTCCTTAGCAAGGGATACTGGGACTACATAATATTTTCAGTGCTTCAAGGTGAAAACTCCATGTGTACATACCACACATGGATCAGGAAATCTTTTCATTGGAAAGTACTAGAGGATTAGGAGAGTATTGGTAAGGACATATTAATCTTAACACTTATACACTTAATCTTCTCCAAGCATCCATTTACAGCTATCAACAGGAACAGGACACTGGATTTGCTGAACCTTTGGTCTGAAGAAGCACAGTGGTTTTTATTCTGTTGGTATGGCTGTGGAGATTCTGATTGTTACTTAGTTTATCTTTAAATATGAAAATATAGGGACAGAAAGCTGAAAACTGGAGAAAGATAATAGCTGGTGAACGATACCCAATAAAAAGGAGCAGAGGATACTAACATTTAATAGGGGGCCATTACGCAGAACCACAGAATCATGTAGATTGGAAAAGACCTCTGAGATCATCAAGTCCAACCTCTGATCACCACCTTATCAACTAGACCATGGCACTGTCATGTCCAGTAATTTTCTGAACACCTCCAGGGACAGTGACTCCACCAATTCCCTGGACAGCCCATTCTGATGTTTAAAACCCCTTTCCATGAAGAAATTTCTCCTGATGTCCAGCTTGAACCCCACCTTGAAGCAGCTTGAGACTGTCTTCTCGTCCTGTCACTGGTTGCCCAGGAGAAGAGCCTGACCTCTGCCTGGCTACACCCTCCTTTCAGGGAGTTGTAGACAGTGATAAGGTCACCCCTGGGCCACCATTTCCTCCACCGAACACCCCCAGCTCCCTCAGCCCTTCCTTGTAGGACTTACCATCCAGACCCTTCACCAGCCTTGTTGCCCTTCTCTGGACTCACTCCAGCACTTCCCGCCTGAGTTGGGGGCCCAGAACTGGACACAGCACTCGAGTAGTGACCTCGTCAGTGCCGAGTGCAGCAGAAGAATCACTGCCCTGGTCCTGCTGGCCACACTGTTCCTGATACAGGCCAGGTGCCACTGGCCTTCTTGGCCCCCTGGGCACAGCTGGCTCATGTTCAGGTGCTGTCAACCAGCATCCCCAGCTCCTTTTCTGCTGGGCCCCTTTCCAGCCACGCTGCCCCCAGCCTGTGGTGCTGCAGGGGGGTTGCTGTGGCCAAGGAGTAGGACCTGGAACTTGGCCTTGTTGAACCTCCTACAAATGGTCTTGGCCCATGGATCCAGCTCATCCAGGTCCCTCTGCAGAGCCTTCCTGCCCTCCAGCAAATCAACACTCCCACCAAACTGGGTGTCATCCGCAAATTTATGGAGGCTGCTCTCAATTCCCTCATCCAGATCATTGATAAAGATATTAAACAGGACTGGGCCCAATACTGAGCCCTGGGGAACACCACTAGTCACCAGATTACAGGTAAGCAATTTAATAGGAAAGATGGTGAAGGTCCCAGAAGTAATATTAATGTGTGCTACACACTGCTGAGGTTAACAGGAATTGCAAATATTCACATAGGACTTCTGGCCCTGAGCCTATTTTCATCAGTGAAAGTTAGTTCCAAGTCCACAGCAATCAGAATGTAGGTCTTCAGTCATCAGAGCTGCTGCAGAGAGGGGTGGGAGCTATTGAATATAAAAATAAAGGAAAGGCAATAACAAGAATTATCGTATTTTCATGCACTCCAAATCATCCACTCTGATTTAAAAGTACTATTCCACAAAAAGTTTTCCTCACCTTTGGGTTAAACCATCTATGGAGAAAGAGATACAGTAGGACTAAACATCTCTATGCCAAATAGGTAATTTATAAGGCCCACAAAATTTCAGAATCAAAGTTTAGAAGTTTCATTTTCAGGCATATAATCTTTGGATTATGCATGTGAAAATGTGGTGTAATATCTACCTGACTTGCAAATTCATGCTTGCTGTAAATCTTTGAATCAAAGAATATTTTCCACCCTGCTACAGACGTAGCTTTATGTCCAGAAATCAAATCTGGCAGAGGTCCACTTGCCAACAGATCTTAAAAAGTTCCAGTTCTTTGATTAAACACATCTATTTCTGCAGAGTTCAGTAAATGCGTGAATGGAGCATGTGACAAGCTGTTGGCAGTGTATTTATTTCTACAACACTCTGTAAATCTTCTTGTCTAGGCTTCCTCTATCCTCTCATTTTCTTGTCTCTCTTGCTGTTCTTCAGTACAGCAAGTCTGTGCCCTTCCTGGGCACTGAGATGTTTGGGCGCTGCTGCCCTTAACTTCTGTGTGAGATGTGCAATGATTCCTCCGAAATGCACTGGCTCTTGTGTCATATTGCTTAAATATTTTTCAGTGCTCAACCAGAAACTTGCAAGGAGTACCTCTGCCGTGTAGATCTCTCATAAAGTATTGACATTGCTAGAAAGGAGGACAGGAGGGGAGTGGAGGTGAAGTAAATCTCTAAACTCAAAAACATCTGAGAAAGACAGGCAAGGGTGTGGATGAAGTTTTCTAAAGAGTCACTTTTCACTGTCATATTAATTTTCTGATAGGAGATACACCCTTAGTGAAAAATGCCACAGTGTCATTATGATCTGACTTACAAATAAATAAAACAGAAAATTAGGCAAGACAGCTTAAATGTGAAAAATTGCCCTCTGGCCCTGAAATTCCAGGTTTATTTCCCGCAGGAAGAGGTAAAGCCACCAACAAAGGAGCAAAAATTTTCCTTTAAGGTTACATGGACAGTGGGACCTACAGAACAATGTATGTCAGCTGCTCATGGTATAAGAAGAATAATTATGATTTGACAACCCAATATAAAATCAAGGAAGAGCAAAAATTCATTTGTACAAAGTTTAGCACATTTCACAGTAGCAGAGAGCTGAAGGAAGAAGGTTCAAATGCTCTTGATAAATCACAGAAACAGACAGAAAAAAAATAGTGCAAAATTAAACCAGGACCAGTAAAAAGTGGTTGGAGTATTTAACTGCTCAAACACAGGAAGCATGTGGCTAAACAGCAGTTCTCCAGATACATGTTTAGGGGTTACTGGATCAGAATCAACATGGCTCTGCTGCCGAGAAAAGAGAAAACATAATGTTGGAAGAGATAAACAGGGTATCAAAACACACAGAATAACCCCCCTGCTCTCTGCAGTGTCAGTAGGGCTTCAAAGGAACACTGCGTCCACTCCAAGAGCGGATGCAGCTGAGCAGCAATGAGATGAAGTTTCTGGGAGGTTCAAGACACATCTACAAAAGGTAAGGACTACAGCGAACACCACGAAGCACCAGAAAGAAGTGCCACAAAAGGAAGAGCAGCTACATAACCTCCATCACTGATTGCCCCTCAGAATGGGTTGGGCAAATATGCCACACGAAAGCATCCAACTATTCTGCCTGGATTGCTGTAACTCCACACACACAGTAGGGACACCTTCCAGCTCCATTTTTAATGGATTCTGTATTCCATGGAATTGGAGGAGACCCCCCTGGAAATGAGTCAAGGGGATTCACTGCTTTCTCTCCAACATTATTCACACTTCCCCCTCTTTCAGGTCATCCTTACCTTCACATTCAGAGAACCTTTTGGGTTGGAAAAGATCACTGAACATCATTTTCAGTGCTCATTTTGGCTTGGCACACCAGTAGAAAGAGTACACACATTTAGACCTGAATGTTTGTAGCATTCTGGGGCTGCATCCCATTTGCTCTATCATCAGTACAATTCTGAGACCTTTCCTTTATTCAGGACTGATCTAGCTTTGTGCTGACTTGGTTTCATAGGTACACATGAGCATCTCTGCTTTGTGCTGCATCATTCTCCATCCCCGCACTTCCTCCCTTGGAGTTCCACTGGCATCCTCCCCAGCCCTGCACCAGGCTGCTACAAACACTCTCTGCTTTAGGAGCTCTCCTTTTCATAGCTGAGGCAAATACACTATTAAAAAGGATCTCTGCTGCCCTCTTTCACCACTTTTAGTCCACTTGAATACAGCAGAGCAGAGAGAGAAGCCAGCACTTTAGGGAGAGGAGAGAGGCAGTAATAACATTGGAGAGACATGAGGCACTCGAATGGAGATGGCTAGAGAGGATCAAGCAGAGAACTTAAGGGGTTTATCCCTGCTGGAGAAATAAACTTGAACTGAACACAAGCTCAGACCAAGATTTCATCTATTCTACTGATCCAGTTCATAGTAAAAATCCTTGAATTCAAATTGAAGCAAAGCCAGCTTCAGTCACAGCTAGACCCAACCCCAAAAATGAGTAAGAGCAATTACTGTTTCACTTCCTTGATATTTGATCAGTGATGTGTAAGATAAGTGCTGGAGATGATCCTAGAACTAGGATCTCAGCTGGAAAACAGAGAAGTCCGGAGAATGATGATTTCCATTGTCAAATTAAAGGAAAAGAAAAGAAGTAATGGCCACCACAGCCTAGTATTGCACTGATGTCAGTAACTCACTGACATGATTGTGCCTGAGGCTTAAGTTAAGACCCTTGCTATGACAACCTTAGCATCAATTAACAGGAGTAACAAACACTCACATGAAGAAACTTTTTACATTCATTCTTTTGCCTTCATTGTCAACATAGAAGGATTAGCAGAAAGATCATTGTCTGCACATGAGGGCAAGTATTAGGACTACCCCACCCAAAGCCCACAAGGACTTGTTCAGCACTAGGTGACTGGACAATAAAATGCCAATAAACTCAAGAAAATGTGATTATGACAAATTCACAACACATCCATGTCTAGAGGACTGCAGATAGTTCTGATTGCCCCACCTGGAAAAAAAAACCTGGATAGTTCTGATTCCCCACCAACAGAATGGGGAAGGAGCAAAGAACGAAGACCAGCTCCTGACCACAGGAGGAGATACTCAGAGTAGGAAGGCAGTAATCTTCAGGGTGGAAAATAGCTATCTAAAGGAGACATAGCAAATTTAAAATCCTGAAGGGGACACAGGAGGCAAATATGTGAGACACTATTTTTCACAACAGAGCTCCAAAACACCCAAATAACACTAGGCAGGTCAAAATCCTAGTAAAAGGAGTAAAATTTCCACAGTTCTCAATTAAATTGAAGAAAGCACTGAAAAAGGAGGCTGTGAGGATGAGAGTGGTTTGGGAGGAAAAAGATCAGCTTCTTCAAGAATAGTCTGTTAGTTTCAACATGACAGGCTGAATGGAAACTATGAGGTCAAATTGTCCATTACACTGAGTTTTTGAGTACTCCAGAGAATACACAGGTGAGAAAGAAACAAAAATTTAAAAAATCAAGCAGTTTGCCCTTCTGCAGGGACCACCCTAATATCTCCTCAATTTTCTTAGTCCCAACTCTAGCATTTGGGGGTAGTCAAAGACTCCTCTTTATCACCATGTTCTGTTGGTTGTGCTAAAGGCTGAGACAACAGGCAGCACTGTGGTTCCACAGTGAACTGTTTGATGGGCATCCCCAGCAGTTTCAGTAGGCAGCACGGACTAAGCAGACCAGAGAATTCAGATCCAGTAACCTAACCAACCCACCTTTGTTCTTTCTGTCACTAGCTCCAAGCACAAAACACCAGGTGGACTCAGCTGCTGGTTTTAATTCAAAACACATACAGATTTTGCTGAATATTATCAAGTGGAGCTTTGAAAAGGGAGACGAAAAAACACCTTCTATTAGTCACACATTAAAAGTTTCTTTTTTTCTCTTGGAATAGGTCTGAAACACTATCAGCTCCAGCACCTAAACAACTCTTTTGGGCTAGGGCAGCTTATCAGACAGGCCTCAAGAAAGTACAGTAACTCCTAGAGTTACAGAGTCCCTCTAACATTGTATGTTACTGAATATGATTTACCACTGCAGATAGTGTACCACAATTCATGAGGTAGCTTACCAGATGCAAAAATTTAAAAAAAAAATTTTTTTTTTTTAAATGCCTAAGGGTCCCAGGACAACCTAAAACACGCCGTCAGTCTAACTGAACTAGAGATTTGTGTTCCCTTTGCCATGGAATAGCCAAAGATGTTCTGATCCAGTACCCTGAGTAAATGCAAGGCAGCTGTGCTTCTGCTGGGCAGTGATGCCAGGTCACTGCCTCCCCGACCTGGCAGAAGCCAGGCACAGTGGCTGCAGAGGCAGCTTTGTGCCCCCCTGAGGACTTCCCTGAAAATGAGGCACATGCAAAGTCACGTCTGCAGCAGTCTTTAACCCCGACAATCTGCAGCCTAAAGTTTTTGCAAGATGGGGCTTGGCTGGGGCTAGAAGGCAGAAGGATGCGATTGTCTCATTTAGGAAAATCGAACATACCCGGCAAGAAAGAATAACGCTGCAGTGCAGCCTTCAAGACAGATTTTTCAAGGGAGGAGAAGGAAAACAGCCATGAATCAGTAGGGGAAATATGACTTTAAAGCCCTAACAAAGGGGAACAGATGGGAGCATAGCAAAGTGCTCACAAACTTGAACTGGAATAGCTGTCTCTTAATAAAACCTCTCAAATATGAAAGCTCCTCAGACATCTGCAATTGAATCCCCTATTAATCCCAACTATATTTTAAAGGCAGTTGAGCCAGGCTACTACTAGTGCTATCGACAGACTGAAAACTATACCAGGAGGACAGAGATGGCGAAAAAGAAATGAGAAGAGCCAAAATACAAACTTAAAACCCAGGATGACGGGGCTGGTTTTTCCACCTCTGTCTCCACATAATTAAGGTCCTCCTGTAGGTTTTACCTCTAAGTGCTGGAGGGGCTTAGGACTTCAGTATTTCTGGCTCACCCTGATTTCTTACATGCTCACAGGAATGAAGATAGGGAAAATATCACCACTTCTGTATTATGGAAACCTTGCAATTAATAATTGAGAATCTTTTTATCTCTCTCTCCCTTTTTCTTTCAGAACAAGAGTGCTCTCTTCAGCTTGTTAAGCTTAGTTCACTCCCACTGATAATTCACTAGAGATCATAATTTATGGACAATTGAAGCTGCAGAAACATCTCTTAGAAGGAATAGAGCAGATCCATAGCAACAATTCTTCAGGGGAATATTAATCCCCAGCTTTATGTAGTGCTAAGTGTACAATAGTAATCAGAACTTGAGTAGAAGCTGCTAATCATTGAGGGAAAAGGCTGTATAAAGAATTCATAATGGAATTAGCCTGCGGCAAACAAAGAAAGACAAAATTAAATCAGCCATCAAATTGCACCAAGGAATTTTAATTTACAGGTTAATGTAGGATTATGTAACTAATCACAGCTAACATTTTCAATGAACAACCAATAAAATTCTGCTCTTTTTTTATTCCTGCTAATAGTATTCCAATAACACACTTTTATCACCATATAATGTGTTAAGAATGATTTTCAAAAATTCTAAAAATCTTCCAAAAAGCATTATGACTGAGCAATCAATGCAAAATGCTGGCTTTAAGTTAATTAGCATAAATATACATCTAGATGATCTACTGTTTGTTTCAATCCAATACAATAAAGTTCCTTGGAGTCTGCATGGGACAGATTTACATAACCAAATGTGCATAACTGTAGCCTTAAAATATATGCATGACTTCCAAAGAGGGAGATACAGCAATACAGAAAGCCTCCAAATTAAATAAGTCAAACAACTTCTGAGTACTAAAGTGCATCAGCTAATTCTAAATAAAACCCTTATTATAGTTTTTTCTATCAATACAGCATATATATCCTATGACATACGCACAAAGGATTGCTCTAACAGAGTTTGTGCTGTTTATAATATGAACATCATAAAAAAGAATAAGGTTTCTGGGATAAAAAGTTGATTTGCTTCCCCTAGAGAAAAAAAGAAAGACCTTGTCTTTGACCCAGTTATATTTTGATATTGGCCAATGCAAGGAGACTAAAAAAAAGACAGAAAGAAAGGAAAACCTCTCTGTTCAAAAACATGTATTAAAAGACCACTAGTTACTGTATGCAAATACATAGAAAAGACTCGCATAACTCTTTGCACATTTTTAAAGGGGAACACCGAAATTATACCGTATGCTTCAAAACACATCAGCTTAATCAAAAAGATCTTTTTTGCAACATATGGCAGCATGAAAATTTTTATAAATGGAGTAAAAAGCACTTTCATAAGCTTTACTTCACTTAAGAGGAATGCTGGGAAGAAAGGCAACAGCATTCTTCCTGCATATGTTTTTCTTGTTCTGAACAATGTGGGAAAACCTCATTTTACTTTAATCTAGCAGTTCATTTTATGGAAGCAGCAACATTCTGCCCATTTATTAGCACAGAGGGTTTGGGGTTGCGGGTTGGTTTTTTTTCCCCTTCCTTTTATAAAGTCTAATTTTAAGATGCACACTTCCAAAAAACATTATGGTGTCAATTGCACTACCCTTCAGCAATCCTGTAATAACTTTATTCAACCATTTCTAATTATAATTATATTTTCAATTCCTTTTAGCTATAGAAACTCTTTATCAATCAGAGCACAAGACAGAAAATTACTTTATTACAGCTACAGCTCGTTAGTCTGAGTGCTCTTAATGAAGCAGCCTCATAATCAGATGAAAATCATGCTGAAGAAAACTTGCATCATTAGTCTGGGCCTTAATTACCAAGAAATATAGTCACTAACAATGATACTCCATTTCATGATACGGTGCATGCACCTTCTACAGTACTTGCAATTAATAATTCCGCAGACTGCTACAGAATCTTTCTATTTATTCATAACAATGGAGGGGAAAAAATTCTAAATTTAATTGAGCGGCTCCAAATGCACTCTCTCACTCTCTCCTGCTCAGATTAAAATGTCAAAAGGCTAATATTCTATCTTACAATAATTCATCATTTTAATTACATATTTTATGTATGTGGAATGTCCTTTTTATTTTTTCTCCTCTTGATCATTTAGGGCGACATTTTGGGGGGACATGCGTATGGAAAAAATCTCTCATTGTATATTGGTGGCCCACGCCACACAGAGTTGTAATAAAGAGAAGAAAAAAGCATTTATTTTCCTCGTCAGTGAACGAGGATGAGCTTCAGACATAAGCACAAGACATTCATTTAAATTAATGATGTCCTTCATCCAGTACACTTATCAGTGAGGATTGAAAGATTCTTGAGCGAGGAATATGTTGATCCCTAAAATCCTTTATGAATATGATCCATCGTAGGGTTAGTAACTTTTATACACAAGCCTCTTCTAATCCACTGCATTTTCTGTATTCTTTCACACCGAATGCTTGTCTGAAGTCTCCAGCAAGCTTCCCGCACACGAGAGCATCAGGAAATGCCGTAAGAGTCTCCTTCGTCCAGCTAATGAACCCGCTAAAAGAGCAGATCACAATCCTCGACACTGAACACCTGGAGGATATTTCACTCTAATTTGCAGCATAGAAACTGATTCCACAAACATCAGCGGGAACATTCACACGTCACAGTAGTGTCCCCGAGATTTGTACTGGCTCCAGCTCTCTCCCTCCTGTGCCTCGTCACCACTGAAGCCCGACGGGCTCCCGAGGGTGATAAGGAACACTGTTTTCCAGCGGATTAACTGAGGCGGGGAGCAGGTCTTGCTGCTCTGCTGGCTGCAAAGCTGCACTTCGAAAAATGGGGATTCCACTCCACTTCAAAAATATTTGACATTACGATTTTTGCAAAGTGCCCGCTCCTTGGCTGCTCAGCTGCTGAGTAAGTCACATTACAGCAGGAAGAGATTGCTCTGGAGTTAAGTTATCGAGCCTGTGATTAATCTCAAGGGCATAAGCTGACTAACTCCCTTGTGCCATTGAATTTTCTAGCGCTCACACGGCGCTGTGCTTTCATGCAAGCACTTCAAACAACAACTAGCCATTAGACAGGCTAGATGAACTTGCTGTAAGTATATTCAGCATATCCTGCTTCCCGGCACTGTGCTGCACAAGGCATCCTCGCTGTCGCCTCTGCTAAATGATCAGCTGCATCTTCCCATGATCCTTGACAAATCACTGGCATCTTTTGAAGCCTTTTATGTCCCCTCCTGACACAGAAAGTAAGCTCCCTTCTCCTGAAACAGAAAGTAAGAAGCTCCGTGCTCTGTTTTTGCTACTTCCCATATGTGGCACAGTTGAGGGCTAGTAAGCAAGA
This sequence comes from Rhagologus leucostigma, assembly GCA_013397725.1. Classification (NCBI taxonomy): domain Eukaryota; kingdom Metazoa; phylum Chordata; class Aves; order Passeriformes; genus Rhagologus; species Rhagologus leucostigma. Next base: position 244,159 of record VZTD01005947.1, read on the forward strand.
GAAGGAAAAAAGAAAATCAGCTTAAAGTTCTATAGAACAAATCTGTAAGTAGCTGGAATGAATAAATAAATAAAAGAAATAGAAAGGCTTTCTGCCCAGTCTCTCCTGCAACTCTTATTTTCCTACCCTCCTGCCACACCTCACTATTTTTTATTTTAGGAGAACTTCTTTTACGTAGTTGCTTCAAGAATTTGCATCTGGCACCAACAGCCGACAGAGACAGAAGACTGACAAGATGGACTGTTGTGGCAATTCCTATATTCCTACTACATTCCTAAGCTGTGCTTTTTGGCATTGCATATGGCAAAAAAAAGACAGCATATTTAGAAACGTGACAACTGGAAAAAATATTCCTAAACCTTACAGTGCCTTTCTAAAATTGCAGAATAAAATTAATTTATAGTATGACTACAGCTGGCCAAAAACCAGGGGCTCACAGTAAACCAAATGGGGTAAAAAACTGGCTCTGAAAGCGATTCTGAGGTTTTGGCTCTGTCCAACAAGTACACTTATAAACTTATTGTATAACTTACTGGCAAGAGAGCAGCATCAGACTGACCTCCACTTGCATCACAGAAATTACACGTTCATTGTCTTTGAGGGGAAAATGTTCTTATGGTACCATATTAATATCTTTTGTGGGTTGGGTCATGAATCAGCATTGGCAGCCACCTCTGAAGCCGTCTGCCTGCCAGCCTTCCCAGCTGGAAAACTGGTAACACAGGAGAGATGTATACATAAGGGAAGTGACGGTTTCCCAATTCCGAATTGATTTGTACATGAATCCGCTCAAGTTTAAAGTGCCCCAACGTGCCAAAAACCTGGTCCAACGAATATATAGAATGGTGAGCGCTCCCTGCGTGCGCTTGCAGTGAACGTCAGCGAGGATGAGTTCGTGCATCCCCAGCCCAGGCAGGCAGCCCTGCGGTCCCACGGCCGCGTGCTAGGGCGCTCCCCGCGCCGCTCCTCGCCGAGGGCAATGCTTCCACGGGGAAAAAGTTTGGTCTGGCCAAAACTGGGATTTTTTTCTTTATTTTTCCCTAGATTTTTTAAAATTTTATTTTATTCTTCCCCCTTACCGCCCCTTCTTTCTGCGCCGTGCCCACGGGGAAGGGGAGCAGGGAGAGAAGGGCGCGGTGTCCCGGGGGTCTCAGGCCGCGGGGCAGCCCCGGAGGGCTCCCCCCGCCCGGGCTCCCCCCGTACCTGGGGGCCCGGCGCCCTCTGCCGGCCACCCGCAGCAGCGGCCCGGAGAGGGGGCCGAGGGTTCGAGCCACGGCTCCGCGGCCCCGCCGCGCCCACGCCCCGCAGCTCTCCGCCGTCACGCAGCCGGCCCTGCGGTAGTGCTCACAGTGCAAGCCTAACCAGTGCTTCCCGAATAATTAATAACGACGAGTAACAAACTGCCGCGCCGTCACTCAGGGTACAGCCCTCAACCCCCACCTAAAAGCATCGAGCAACTGGGACAAGCAATAATTTCTATCTGCCGGTACCAATTATTAAACAGTAAAAAAACACTTTGATAGGTGCAGGCGACCGACTGTCCTCAGCCCACCTTCCCTGGCAGGAGAAGCATCACGGCTGGGTTTCAACACAGGTGGCAGAGCTGGACCCTGAAAACCCTCCCAGACCATCAGAAGCTTGGAGCAGTGGTGCCACAGCTGTCGGCATTATTGTAACCTCAGTCACAAGCCGTCGACTGCCAGACCTTCAGGCTTTAGACGAAGAGGACGACATGCATTCACCAGCACAGAGAGGAATTATTGTATTTTACCTGTCCAGGTGTTTCTGTAGTCCAAGCCTCGGCTTCATAGCTCACATCTCTGAACTACAGTTTGGCGATTAGATTAGTCTAAGTCAGCATTTCTTCATGTTTTATCTTCTTAATTCTTGTTCCAAGTGACAGTTGTGTTTGCTTACTCCTCCTCATCTTCCCCCAGAAAGATTTGTCCCAATCTTAGAAACAAATCCTTCAAGGAGAAAACAGGATTAGACTGGCAAAGCCATGGTTTTGGTAGAATAGCTGTATTTTCCCAAACGCTCATAAATCCAACCTGCAGGTATGAGCCATTGGTCTGAGCTGTGACCCGACTGTTCCAAACGAGCACCACGCTGCCCATGTTCCTTGGCCATGCACCCTCCTCGGCTGCATTCCCTGAGAGCAGCCAGGAGAGAAGCTCCAGCAAAACACAAGGAAGCTCCAGACATGGAGCCAGGCTGCTGCAGCAGTAGGAAAGACAATTTTTCCTCAAGTAAAGACATGCCAGGTCTCTTGGTTCCTGTGCCTCTCGCTGAAATTGCCTGCTATAAAATCCAGGTGGAATGTAAAATGCAGTTGAAAAAAAAAGACTAAACCAAGACAAACAGGATTTCCGGGCTTTTCCTTGAGAAAATCGGTTTGACTGCTCACAGGGTCCTTTTCTAGGCAGAGATTACAGGTGAAGGGCATGGTCCACCTAGATGGAGAGCAATAGGCAGCTAAGAGAACATGCAGCAGTGACAGTTTGCTTGGAAAAGAGGCCGGACATGAGACATCTTGAAGAAATTAGAGTACGGCTATACTGCGTGACAGTCTTTGGTCACTGCATAGATACAATCCACTTCCACATAAGCTGTTGCTCCTTTAATGAAAGTATAGCAGTAGACTCATGTGAGATGTCTGTACTCCCCGCAAGAAGACTCTTCTCATCCTCATCCTGGTTTTGCACTTAACCTCAAGGCACTCCTGCCTGCTCTAAGACTGCAGGAGCTCACAGAGACCAGGGCAGGGGAAGGACAGGCCTGGAGAGGTCCCTAGGTCTGCCCAGGTCTGGACAAACTCCCTGCCTTCTCAGGGCAGAGGGCATGGCCACTCTCCTCTTCTTCCTCCCAGCTGGTGGCCACAGTCACTCAGGCCATGAGCACAAGAGGGAGGTGCAAAAGCCAACTGGCCTACACTGATCCCCAATCTGGAAAGACACCCAAACCTCTCCCTCTCTCTAGCCTGCAAGAGGCATTGCACAGAGGTGTTCCAGCTGGCCACAAAGACCAGTCACCACCACCAAGGTACATAGTTCCTTCTGCTCCTACACCACCATTCCCCCACTCCTCTCTTCCTGCATTCAGGCAAGACTCACTATTTATTTCCCCCACATACTCTAGGAGAAGGGAACCATGGCAGGATTTTTCTGGTGGTGGTGAGGTACTATTTGTTCTCTATGTTTTCCAAAGCCAGTGGGCACAGGGTGAGGCAAGCCTGTGCAAGTGTGCAGCAACACTGCCGTGAGCTCCCATCAGCCCAAGTGGCACATTGCCTGGGGACACTGATGAAATACTCAGGCTTCAGCTCGATTGCACAAAATGCCCCTGAAATTGCCAGGTCAGGAGGAAAGGTGCAGTGCAGGAGGTGACAGACAGCAAAATCCTAAAAGACCAGCCAAAATCCATGATCCCTTCTGTTCCTATACCAGTACCCATGAGCCAGGAAACCCACCTCACACCCTTCAACAACCAAGGATGGAGCACACAGATACTGAAAGTTTATCAGCTCTTCCTTCACAAGCATCCACAGAATCACCCCCAACCTGTATCTTCCAAGCACTTTTAAGACTCTTGCCATATGAAAACATTTGGGAGTTTTTTGCTGCTGTTGGACGACTTTTTTCCCCTTCTTGTACAATGACGTGGTTTATCTTATTTGCTCAATGGGATCACTGCCTTTCCACTGAAGAGCCCATTTTAAATATCAACACGGGTTGGTATTTTAAGAGTTATTTAAAATGTCACCAGTCACAGAATGTTTAATTATTGCAAACATCTTTCAAAAAATTCCACCGTGGGTTTCTTGCACCAAGTGATTTATTTCGGATATAATTTCTGGTTAATTAATAGGGGATTTAGCTCTGACCTGGAGGGTGTGAGAACCAGCAGAGGAGCTAGAGTTGAGTTGCGTTAACATTAAACCTGCTTGTGCCTGTTGGAGGCTGAGAAGAAAAAAAAACAACAAATCGGGCTGGCACTTATTCAGGTGCTGCTGCTACCCAGCCATATTCTCATGTTGATTGCAATGGAAAAATTGTAAAGGCAAACAGAACTTGGTGGAAAAAATTAATCACCAGAATATGAACACTGTGCTTTGTTATTTATTTTAACTATGTATATAATTTGCTATAGAGTATAATTACCCCTAATTTCAGCTGAGATAGTATCTGGGCCACACTTGGTTATTCATATAAGCCCAGAGAGCAGTTTCGCAATCAGTCTGGCCTGAATTTCCTTACACCTTGAGAACAATTGGAATCGAGGACTACAATGCTATTTTGGGGGGAAAAAAAAAAGCACCTACTTAAAAAAAAAGTACAAACATGGAAAATTCCTAATCTATGCTGCACAAAACATCAGGTTACATCAGAACCAACTTTAATATCCTGTAAAAATCTCTTAGTATGACGCACATACAGCTGTCTAATATTGCTGCTTAAAATGCCCCCGCGTTAAATAAGATTCTATGCTGTAAAATTTTGCAAGGTGATAAAACAAAAAAATGATATAATAAATATAAACCATCTGCATTTTTTAACAAGCCATTTGGAAATGGATTTAATTTATATTTAGAATTGTTTTGAAGTGTTCTCTTTTTTGAAAATGTCCCAGTTACAGTATATTAGGTTTTCAGTAGAAAGATTAAAAGAGCTGACGCACAAATAAACACCCATGCACACCCAGAGCAATTTCCAGAGCTATGAGAGCATTTGATTCTTCAAGGATACTACAGCTGGCTTTTAGTCACATAAAAAGGGTTAGTGTGTGCAATCGGCAGCTCTGGAAAATGGATTCATGGACACAAAAATGCATTAAAACAACATTAAGATTTTGGCAACAACCAACGTAAGCCAGGAAACTGAGCTTCAGGCTGAACTCGCATCCTTAACTCCTTCCACGGCGCTCGCTGAAAGGGTTGGTCGCATTCTGCAGGAGGGGAAAGCCCTTCCTGGGGCTTCTAAGCATCACAGCAGAGACACAGAGGGGAGCCAGGACTCAACACAGGCAGGGCAAAAGAAGGAATGATGCTTTTTGGTACGATCCAGCTCCCGTAGTATTATGTCCTTTAAGAGACTCACACCTTGTGTCACAGGTCTGTTCAGCCTGGCATCTCCACTAAAAAAGCTTTCCACTTAACTCCTTCGTATTGCTTCTACTGCCTTGAGCTCCTACCTCCGCTGCACAGAATGCTCCCGAGTGCTTCCCGAGCATTTGTTTCCAGCAAACCTACAACACCAGCGAAACAGGGATGAGCCAGCACTGTTCAAGGATCTCAAAACTGCAAAGAGCTTTGTATGCCCTTGCACCACCACCCAGCACTTTGGGCCCCCTCCCCTCTCAGCTTGCCATCAGCTGCACATTAACTCCCCAAAGCTTAACTCAGTCTGTGGGAGACTGGTGTTTGCCTTTTTGAACTCACTTCAGTTCAGCAATCCCAAAAGCCACAGAACATTTTTATTCTGCTGAATCCCACACCTAGAAGAACTGATGGTTTTGGCTATTTTTGCCTCCTATTAGTTCCTTCTCTAAAAATCTCTTCTTAAGATTAAAAATTATTTTCTTCCCCCAGTACAGGGATCGTGGTATAGTACAAAAAAAATTAAATTAAATAAAAAATNAAAGGCCATTTTGTGCCAGACCAAGCAGGCAATATATAAAAGGGATGGGGCTGTAACCACTTTATTTCTTTTGCCATTCCTTCTCCCAGTAAAGCAACATCTACCAGGAAACATTACAAACTAGAAGAAAGTTACTTTTTAAAATAAATTAAGCACTGTATTAGAACTACAGGCATTATCATGCCTACTAATAAATATCTGAATGGTCATTTGTTTAATTTTAAATCATTCACTCAATTAATAAGCAAATGCACTATTGACCAGTTATCAAATGTGATTCTTCTGCTTGAAAACAGCTACTAAGAATGTTAAGTTCATCATCATTAAGGAAAAAAGGAGCTTTTATTGGACTTTCTCTTTCTATTTTATCATTTTATTACCTGGTGCTAACATCTGATCAATGAGATCAACGTTTGAACAAGCCAGGGATTTTTCAAAGATACACCTCTGGACAGAAAACTGGATTTACAAGCCCAGCATTTTGCCTTTTTTGGCACCTAATTGCCTTCCTGTACCAATTAATGTACAGCTAACAGAGATCCACTCTCTTTCCTGTAGGATACACAATCCAAATCCTCTATGCCCTCTCTAGCATGCTCCTTCACAGCTTCTCTGTCAGCATCACCACAGCTCACTTTCTGCTTGACTATTTGAGCTTCTTACTCATTTTGTTTTTTTCTTTGCTTCAAGGAAACCCTTCACTGCTCATGCAGCCTTAGGAATGTCAGGACTCAGATGGAAATTTTTAAAATCTAATTATAAACTTGTATTTATATTTTCACCTTGCAGTTTTTAAGCTGTGAGGAAGAATTCCTTCCTACCTCTAAAATGGGGAAGTTCTGCCAAAAAGATTTACACAGCTGGCATCTCACCCACAATACATAAGGTGGGGCAGTCATCTCCAAGAAATTCCTTTTTCCCTTCCTATGTAATTCCTCTGCTCCATTTTCTTGTTTCTGGGGACTTTGAGTTTGTGGTTTCTGTCTGGAACAAAATAAAACATTAGAAACAAACAGAGGAACTTCATATCTCATTTGTATCTACTTCCTCTCTCAGTCTTCATTCACCTGACCAAGGACAAAGGAAGCTGTATTTCCGGAAGAGAGGAAGGATTTAGAGGGTAGAACATCATCCTTTGGCTGTTTTCTGGATTACTTGGTTCCAGATAAGAATGCATGCCAAAGAAAGAGTAGCTGCCCAGGGAGTCGGAGCTCTTCAAACAGAAAAGACACTGGAACAGCAAGATGGCAAGACTTTTCCAGCAGAAAAGTAGCCTTACAAATAACAATTTCTCATGTGTTCCCTATCAGCCTATTTTCAGCATCAAAATTCCCCAGAAGCAGTGATGTTACAGTACCCACAGTGTCAGAATAAGAATTTTAGATAAGCAACTCTACAGAAAAAAAAGAGAAAGTTAAAGTGATAAAAGTCTGAGTAAAAACTGCTGGGGGAGTCTTTTCCCCTCTGGGTTTCCCACTTCCTCCTAACAAGAACTGGAGAAGCAAGAAACTCCTATGTTAGGAAGCAATTTTGTCCTTTTTTTTCAGATCTTCGGATGCACACAGAGAGCATGTTCCAAATAACAAACAAAATTACAGATCTTTTAAAAAAATACAACCATCACCACCAGGGCATGAAGCAGGCTTGGAGGTGTGTAATACCAGTGGAAATCACTGAACAGGACAACCTAAACCCATTCTGAGTAATGGACCAAAATAAGACACAATGCTGTTTTCAAAGCAGGAATTTTTCCTTTGTCACTAAAAAAACAACCAAACAAAAAAGAGCCGAACAAAACACCAGTTACAGAATTTGACCTCAGAGTTCAGCACAGAACCATTCAGCACAAGACAGCAACTCAGTGCAGAAAAACAAAACCACGAGTAGTTCTCACATTGCCTAGGGTTTCTCCAGCACCCCAGATCTCCTCTCTCAAGAGCACACACACTCACACATGCACGCTCGCAACCCCACCAATAATCCCTATCCTAAGCATGCTTCAGGCACCACCCTGGCAGCCTTGGCTCATGTGAATATGGGCTAAGTGAAGATCTGGGTCTCATTCAAAGGCTCTGGAGGGACTCCAGCTGGGCTTGCATCAGCAGGCACGTCTGCGAATCCACACTGCCCATCAGAGAAGTGTTGTTCAGGGGAACACATGACTGATCCGCTCATACAGGTTGGAGCGTTTGCATGCCTAGCTCTGCAGGTGTTTTATGTTGGGACACAGGAAAAAGCCCATGCCTGCATCCACCAGTAGCCATACCTCAACAATATGGAAACTGATATTTTTCCCTTGCTGTCTAACAATCTCAATTCTAGAACACACACTGTGTGTCAGTTAAGCTCAGGCAAGACTGAAGTGCAGCTTTTTGCAGCCCAGCTTCAGCTCAGTACTATTTCAGTGGAGCTGCTGATACTCCACTGGACAGTCACCCAAGATTGGGGCAGTCACCCAAATTCTCACAGATCCAGGCTCTGCTCAGGGACAAGTGGGGAAGCTGCAGTCAACAAAATGGGGAAAGATTGCTTATTACTTGCCTCTACATTATTAATTTACAGGGTATTGCATTGTAGAACACCCTGAAGTCCATTGATGGACTGTTGCAAAGGCGAGAGCGAAAAATGGCATTTCAGAGCTTCCTCCTTTCTTGGCCAGGACTAGCACATGAAAGAAGGATGTTCTTTCACCTTTTCCCTGGGCTCAGCTCCAATAATATATTATTCCTCTTCTCCCGCCCCTTTCTCCTCCTCTACATCTTCTGCTGGTGTTTTTCTCCTTCATGCTGCAGTAGAGGCAGTGGATGTTGATGAGGCGACACCTGGGGCAATTCTAGCAAGGCAGCTTTTCAGATAATTTCTCATGACCTTGATATTCAAACTGTTCCTTTTAACACAGATTATAGATCTACTTGCCCCCATATCAGCATGTATTTTAGTAGCCACTGGAAAAGTCTGAGAGGCAGAAATATTTGACAGGAGCCCTGATTTCACTCTCTCTCACCCCTTCTCTCAAGAAAAGTTACTTGCAACCATTATCCTTGCTCTAAGAGTGCACATGTCTAATGGGCAGCCAAGACTGCAGCAGAAAAAACAAAAGGTAAATTTCAGTAAAAGCATTATTACGAAATCTAGTCAAGCATTGTAAATAGAACTGCCATATTATTATTGAGAAAAGGTGTAGTGCCCATGCAAACTACATATTTGATTAGGATCTGAACTCTTAGCTGAACCATGAATCTGAAATAATTTAGGTGATACATATAAATTTAATTTCTTTGTTCAACATTCCACATCTGAAACGATGCACTGCAAATGTGCAGCTCTCACTGAAGTCTGCAAAATGAGTCTTCTTATAACTCGCCTATACTGTGTGGAAATAATCTGAAATAATCTTAAAGGAAAAGGAATAAACCTATTTTAAAAACAGCTGAGTCCTTTAGATCGTATACCATAACCAATTTATGGAGATAAATGGAATTCAATATTAAAGAAATACTGGGTTTTTCCCCTCCTGTGGAAAATTTAAATGCAGAAAGAAAAGGAAAGAAAAAAAAAAAAGAAAAAAAAAGGAAAAAAAGGAAAAAAAAAAAGAGCAAAAAAAAGGAGGAAAGAAAGAAGTGGTAAGATACAAGCAACACTTAGCTATTGTTTCTATATCAGTGCCTGCTAAAGGCACTGCACCTTGTTTTTCCTGGCCCAAGCTGAAGGCAAGCTGACTGTGGAAATGACTCATTCCGTTTCTATAATGGAGATACACCAGCTATTGGACATCTTTATTTCTCATTCATTAAATGAATCCAGTGTCTACTGCTGTGATAGCCATCAACAGAGACAGATGAGGAAATAAAAAAAAAAGCGGGAAAGAGCAAGAAGGGGAATACAAATGAATATTATAGACTACTGTATGGGCCCTATTACTAAAAATGAATACAAAATACTTTAAAAAAATACATTAAGCTGGTATTGGCTTACAATGAGGTCAATATTGTGATTCATTTAACTCAGGGGACAATAAATCTTGATATTGACTGAAAACATAAGTCAATATGCGTACTGTTGTGTGCATTCCATTATAAAAATGAGGGGGTAAGTGTAATGGAGGACACTTTTAGAAGAAAATTAGTTTTGCCAGAAGATTTTTGTCTGGTTTTTAAATTCACCGCTGCAGACCACCACAGCTGCATCCTTGGTCCTCACCTGTGAGGCTGTAGGTTGGGCTGGGGCTGGTGACCATCTCATCCCAGAGACACTGGAAAGCTCCAGCACAAATGATAGCCTTAGAAGCCCAGAAAACTTGACAGGCTGTAGAAGACAGTGACCTTTAAATGGCTGATCTGATAACATTTAAGGCTATTCGTACCATTTCCAGGGATAACTTCAATGAGCAGAAGTCAAATATAACCAAATACGGAAGATACTAATATGGAAGAAAACAGTCAGAGGATCTGTCTAGATTCCTTTAGCTTTAAGCTGTGCTGAGCTGTAGGATTCCCCCACTCTACCTCTAGTGATCTGAAAAAAGAATTATTTAAAAACAAAACAAAAACCCGAACAAACAAACAAACAAAAAACCCACACAGATGCAAAAAGATAACCCCCACATTTTTAAAACATCAATTAAAAGCAGAGGCTGTATGCCTAATATCCAAGCTCCCAGGGCAGCTCAGCTCCCACTCTGGACTCTACCAATGCAGCCTGGCACTGACACAAGATAAGGCAGAACAACCAAGAAGTCCTCACAGCCCTCTTAGCTCCAGAAGGTTGTAATAAAAAGCCACATTTTTGCAGAAACATTTTGATGTCAGCAGACTGGCTGACCCAACACATTGTTCTGCTGGAAAACTCCCAGCTACAGCTAAACTGTAGACAGTGAGCTTACCTGCCTGTGCTATCTAAGCACAGTTACCATTCTCATTTGCTACAAGTCTTCCAAAACATCTCTTAAAGACCAGCTGGGCCAAGTGCCACAGGGAACCTGAATGCAGCTTCAGCTGATTCCATTAGGACCTGACCTCCTGCATTCATGTACAGGCCAACCTACTCTACAATTGAGCCTGCACAGTGAGCACTTCCTAAAAGTCAAAGAAAAAGCACCACATTGCTTTAAAAAGCCCTGCTCTTGTAAAAGCATCCTGTTTAACTGAAAAAAGTTGTGCTACTATCAGTGAAATGCTTCAACTGTAAAATTAAGTTTTCCGCAAGCTACAGGAACAGCATGTGACACCCCAGGCCCCAAGTTACTGACTTCTGAAGTCAATCAAGGTGAAGAGCAAAACTTACTGACTCAGCATGTGACCAGCTTCAGCAAGTCAGCAACTGAGGAGGATTCCCTTTCTGACCTTATATCCCAGGATGCTGAACCCTCATCATCATTGCCCAGTTCCCTGGGAAAAGGGATGGGCAGCACATGCAGATAAGAGGAAAAAACGCTCCCACCCACCTGTAAAATTGCAAAAGGAAAATCACAGGACCAGTACACAAGCATGCATGAATCCAGCTCTTCTGCTGGCCAGGATGACACTTACTTCTATACAGGGTAAGTGTACACTTATATACACACACATATCTGCAAGTGACAGTACTTCAGCACACAATCAATCACAGGGAGAAGGGAACGTGAGTAGGGATATCCGTACTCAGTGTTTTCTCATGAAAGTAGCATGGCAACACTCACGAAATAATACAAAAGAGCACAAGACCCCTTCTCACAGCACAAGCTTGATGTCACAGAGCCAGAATGTCACCCACACTCATTCACAAGCCAGCACTGCCCTCTTCAACCTGCTTTCATCCACACTGACTCCGGGACAGGCGGCAGCGATCAATACCCACATGCTGAGCTGTAACGACTGAGAGCACTCCTGGGTTAATGCATCTCGGAGAGAAGCCAGGAAGCTCCATGCCACTGGCATGCACAAAATTCAGAGGTTACAGAAACAGGAACCCTGCACAAGTAAGTGAAAAATGCCTGCAGTTGTTTAAGAAAGTATATATCCAGGCAGGCTTAGAGACAGTGCACTGAGGCCAGGTACCACAAGCCATCTAATGTCATTGTTTCAGTCAGGCAGGAAAGAGTGGCAGACAGTAAAATTACTGCTCATTACTTAACACCACTCCTATCTGGGGATGGGTTTAGTAATGCCTGCCTCTCTCCTAGTCCAACATATTGTCCTGGTTCCAGCCAGGACACAGTTAATTTTTGCAGTAACCAGGAGAGGGTATGGCCAGGATCCAGAGGTTATGCTATACCACCTCATGTCATTGCTGGGGCTGGGGGAAAGGGAGCCTCTTCCAGGGAGAAGGGGTATCTTCCAGTTGGCATAGCATGGAGAGGGAGCAGTTGGGTGTTGTCTGTTGTCAGAGGGTTTCCTTGGGAATCGTTCACGTCTTTCTTGTACCCTCTGTCATTAGTACTGTTGCTGTTTATTTTCGTATCTCATTGCTGTTTCCAGTAAATTGTTCTTATCTCAGTCTGTGATCTTTACCTTTTGTGCTTCCAGTTCTCCTTTCCATCCCGCTGCAGAGGGAAGGAAAGTGGGAGGGAGCAAGTGGCTCATGGTTTGGAGATTCTCAGTGGGAGCACTAAACTGAGGAGTACCATTCCTAGACCACGACCCACATGCTTAAAGGAAAGCAAAAGAGTGCATAGGCAATGACTTTTCTGGCTTTATGTGACATCCTTTTTGATATGCAGGACTGATTGGCCTATCACTATGGTGCTCCTGACAAACACAGCCCACAAGGATCAGGCCAGCAGCAGAAGCAGAGGGAAGGACATCTCACTAATTTTAACGGGCATGTCAGCACTCTGTTGTCCTGCCAACCTTGTTGAATAAGCTTTCTCTCAGCAGAGAGAAAGTCCTTGCTATGAAGGACTAGTCAGAGCCTTGACCAAGACTCACTTCAAACCTCAAGTCTGGCTATAAGCACTGTTGGACTCCAACAAGCCCAGATGCAGGTCTTGGTTACGCTACTACTTACGCCTTCCTCACCAGCATGTCAGCAGTTTACGGACGTGCTACTGCAACCAAAGCTTTGCCTGAAACCCCCCCGAGAGGAAAATCAGCATGCGCCTGTGTTTGTGTCTGTACAGGTATTACCTGTCTTGGCTGCTTGCAAACAAACCCTGTGCCCTTTCATGCTGAGAGTCAAGAGCCTGATGTCTGGCATAGAAGGTGACTTAAGAGCTGAGAAGAGCTTCAGCTCCCCTGGGCAGCAGCCAGGTGCCCTCTGGCAGTGGGGCACTGAGCAGGTGGAACTGGGATGCAGCTCCACTGTGACAGTGTGCCCACACACTCACATATGGGCAGGAGCTCTCCTCATTGCATATGCACCTTACAGTGCCTGCTGACGACTGGGAAGCAGGCTGGGATTCTAGCTCAGCTACAGCCCAGCCAAAGGACAACAGTGGGATAGGGAGGATGAAGATAGCCGCTTCCAGCTTAAAAGAGACACTCCACAAACCTTGTGCAAACTTTGCTGGTTTGAGCCAGTGGTAGGTCAGAGAAAGCCGGCCACTCCCCTTCACTTAAGAAAAACAACAATCAAAAAAACAACCCCAAAGACCCCTAAAACTGAACGAAGGCATAACATGCCACTGCTTTACAAATTAAAAACACTAGAATTGGTTCCCATGGAAATCTTCAGGAGCCTTTATTCTTGTCCTAAGTAAGAAGAAATCTCTTTTATATTTTTAAAAGGCACTAATTCTTTTGGCCCCAAAGCAGCCCCAAACACTCTCCTCGGTGTGCTCAGATTTTCTCTTCCCCAGTCCAGTCTGCCCCCACAGTAAGCGCTGAGGCAGAGCCCCAGTCCCTGCAGCCGGGCTCTCAGGTAGTTTGGAAGTCACTCCCAATTTGTGCCGTAGTAGGTTAGTTACGAGAACACCCTTCCCGCTGCCCACGTGTAAATCCACTTGTGCACCCACCACCGCTTCCATGCAGCAGGGTGACAGCAAGCCCAGGCAACAGTGGGAAGCCAAAGGTGAGCTCAGAGCCTGCAGGCAGAGCCTCAGCTATTAACAGATTATTATAGGGGCACACACACCCCCCTTCCTTCACATCCATGTCCAGGCTGGGACCTTAATTCCTCTCCCTGGGTTTGGCCTCCCTGCTCATACCTCTATCTCACACCACACTGCTCCCTCCCCTCCTGGGGCTCTCCACAAGCCCAGAAACCAGGCACCTTGGCACAAAGCAGAGTGTTCACTCCCCAGACTGTGGGAGGTTTGGGACTGTTACATGTACTTCACAGCTCAGATCCAGCTCAGCATAAAACATTCTGTTTTTCTCTCTCTCTTTTTTCCTTTCCCCTTTTCTGAAAGATTCCTCCAGAGATAGACAAGGAGGAAACATTTTTGCCTCCAAGAAAGAATGAAAATTATAACCCTATCTACATAGCAAAGGATACTTTACCCCTGGGTGCAGAACAAGAAGGCTGAAAGAAATGTAAGCTAACACAAAAATTATGAGCAACTTTGGATGTGGGTAGGTCTCTGGTGTGACACTAGCATGCAATCCTTTCTTATTTCTTCCTCCTTTCTGTTTCTAAGATGCAGATAGATATTCAGATCGTATTGTGGGCAAGGCAGATAAATAAATAAAGTTTCTGAGATTTCAGAATACGTACAGCTCTGTGGTTGGGACTCTAATCACACAGGCAAGGATGAAGAATAAGTTCTGCAGAACTAGTAAGAACAGGAAGATGAAATACATCCAGTGCTGTGATAATTAATTAAACTACTTCAGTTAGGGACACGGGTTGGTGCCATTTCTTGCGCAATATATTTATAGGCATAGCAGCCCAACAATGATGGAAAGTGAAACCTTGTCTGAAATACTGCTCTTCAACAGCCAGATAAGCGCACTAGAACAGCTCTCATACAGGTGAGCCAGCTCTTCTCCAGCCCTCAGTTATTCTCTGCCAGCTGTTTAGTCTTCCATAAAGAATACCTACATTTTTCCCGCATTCAAACATTTTATCAAACTGCCATATAAACGTCAATGGATATTAAAACAGAGTAGTACAGTATATTCGTGCTACAGCCCCGAATTCAATTATAATCCTTCAAGACCCCAGGGAAAAGTTACAAGTGGAAACACTGTGTGCTCAAAAAAATGAGAAACGATGGCATCCGGCATTTGTAAGTTTATTTCTAATGCCTTTCCTCAGGAAAGTAGGTACAAATAATTTGCAGTCATGATATTGCTTTTGTTTGCAGTCCCTCCTTCGCTTTGCTGCTAACCGCAGGTAATCTTTAGTTTAAGCTGTCTTGCTTACAAGGATACCAAAATATTCCCCTCCCTACCTAGATGCTTCCAAAGCATTAGCCTTGTGAGCAAACAAGGGAGTAGATGCAAAACCCATAGCGTTTGTTCCCCGTACCAGTCACCAGCAACTACATTAGAAAAACAAATAAACAAAAAAAGGCTTTTTTACTTCCCTCCCCTTTTTTTTTGCATAGATACCTTTAAAGACTTTTACTTCGAGCGAATATGGGACTCGTCACTTGATGATTAATTTGCATGTTGATAGGCAGTCAGTGTAGCAGCTTTCAGATTAGGGACATTCCGCTGCACACTAAAAGGCACAAAGAACAAAAAGTGAATTTCAATCTTGCCCTTCTTTTCCAGTCAGTGCATTCCCAGCCCATGTCTATTGATGAGCAGTTGGAACAATACCAAAATGCAGTGTAAGATCAATCCTGCTGTTTACTTCGCTGAGCTGAAGGAACAAAGGACAGAAGAAAGGACTTAAACCCAGCTATAGTAAAAGAGTGGGGATGAAGGATGAAAAATGTGCCTGATGGGCAGTAGCACAGAGTAAACTCATTTAGAAAATAGGCAGCTCCAGCTGAGATAAAACCAATGATGATTTGTATTTTGTACTGTATCTTCAGGGGATAAAAGCACTTCTATCAGATACCATTGGAGGCAAACTTGAAACACTGCAGTAAAATGCTATGTTCCCTACTAGGGAGAGAATAAAAATTCCCATAATTGCAAAGGAGTGTTAAATATCTGATTGTGCATGCCTCTTTCCTCCCATGGTGAGATAACTCAACCCGGTCCTCTTTTTAACTTCACAGGACCTGTCTAATAGAATATTCAGCTGGATGCTTTTGTATCAAATGCAGCATGACACCATGTTTTACTTTGATAAATACTGATAATTGCTATTCGGGGGATTATTAGCCTTTAAAACCTTTTTTTTTTTTTTAAAAAAGGAAGCTATTTCAAATGAGAAGGCACTCAAGTGCCTGAACAGGCAGGAGGATGTGAAGAGAGAGGAAAAAGTTCTTCTTCAAATGCAAATACCTTAACAAACTGTAACTAATGAGAAGGAGAAAATAAAACACTCCCTTCTATTGCTAAACATAAATTATCCTAAATCAAAAATCTATTTACTTTTACTGAAAAGCAAGAATATCTGGCACAATGAACTACCACCATCTCAGGCAAGGACAGCACAACACAGAATAATAAGACGGTAAAAATGAACAGCAGGAGAATTGACTGTATCCTTGTTGATACTGAAGTACAGGGGAATTTTGTTGTTTACTGATCAACATCTACAGGGTTTGTTCACCTATTTGGTTCAAAAAATTACTTCCCAGAGGCTATTACTTGCCAACAGGGATGTGTTGGCTCCTCACTTACACTGATCAATGTACATTCTTCCAGTAAGTATAAAATTTGAAGTAATTTATTTGATTTTCTATGATGCTTCAGAAGAATCTCTGACTGTCATCAAGAAGCAGATAAACAATGTTCCCGTTTGCAGGAGTAAGCACTTAGAGACAATTATAAATTGACCTGTCTAGACACCAGCACACCAGAGTGTGAACACTGTCTTTCCACATAGAGAGCTGGTGTAGATACATATATACACACATATATTTGTGCATTGTGGGGTAGAGAAGGTTATTGTTTAAGGGAATAAGAGGCAGCAATAGCAGAAAGTAAGTAGAAAAATCTGAGAGACTTGCACAAACCTCACGTTCGAGAAAAACCTCCGTGGTACATCCAAATGCAGCTGAGCCAGCACGGCAGGAAGGATAAAAGGGCTAAAGTTAGGTACAAACGTCTCTACTGCTGACTCAACAGCTGAGATTTTTCTGTGGGTTGATGAAGATCCAAAACATTTTCTCCATTTCACCTCACTTTCCAACCCCACTGTTTACTCTAAAGTGACCTGACGTGTCTCTTTTGTCCCAAGATACAATAGCTAAGAAACCTGGGCCCTGATTCTGCAACTCTCTTCTTTCACTGTTATTCAGCAGCAGACGTCAAACCACTGCTGATTAAAAGCCAGCA
Source organism: Rhagologus leucostigma (assembly GCA_013397725.1). Lineage (NCBI taxonomy): Eukaryota > Metazoa > Chordata > Aves > Passeriformes > Rhagologus > Rhagologus leucostigma. The sequence continues at coordinate 261,113 of VZTD01005947.1, forward strand.
TATTAGAATTAGAAAGGAGGTACACTCTGTATTCTGTTAACCTCACTGCTACCATCCCATTCCTATGCTAGAAATTTAAACCCTCTTTCTTACTAAAATATTACACCTGAGGGTGCTCTCCTGCAGTCTAATAGCCTGCCAGAAATTAGTCCTGCTGGGCAATAACACATCCACCTTTCCCTGGTGAGTGAGAATAGCACTGTGTATGGACAAGTTCCCAGAAGAAGGAAGGGGTTTGGGCCCATTTACGGCAACTTTCTCTGAATTTAGAAGTATTTCTGTTTAGTTCTGAGTGCACCCTCTCTCTCCTTACATAACAAACAGCAGAATCAGATAAACTGCTGTTAATTTTAACTCTCTCTTCAGAACATTCATACAAGCACACCCACCCATGTTTGGAAAGAATCTTCTATATTTATCCATAAGCATAAATATTTGGTACACTGATGGATCTTAAATTTTTAACTATGTTCTTCCAAGCTTGAGAGTTCATGTTGCTTCAGAGACAACACGAGCCAGTTTATAACCCTCTAGAAACACACAGACTCTGATAAAGGTTCATAGCTGAAATAACCAGTACTACAGTGGTGAAAATACAACACCATCAGTATAAAATAAGGTTGCATTATTCCAAGCAATTCTGTGTCCATAAATAGTGCAAGATTAAAGTGCCTATAAATTGCAGAGTCTTATTTACTTCTAGATACAATTACATTTACAACACATAAATGTCCAAAGTCTTTGAAATCTTAAGTCCCTGGTGTGAATTTCTAGATACAAAACTATACTGCATGTATGCGTAATGCACATTCCTGTCAAGAATAAAATTCATAGGGAGCCTAGTGAGAAAAAGTCTACCTCCTTCTTCTAGCTTTTTTCCCCACTGTCATTTGCCTTCTGATGGAAGCCCTGACAGTTGTCTTGAATTTCTATGGGGCTACAATTAAAAAAAAGAAACAAACAACCCAGTGATATTCTTTTCCCTTCTAATTAAATCGTATCGGCAGATCATGCTCAGGTCTGTAAAGCTGTATATGGCCACATCTCCCTATCCCTTTTCAAGATGAGAGGAAGTTCTGTTCACCTTTTGGGAATGGCCTGCTTGCATCCCCAGCAGGGCCAGCACAGCAGCTCTCAGAAGATCCACAGCTCAGAGCCAACAATGCAAACACAAAGCTAAATTTTCGATAGCTGCCAGGCATTTGAGGTTCCCTGACACATCAACTGGATTCCTCAGGTCAAGGAAGCTGAGTCTTTCTGCTTTTGAAAGAAATTGTCTTTTTGCAATAAAAGGGCAGGAAAAGGACATTTGAATGCTTTACCCTTGCCACTAAATGAGAGAAGAGCCTGAAAAGGATTGAGAGCTGCAAGGGGAAGCACATCATGTGAAACATGGGCACACAGACCACCAGCCAGCACTGACAGGGAACATGTTCAGCACACCAAAGACAAGCACTATGCCCCCACCCAAAGTTCCTGCCTAAACAGGCACAACTAATATTTGACCTACACACTGCAAAACAGGACTACAACAAACAAAATACACTGAGAAACATCATTCAGCCTCCCCAAAGAGTTTTTGAAATCTCACAGTGTTATTTAATTCCTTAATTACCAATTACTTGTATCCTAATTACTTGAATCCCACAAGCAAGATTTTTTATGTAGCTGACACATATTTTTAGAGATTATCCAAAATTTCACAGACCTTGCCAATTCACAGACATCAAGTTAGTTCTCTGAACAATTTCCTCGAGTGAAAAAAAAAAAATAAAACAGACAGCCAACCAGACCCTGAAATTGCACTAATGTCTTTAGAATTTCCTCCTCTTCCTCAGCTCACCTCTTTTTTCAGTTCATGTAAACATAAGAAAACAAAGATAGAATTTAGACTAACTAATTTCTTTGAGACTGGGCATGCTGGTATCCTTGTTTTAAAGGGAGGAAAGTTCCCAAAACTGTAGAGACCTATGACCCTAGAGATGGATTGGTGGCAAGAAGTCAGGTACAAAATCCAGGCTAGGTGGCTTATCTTGACAGCTGAACCATCAGCTCAGTTTATCCCTAAATTTAAGTACAGTAAGGGGCATTTCTTGAAGGAAACGCTCCAAAAACCTCTGCATAGATCTTGGTGATGCCAACAACAGAGTGTTGGACACAACCAGTTCTTGGCATCTCTCAAGTGCCTGGTGGGCACAAAGTTAATGGCCAGATATCTGGGGAGATGCTCCATGAAATCTTACCTTTCTTGCCTAGTTCTAGTGCACATTTTCTGAACCTTCCTTTACCTTTCAACTGGCTTGGACCAAAGCCTATTTATTCCTAAAGATTTCCGCTAACATTATTCTATCATTGCCTCCCTCCAAAGAGTTCAAGTCTTGGAGCAGACACAGCTGGCCTATCCAGAGCATCCTGTCCAGAAGCATTTTGCTGTCAAAGCAGTTAGCAACATCCTCCTCTTCTCAGTGACCTCTGTTCTTCAAGCCAGAGTAGTAGAGAGACATACCCTGAGCAGGCATGGAATTGTTTTAAAAGGCACATCATGAAAGAAAATAAAATATCCAGTGAAAAGACAAAGAAATGAGGAAGGGGGAGGACTAAGAGTCTCTCTAATAAGTTTCTGTAAATTGCATCTAAAAAAAAAAAAGAAAAGAGTTTCACAACTTGAGCTTTGACAAGAAACCAACTCCACAGGCTCTGTGAGGTAATTACAGCAGTTTCCAAAAGAGGTTCTGGAGCACACAGATGACAGGCAGAACATGAGCTAAGAGGCTAAGAATGGGAACAGCAAGTAACAACTGGTCAGAGTGCAAGGCTTGAACCTCCGCTTTTAAGGGGTTAGCATGGAAATAAAATAAATGAATAAATGAAAGAAACCTGAAAGCCAGTGCTGACTTTTATCAGGGACTAGGGTCAATGCTGTGAATGACTGCTCTAAAAGGATGGACTCCATCAGCACTTGAACCGCTGACATCTGTGGGATTTACAGATGACGGCAGTAGGCCTCAGGCTGATGTACTGCACAACATGGCTCTGACCTGCAGGGATCAGCATTTCCAGAGCTTTTCATAGGACCAGCTGCCTTCCCCCAAGACAAACTTAAAACTAGTCTAGGCTCCAAGCGTAGCCCATGAGCCCTCTCCATGCTCCATACCACAGCAAATCACTTGGACAAGCAACAGTGGATTTCAGATGCAGGGGGCATCAGAAAACCAGTGCAGGGGGGCACACCCTCAACAGCTGCTCTTTGAGGTTGACTGCAGACTCCAGCATCCATTACATTTGGGTGACATCCACAGTGTCCTGTAGCTATAAAGGCTGGAAACTTTTCCCAAACACACATTTCAACACCACCACCAAATGTTGCTCTTATTCCTATTTCTTGATATCCCTTCCCCTGCTTTCTCAGCTTTCCCAAGCTTCTGTGTTGTATGCTCCATCCCAGTCCAGCCTTCCCCAGAATTATGGGGAAGAGAAGAGAACGGACGTGTTAAAAAGTAGCAATTTCCTAAAAGCCTAAATCATACAACGGATTAAAATCAGATGTCCAGGCTCTGCACAGCCAGTTCTCATGGAATGTCTGCTGTGCAGGAATCAAAGGTTATCACTGTCTGACTGATGTGATTAAATGAAGCATGTCAGTGGTGTGTCTGGCTCCGCATGTTCAAATGTCAAAATCTCTTTCCACCCTCCTGAAAAACAAACCAAGAAATTTGTCTCCAATTACCACACCTTCCACTTTTCCCAGCAGTGAGGTCAGGAGCTCCACAGACAAGAAGGAATTATTCCTTATGCTACAAGAGGTCTAGTGAGTCTGATTCTGTATTTTCCAATAGAGGAAAAACTCATACAGATCCCAAAAATAAGGGCTTCATCTAAGGATGTCTAGGAGGATCAGCTCAGGTCCCTAAGAGAGAATAGCATGGAGAAGTCTGCTCAGATGAACCATATACAGGCAGCAGCAATAGGAAAACCAAAAAAATCTCTATGACATCCTGCACACCTCCATATATTTACACATTTTCCTGTAGAAAAATGGTGCAAATGGCTCAAGTACAGGAAAGAATTTAATTTTCTCAGAGAAAGTGTCTCTATCCTCAGCCCTCACACCACAAGCAGAAAGGGGGTTTGGCCTCAGATACATTTGCTCAATTCGGAAAGCTTCACAGTAAGTTTTGCCATCATCAAAAAACAAAACCCCTGGAAAATTATAAATGTGCAGATATGGTAAGAGCAAATTTACACCAAACTACCCCTCCACCCTGTAATGAGAGCAAACAGGGTCAAGGGGAGATAATTAGCAAAAGAGGATTAAAAAAAAAAAAAAAAAAAAAAGAACAAAAAGAAGAGAA